>OY720036.1:11483537-11953657 GCA_963082485.1 Eudonia mercurella | reverse complement strand
AAGAACTCACTTCGTTTCTAAAATCCATTTGCATCGGGCAACTGTTTCTAAATTATTAAATTGTGATGTTAAAATAACATTAAAGTGACTGTAAGGAATACGACTGCGCTTTTATTTTGAAGATCCCAAGATGACCTGTGTTATCAACGAATCTGAGTTTGCTCGAACGTCCTACCTACAAACCAACCTCGCCTCCAACATATATTTATACTATGGATGTATCTCTGAAAATAAAGAGCTTTATTATTATTATTAACACAATTTGGTATGACATGTATTGACAGTCGTTGCCATTTTTTTTTGGAGAGAGTTGTTGATTGCCTCAGACGGTATTTTCAGCTTCACCGGGCTTTTTTGGGGGCAGCAAGAAACTTAAAGTGTTCCTCAAGCCGTGTGAAACGAAGCACCTTCGGAGGTTTTCTAGAGGGAACGGCAACACGCACTATTGCGTGTCCCCGTGCCCTCGACCATTGGACCCCGCCCGATCCTCTAAATGTCACTACACATTTACAGAATACACCAAACATGCACACTAGCTTAGGTCCAAGACACCGTACTCGTAGAACAAGGGTACGAAGAACGGTTCACACGCGCTCTATACCAGGTACAGACATGTACCTGGGCGCTTCTCTCCTCCTCCACGGCCCGGTCTACCCGAGCCGAGGTCCGAGCCTTTAGAGGCGCCCTCGGGTGGTTCCGCCCCCCGATCCGATCCGAACCCTTCGGAGAATCTAGTAGGGCACGGGGACGCGCACTAGTGCGCGATATGATCGACCGGTCCAATGCCAATTGGATGACCGCTGAGCTATGGATACCCCAGAAGACGCGATTAATTTTTCTAGTACTTTGTGATTCACGCTGCAAGCCAGCGGTCGTATTACGTCACTGTGAAGGTACCCTCACCGTCGAAAGAAAACTTTTGCAAGTATTTAACAATCGATAAAGACGAAACTCCTACAAATATTTTTATAATTTAAGAAAAAATAACTAAAATTACAATAGTTTGCGAGCAATACCTTAAATCGTGAAAACGAAAGTGTCCTTGTTAACGTAAAATTGCTAAAGCCAAAACCCAGGTCACGTACGAGTAAAAACGGCCTCTCGGGACGGCCGATTACTGATTCCATCGGGCCGTGGTAAATCCACGCACCATTGCGAGTGATTAGAGCCGGTTAACTAACTGCCCTGCCCGGTCATTAGTGATGTTATTCTGTTGGTTGCGTTAATTTTGGCCTCACTAACAAGGTTCCGGTATGGTGATGCGGACTCTAGTAATAAATTGTCTAAGATGGTACAACGTTTGGTTAGTGTGTTGTGTAACTAGGAAGTATCATTTCGGGGTCCGTTGAACACTGAACTTTTCGACCATGTTAGACAAATTATAGGGTTCGATGGCTGGGTCGGGTAGGCATTTAATTTTTTCACTGTATTTTATAAATTTTTTGGAGGTGGGCGCTAACAGCCGCGACACAGTTGGGAAACCATTGTGGCTGTTATCGTACACTCATTGTACTGTACCCTATAAAAGTTCTGAATAAAAATTTATTACTAAAAAAAAAAATTAATTCAGCTTCAGTGCAGCAATTAGCACTTAAAAATAAATAGTAAGATTATAGAGTAACGTCACCAGTGTCCGACACATTAATTCTAATCTTCGACACTACTTTCTTCGCCAAAAATAACATAGATTTAAATTGAAGTTTTATTTTTACATCAATTGTTGCTAAAGACAAAAATCAATTCATCATCATCATCATCAGCTCATTCTATGTCCTCACTGCTGGGGCACGAGCCTTCCCCCACGGGCCCAGTGCGGATTGGTGGTTGTTAACGACTGCTAATGCAGCCGGAACCAACGGCTTTGCATGTCTTCCGAAGCACGGAAGTGCTCGAGATGATAAATTTTGTCACCAATCCGATGACCGGCCTATGCGAAAGTTACTTAACCTCAGCACTCGCAGACCGGTCGCGTTAACCACTGCGCCATTGAGCTCCCTGAGTGCCTTACAAATAAATAAAGAATAAGGTTCGAATAGTTATTCCGTGTTTTGTTCCTGTCATGTAAACGTCATTTTCAATTAGAGTAAAAGAAACAAAACACGGAATAACTATTCGGAGCTTATTCTTTGTTTATTTGTAAGACCCTGAAGCTACAGACACGGCAAGGCGCGCATAATACCTTTGGTGTCGCAAGCGTCAAGCGTGGATTGGTTGCGGTGGCCGTTTCCTATCGAAGGCTTAAGCTTGTTTGCCTGCTCTGAAATGTCAATCAGAAATGTGTTCAATGCACCACGAGAATTGGGGCAAGCTATACATCAGAGGCGGTGAACAAGCTTTGATATTCTCAGGTTGACAGTTTAGTTTGCGAATATCTGTGACGTCACAACGGCCGTACTTCGCCTTCGCTTCACTAAAAGCAGCTCTGAAAAGAACTGTATACTACGCGAGACAGCCCTAAAGCCTGGTTTGAACTAGGCGAGAAATTTAGTCGTAGTAGAGTACATTGTTCGCCACGCTTAGCTTATTTAAACCGATTTTTGAAATATTCAAACAAGCGAAGCAATGTACTCCTATTACAACTTAATTACAAAGCTTAAAAGTGGCAATAATCCCCCACCGTTTGAGTCGCGAAGCAAACGCTTTACCACCCCACATCATATCTTTTGCCATCTCTGCTAATTAGCGGATTGCTAGGAGTGGCGCTTCACTACTACAGCCAGTAATAAAACTTTTAGCATTTGGGTGTAAACTTGTTATACTTCACTATCTGTAACACTTAACTTAACCTAGCACTCGGTAGCTTAATTAGAAGAGCAGTCGCTCGCATAGCAAAAGGTCAAGGCATAGGGCGGCCATACAGGGGCAGCTTGAAGCAGTCAGGATGGACTACTGCAAGCTTCAACTGCATAGTAAACTGCAGTCTTCTATTTAAAACATACATGGAACTGCTCAAGTAGTTGCGACTGCTCCGGGAGGTCAGCAGCTCGGTGGAAAGGCAGCTTCATTATCTACTACGACTGCTTAAGCGGTCCGTGTATTTTATATCACTGGCTAACTGCTCAAGCAGCCCGTGTATCGCTTTTCCAATATGATATAGTGTGTTTACAGTTTTCTCAAGTTTATGCGAACACCACAAAATGAAGTGTGATTCGGTTTAACTCGCGTTTATTTTACATTTATTCTTTTAGCCTAACGTTACGAACCCTTTTGAAGGTCCGTGGTAACAATGAAGAGTAAGTAATTAATGGTGTCAAGTATTATTTTGCAATTAAAATATCTAGGGTTCATTCCGTAACTAATTTTATTATTTAGCTTAGATGCCTCCCGCCTGCAAATATATGCACATGCAAAAAGAGTGATGAAAGCAAACATGCAAAACCAAGCCATGCCCGATATGAGTTTCACGTCTACGACCAGTCAACAGCTCCTGAATCGGTTTATCGGTTTAGTTCGCATCTTTGCTTACATGCATTTTCTGCAAATGCATACATTTGCGGGCGGAAGGACGTACGCTGCATCTCAGCTTTATAAATAATAATAAAAATTATTAAATCTTAATTTTTTCTCTCCAATAGTTACATTGATAATCAAGTACGTAATCGGAATCACACTTTGCATTATTGTAGAGAATTGCAAAATTAATAACCGGCCGCTACAACTTCGAGTAGTGCTTTAATTATATACTAAGCAAGTAAGCACGTTTCACTAAACCCATCTCTGATTAGCCCGCTACAGTATACAAACGTGTAGTATTACATTGATGGCGGGCGTAAATTCGGTGTACACCTACGTGCCAACCGTATCCCATTCACGCGACCCTCCATCGCCATTAGTTGCTATAATTCTGTTGGGGAACGTAATGGAAATTAATTACTGTTTATAATTATATATATATATATATATATATATATCAAAAATCATGCAACTAACATAGAATAAGTATACAAACACATTGAGTATTGGTCACTTTAAAAATAAAAATTCCTATTTTATTATATTTTATTCTGATATAATACTAAGCAAGTACGCACGTTTTACTAAACCTAGTCTCTGATTAGTCCGTAACAGTATACAAACGTGTAGTATTATTACATTGATGGCGGGCGCTATTCAGTGTACACTTACGTGCCGACCGTATTCCATTCACGCGACCTTCCATCGCCATTAGTTGCCGTAATTCTGTTGGGGAACGTAATTGAAGTGAATTACTGTTTATAATTAGATATATATTAGAAATCATGCAACTAACATAGAATAAGTAATACAAACACAATGAGTATTGGTCACTTTAAAAAATAAATTCCTATTTTATTCTATTTTCTTCTGATATAATACTAAGCAAGTAAGCACGTTTTACTAAACCCAGTCTCTGATTAGTCCGTAACAGTATACAAACGTGTAGTATTACATTGATGGCGGGCGCTATTCAGTGTACACTTACGTGCCGACCGTATCCCATTCACGCGACCTTCCATCGCCATTAGTTGCCGTAATTCTGTTGGGGAACTTAATTGAAATGAACTACTGTTTATAATTAGGGTAGGGTTTCAGGTGCTCTTCAACAACAACAACAACTACCGTCACTAACATCCGATCATAATATTTTTACAAATATTAAAGATCAGTTAAGAAGTAAGCAAGCTATTTATAAAAAAATAAAAATAATTTTTAACGCAAATTTTGTTGCGAACAAATTAGAAAAACACAAATGTTGAAAAAATTTCCACGAGCAGGATTTGAACCTGCACCCTTCTGACATACCGGGTCAGGTGTTCTTCCAATTGAGCTATCATGGTTCTAATCAGCCCGGTTTTACATTGAGTATTGGTCACTATAATAAATGAATATTCCATGCCATTTTATTTTATTATATTCGTTATCAAGTTTCACTAAGCCCATCTCTAGGAGCCTAGCGTGAGTTTTGTTTACTATCCGTATTAATTCAATTATCTACCTATCCAACTTGAGCAGTAGTCAGTAACATCATATACATACAGTCAGATGATAATTATATATATATATATATATATATATATGCATTAGAATTAGTTTAAGTACCTATTTATTTATTATTAGGTATTCATATTATATTATTATTATTTATTCAGTTTTAGGTTTAGGTTATTATTTAAGTTATGGTCGACAGTTGGTCCCGCAGACTTTCGTTTGTAACTATAGCTAGGGTTGGTTGGAAGAGATCTCTTTTAGAGATAAGCTCACCCTTGTATATGTTTTTTTCATAATGTAATTTAGACTAATTTTAATGTACAATAAAGGATTAATATGTTTCCGGAAACGAAAATTAACATGGCATTGAAGCAGCGCCTCCTGGCGACATACGAGAAGAGTTAAAATTGAGGATCGAATGGCGAATAAAACTCGCTTTAGGAACCCTGATTAGCCCGATACAGTATACAAACGTCTAGAATTACATAAATGGCGGGCGCTAGTTCGGTGTACACTTACGTGCCGACCGTATCCCGTTCATGCGAACTTCCACCGCCATTAGTCGCTATAATTCTGTTGGGGAACGTAATTCAACCTGAACTCCACTGTTAATTTGATTGTTGATGACACTAATACGGCTTAGCTCCAGGTATTAGCTTAAGATACGTTCGAGATTACCAACAAATTGGTCTGTGTGATTGGTCATGCGAAAATGACGTTTAAAGAACATGCCTAGAAACCCTTTATTTTTATATCTTAATTAATGACTTCGAACTTAGCATTAAGCCAATTTCAAGTAGTATTTGTAATAAGTAGTAACGGTACAATTGTACGGTAGATTAAATTTAAATGGAGTCTCACAACACGTGTTTTTACAAAAAAAACTCGGGGGAAACTCCAAAAAATCCTCTGATCTCTGATGTCAGTAAACTCTGACGTGTTGCCGTAGCCGGGATAACGGCCTTACGTGCCTTGTAAAGCACATAGAAGCACGAGTTGATATTTTTTGGTCACCCATCCGATTATCGGCCTTTGCAAAAGTGACTTAACCTTAGCAATCGCTGACAGGGCGCGTTAAGCACTGCGCCACTATTATTGTTTGTAAATCAACATTCACTGTTGTTTTATTAAGTTTCGACAACTACGACAACACGTCAACATTGAATAGGGCGGCTCCTTTGGCTTACAGAGTAAGAGTAGATAGTGATGATTGATTTCGACGAGTTGGATTGAGCCACGATAGCATAGTTGGTAGTACACCTGACCCGGCATGTCATGGTGTGCGGGTTTGAATCCCGCTCGTGGAATTTTTTCAATACTTTGTCTTTTTTCAAATTATTAATTCATATTCAAATTGGCCAGCAGCAGCAGTATATAGAATCCATCCTGTCAAAACAATCTTGAAAAATACAAGAAACTCCATTAATTAAATGTTCACAGAAATTCGGTGACATTATCTTCCTCTCAAGTTCACTTTGATTTATTCATTTACATCACTTGAATACATCAACGTACTATATAATTTATATGAACAGAGTTTGCGAAGAGAAAGTAATCTTGGTCCTATTTAAGACTCCTGATACCGCGAAGTTTTTCTCAAAAGCCGTCACCGCTGAACCAGCCGCAAACTAAAAATAAATGTTATGTCAATACTAATACAATCTAAAGTACGTTGCATGGTAAAGGGTCCGCAAACGAGAAAAGTTGAGGGTGTTTGATGACTTTGAGAAAATAAGAGTAAGTACCTTTAGTAATTTTTTCGAATTACTTGCGACTGTGCGAGGAGCAGTTTTTGTGAGTTGTTCTTTGATAAAGTTGAACTCGACCTGTAAGTAAGGTGATTAATAATGCGTCCAGGAACTAATCGAAAGCTTCACTTACCTATTAGGGCGTTTCATAGCTTGGTTTGATGAAAATAGGAGTAGGTACCTGTTTCCGACCTCTGAATAGTAGGTATTTTCTAAAGAGTATTATTTCTTTGACTCGTTTGGCCATTCGACAACAAAATTCGAACTATTGAATGACCCGAGGGAGAGCCCTTTTGGTCGCATAATCTCTTTTGTCATAATGTAGTTTGGCATAATAGTTTCAGCATAAAGTTTTCTCGCATAAATTATGATAACCAGAGTGTTATAAACCCATAATGATTACATCGGCATAATTTTAATCTACTATAATTGTCTTTATCATAATTTTAATCAGCATAAATGTAAAGAACATAATTGCTATACGTCAAAATTTTTTGAAGTATGATACTTGGTGTTTTATTTTTATTTATTAGACAACAGAAATACTAGCTGCCCTATTCCTGTAGGTCACGTGATAGGTTAGAAATTTAAGACAATCGCAAAGCCCAGCGTAGCGATTGTCTTGAATTTCGAGGTTATGTATATATTAATACGTGAAGCAAAAACTTTGTACCCGTTTTTTCTTAATTTTTTCTTTCATAAGATCCTTTTCCTGACAATAACAAACACAACAAAAAAGAATTACCGAAATCGGTCCAGCCGTTCACGCGTGATGCCGTTACCAAGGGAAATAGCCCTGTTGTAAACAGTGGTACAGATCGCCCCAAACTTCTAGTCCCCTCTGAAGTTGGCGGGATTCGCGGATTCGCGTCGCAGTAGTAAAAAATAGGCGTCAGTAGGAAGAAGGCGGAGACGAGCGGCAGGGCCTGACTGTGTACAGCTGCGCCAAGCAACTTCAGAAGGGACTAGAAGTTTGGCGCGATCTATACTCTCGTTGTTTTTGATTTCCTTACTTAAACTTGTATTGCACTGATAAGTAAATGTTATTATGTTGACTCATATTTATTACTTATAACGAAGTTCTTACCTAACCTTTTTTTTTTTTTACTGAAGGTTTGGAAATTCCTTTTATTAATTAGATTTTTTCCTTAAATCAACTACTTCCACGTTTGTTTTCATAGTCGGCTACAGAATCACATGTGATAGTAGGTACACTTTTATAATATGTGATTCTGTGTGTTCTTGTGTTTAAATCCCAAGTTCCCAATGTATCCGAAAATGTATTCATACAATGTTCAAGCTTCACAATAATAATACACTATCGTACTGTCTGTCTTTGAGCAGAGTTAACTAAACCAAAAAGTTTTAGAAAGCAAACAAAAGCGTTACAATAAAACAATGTATGTACAAACACCGGGAGCTCAACAGGTTGGCCATTCGCCAAACGCTAGACGGGCCGGGTCACCTT
This sequence comes from Eudonia mercurella, assembly GCA_963082485.1. Classification (NCBI taxonomy): domain Eukaryota; kingdom Metazoa; phylum Arthropoda; class Insecta; order Lepidoptera; family Crambidae; genus Eudonia; species Eudonia mercurella. The sequence continues at coordinate 11,945,494 of OY720036.1, read as the reverse complement.
CGTCTGCCGTTGGTAATTAAAAACGCGCCCTGAGTGCACCTATTGTAATGAGAAACCCCACAGCTCTTAATAATGTTTTTAACCTTCATTTAAGACCGTTTTCTATGATTTTTTACTTTTACGTTAATAAAATTTAAGCGCCACCGCTGCCTTAGTTGTCTATTCGTTTAGGCTTTGGTCGCATTCAAATTCCAAATTCCAAAAAGCGACAACAATTGAGCTTTTATAAATGTCACTTCAGTGTGGGAGACTTTGTCCTGACAATAGCTGGCAAGTAACTATGTAACTCTTTTGATACAGTGTCAAATATTAGGATATTCCCTATTCAAAATTACTTACCATTAAAAAAAATTTCAGCCTATTTGGCTAGCTATCACCATCGCATCCAAAGTCTAACGCCATAATAACAATGTATACAGGCTGTACAGTAAATAATGGATAATCTTTCATATGTCGATAGGTCTGATTGCTCTAATATGTATGGCAAAATTATGATTTAATAAACGTAGCACGGTTTTCGAGGCTATAAAAGTGTGAAGTCCATAATTTATTATAAATACGAAACTTTACAAAAGATATTTTTTATCAATACTTTGTTCTGGGCACAAATAAAGCATTCTTTTGATTAATCAGATATCTGTAAGTATTAGAAAAAAATCACAAAACAATATTATAATTTGTAGAAATGGCATGACACGCAGTGTTAAAAAGGCCAATTTTCTAAAAAGAGAGAATAAAAAGTTTATTTCTCAAACCTTTTACTAAATTGAAATTTTGCCATATATTAGAGAGCAATCAGACTTATAAATAAATATTATCCATTATTTACTGGACTCCCTTTATAAGTAGTAGGTAAGTTAGTAGCGTTGTTATGTTAGATAATCAGAGATAACATAGCCATTTCCTTTGTGGTTGAGGGTGCCGGGTGCTCCACTTATTTCGACTTTACTATCAGATGATGATGATCTTTACTATCACTTACTGTCATATGAGATACATATTTTTCTCGCCTTTGGGCGAATCATAGTTTTGGTTTTACTCGTATTCCTGCTACTGTTTTTCTTAGGCTTTTTTCTTTTGATTACTGGATTTTGAAACCTTACAGAAGCTAGATGCGAAAGCTGGGACTCACGGTTCAATATTAAAGGTCAGGGGCAATTTTTGAATATCACCGGTGGTGTTGAAATAAAAGTAACATGAAATACACTAAGAAATATAATATTTTTTGCTTTATTTACAATTTGATTATTAAGATAAATATTGTTTAAGAATTTTCAGAGACACAAAAAAGTTACCAGTGTTCTTGAATAAGAAAATAAGGAGCATTTGTAATTGATATTGTATGTTCTGCACCGCGCACCGGTGGGCGCCGGCGGCGACAGGCTCCGCCAGAATACCAGCGTTGATGCGATACGGTTCGTTCGCAACAACACAAGCTGCGGCGGGGTCCTGACTGACCTATTGTTTGTTTTATGTTTTTTTTTATGTATTTGTGTGGTCAATAAATGTTTCTCTCTCTGATATCATGGCGTGATAACTAATCAACGGTTCAAAAATCGCCCCGCTGGTACTTAAAGACGCAGATACCCAAAGACATGCATCTGCATGCCTGGTATCTACCAGGAATAGGAATTATTTGAGCATTATCTAAAAATATATTTAGATAGATTGTTTGTTTTACGATTTTTATTTCCGTTGACAGAGCTTAACCTACGCATTTTGTATGTGGGTCGGGTATAAAAATAAATATTGCGTAGTACTCTCCCTTCTCGTTAATCTCGTCAAGTCAATTTATAAAATAAATAATTATTGAGCCCAAATAATTTGGCTTCGAACATTTCAAATTAATCCAAGTATCTACTTATCCACGACGTAGACATTTCGAAAGCCTTTGTGAGAAGATTCTCTTTAATGAAATCCTTTTCCATTATTGTTTGCCCCAGGTATTTTGACGACGTCAATCTTATTAGCTTTTTGAGTAAATGGCAATTAGAGTGAAATTAGATCAGCGAAGAGATACTTAACGTTATATCTAAGTAACGTTATATCTATAGGCCGCGTCATTGTGTTAACATTGGAATAATACGTATCTTCCTTCTCATGTCTCGCGTTAAACACACGTCCAATTATTATTTTAAGGCTGATGTATCAAACCTTTGACAGGGTCTAAGGTCATAAGGAGAGCGGGGTATAAAATATAAGCATTCTAAAATTAACACAAAATTTAGACATGTTATAATAATTATATTTTCTTTGACGTAAAACGTCGTGGTTGTATTAAGCTCTTTAGATTAGACAAGCTTATAACTGCGAGTACTAAGATCTCTGGAAGGTGTAATTAAACTAGTTTCTAAAAAGTATCATTTTCTTAATTAATGGTAAGTAATTCTTGTTTAGAATACTCATAGAATATTAAACTTTTTTTAACTTTATCACACACAGTAAGTGATGATAACGTAGAGTAGAACATCGTCATCATCATCATCATCATTAGCCCATATGAGTCCAATGCTGGTTATAGGATTCTCCAAGTGCACGCCACTGAGCATAACCTCTTGTACTCTCATTCACCTGTTGACAATCACTTTGCGAAAATCATCCCTTCACCTGTGTGACTGAAGGCGTTTTTTTTTTTTTTTTTTTTTAATAATGGCTTTGCACAAGCATTTAGCCAATGAAAAAGTCTTACAATACTTAAACAATAATAATTTCTTTCATGTATGATGATGATGATGAATGAATAGAAATGAGAAGTGAGAAATGATATACCCCCCAACCCCTCGAGTATCTCAGTAAAGATGTGGGGCTTTATTAAGTCCTCGGGTGGACTTCATGAGAGAATTTGAAAAGTGACGTTGCACTGTTTTGTTTCATTTGCAACACTCATGCACACTCACGAACACTTAACGGTTAATAATCCACCATTATTTCACATTAATATTCGACATAACACAAATTTTAGAAAATAAAACAAAACCGCAGACATGACTCTTCACTTTCCCGCCAAGAAGTCCGACTGAAGGCGTTCTACACTAATTTGCCGATACGCGATCATAGTCATGGAACATGGATAAAGTTCAACCTCTTTGTTGTATTATAACGAAATAATGGCAGGAAAGAAATGTAAAACAAAACAAACAGTTTATAACATAATATTAACAGTGTCGACTAAGTGGCCTGACAAGTTTACCTTAGAGGTTAGAAGTGGACTGTTACTTTTAAAAAGGTTGTGCAGCTACTAAAAAAAAGAAACAAATACAAACTTTTCTTCTTGCCTTAATGGAAAGACAATGTTAACGTAAAAAGGAGTGTGCCTGCCGTGCGATCTCTTGACAGTAGCTGTAATAAAAACGCCGTCAAGTGCGAAGAGGTTTTACAACTGTGACTCAGCTTTTTAAATATTGGCTAACAAGGAGAAGCTTATTGGCGTAGTGGCTAACTGTACGAGTTAAGATCGTGCAAGTTAAGAAACTTTTGCAACTGTTGAATTTCTTAATGTTTTAATGAAATTATCTTGAACTCTGGAAGACACGTTAGCTGTAGGTCCCGCTTGTCTTAATATGGCAGTTGTTAACGTCCACTGACTTGCAAAAGGCTAGTTGGTGGCGTAATGTGTTAAGGGCTGATCTGTGAAGTGGGTCCTTTGTTTGATGGACAATGAGGAATTGGTGGAATTTTTATTTCTTTTTTTCAAATTTAGACCATATCTAGTAGTCTAAGGCCACGCTCGAACTATACGTTAAGTCAGAATTATATACGAGCAGAGCTCCATGAGTGAGCCCCAATCTGTAACTCAGAGTCATACTGCTGTTATCCGGAATAGTTAAATTATCGGCTGCTATAAGTCTACATCGATAAACAGCGTAAGGCTCTGTAAGTGCGTGAACATTAAGCCCTTTTTATTACGGTTCCGTAGCCAAATGGCAAAAAACGGAACAGTTATGGATTCGTCATGTCTGTCTGTCTGTCTGTTTGTCTGTCCGTCCGTATGTCACAGCTACTTTTTTCCGAAACTATAAGAACTAAACTGTTGAAACTTGGTAAGTAGATGTATTCTGTGAACCACATTAAGATTTTCATACAAAAGTAGAAAAAAAACAATAAATTTTGGGGGTTCCCCATACTCAGACCAAACCCAGACTAAAGAAGTTTATTTCGACACATAATATGCATACAATCTGTAAAAAAAATGAGCAATAATATTTAAGGGTGCGTATATATACCCTGTAAAGACTTTACTGCTTAAATATCACCATTAAATATGGTAAAAAATATCATATTTTTTTTACTTAAGTGTAATGTTAACATTTTGTACAACCCTATTTTGTTATTGATTGACAAGCGCAAGCGCAGTGCCGGATGAGTGACCTTTGACACGTGGCACGCTTGTACCCCCGCCGTCTCCCCCGCGCCGCACTCTCAGGCCATCCGCGCCCGCCCTTTTTGTCTAAAAAATATAAATTTCTCAGCTACCTATTACTTGTGAAAAAAACAGTTTTTTAAAGCAAATTTTATAGCTTATTTTTTCCAGGTTATATATACTAATTATATAATATCTCGCTTACATTCGGCAGCTCAATGTACTCGTACGTGAGGCGTGAACACGTCTTAAACCTTCAATAAGCAAGTGACAAGGTTTCATGTTTCACGATGTACCCCAAAACCTAATTGACTTCACGGTTCGCATCCCCGGTATGACAAGCAAAAAACAACAAGGAGAAAATGTACCAATACATTAAGGTTCATATTTACCCGCGACGAAATTATATTACCGTTTCGAGAAAGGGCTTATATCGATTCTCGCTCCCTGCGAACGCGCTCTTTCTAATTTAAACAACAAACGTTCTTCGAGGGTAGACAATGTCATTGTCGATTTCTTTCGTCTCACGAAATTATTTGCGAGATGTACTCCGTCATTCCTCTTGGCCATCTTCGTTCCAATTACTGTGTTGTCATTTGGAGTGGATAGATTAGAGATCTCTGTTGATTCGAAGCTTGTTAAAATCTTAAGGACAAATAAACAATTGGTGACATGTATTCTCTAATTGGATCTGTGGTTACATTTGTTTTTGATGTGTAACATCTTTCCGCTCGCCTTCTATATATGTATACAATTTGTGGGAGTGATTTCGTAGAAAAGGGACGGAAGTACCGTAACAGTGTGATCCGTAACAGCCACCAGTGATCGACACTTTAAGCTCAATGTCCGTTGTAGGTAGTAATATTTGTGGGAGTGATTTCGTAGAAATGTAATCGTACACAATGTGATACTGCCGCACAATTTATGAACGCATTAAGTACAACTTACTGTGTTTGTGATTATGATATTTGAGGTGCTGACATTACGATCTATTTTCTCGAAACTGTTCACATGTTCTTTACTGAGTTCATAAATTGCGCGGCAGATAGGATGTGTGAGTGTGACATGTCTTCTAATGAGTATTTACTGCATTCTCTTTAGGATTTGTAAAAAAATATACGTCATTGTTAATTTCTATATTCTATTTTATATAGTGACTAGCTGACCCGGCAGATTTCGTACCGCTTTGACAGTTTTCATCATTGAGTTAAATATATTAATGGTTTCCATGACAATAAAACAAACAAATCATTTTGTATTGGAAAGTTAAATTGTCGTTTTTAGTATTTTATTTAATTTTTTTTTTTAATATATCCTGTGTTACTCAGCGCTAATGTAGCATTCTAATGGTGAAAGAATTTTTTAAATCGGTTTAGTAGTTTTTGAGTTAATAATTTGCAAACATATATACATACATACATACAGTACATACATACATACATACATACATACATACATACATACATACATACATACATACAAAGGTTTCCTCTTTATAATATTAGTATAAGTATAGATATAGATTAATAAATATAAATTTACTGATGATATGTCTCAATAAAGTGCAGATCATTGATACTCGTAAAATATCCAAGTATGTCAAATGTTACACATCATATGCGACTACAGTAAGGCTCGTTTTTTTTATACTTCTTAGTCATTTTATTCTAGCTGCCACACTCAGGCACGTTTGTTAATATTAGGGTGAGCGTATTGTATCACCAGCTCGTTTTATGTCCCAACTGCTGGGGCACAAACCTTCCCTATGGATGGATAGAGAGAACAGCCATTACCCACCACGCGGACCCAGTGCGGATTGGTGTTGTTAACGACTGCTAATTCAACCGATACCAACGGCTTTACGTGCTTTCTAAAGCATGGAGAGCTCGAGATGAAATTTTTTTGGTAACCCATCGGATGAGCGGCCATTGTGAAAGTTGCTTAAACTTAGCAATTGCAGATCGGGAGCGTTAATTACTACGCCATCGAGCTCCTCGTGAGCGTATTAAGTTATTGTTAATGTCATTTCAGCGATCAGCGTCCTCATAATTTTTCAGAAACGATGCAAGTATGTGACAATTTGTTACATACATTAAAATAAAAACAACAATGAGATAAGCCATAATTTCTGTATAAACTCGTGTGTAAATACGTTTATTTAGAAATGTAGTTGACATTATTATTTTCGCTAAGTTTTCTTTATCTGAGAAAAAAAAGGACTGGTTAATAAAATTAAGTTATATTTGAAATCACTACATTTACCAACGTTGGCTAAATTAAGAAAAAGAAAATCCTGATTATCGATTAAGATTCATCGTGTATAGGTACTAACTATTTAGTGATGTAAGTTCAAGTCATCCTTAGATTAAAACTCAATTTTTGATTTAAATAAAAAAAAAACGTAATTATTAAAAAAACAATAAAATGTTTATAAAAACCAAACGAAATAAAACAAACGAGAACAGTCTCAAATAAACTACAACTACTCGTAGGTGTACAAACGAGCAAGGCATTTCATAAAAACACGTATTATTCCAGAATACCTCGGGGAAATCAACTTCATGACCATTCCCTTTGGTAATTTAGTTTAGATAAAACTAAATGCGGGTTTTCTGTTAACGGAATAAAATATCAGTTCAATGAATAATAAAAGAATAAAGTATCAACTCAACAATATTGAATTAACACGTTTTTTTATTATATGCAATCATTGAAGTACCAAATTTTAATTGACTAAGAAAATAAACCGCTTAGCCCTCTTCTCACTGAAAAAAGATACTTACTGTATAGAACGTTTTCTATTTTCCTGATAGATGACATGAGCTGAAATGCTCGCTCATTTCTCGTTGTAACCAGTCAAAACGGGGCCCTGAGAACGGCAATGGGCGTTGTCCGATGACCCAGTCATAGATCAGTTAAGGTTCCAACTGTGTTCATTGAAGAAGAGGATAAAAATATTAATAGTGATAGCAAATTTAATCTTCGTCCAAAGAAAATATCAAGCTGTAAAAAGTGATTTATAAATGTCTATTTTTCGCGTAAACTTTAGAAACCAGCTTAAGTATTTTTGTGTAAAAATTTGTTCTAATCTTGTTATTCATTTATTTATTTAGTTATTTTTAAAACCAACAGCTATTAAACATAGTAGAGACTTAAAAATAGCAACTAAAAGCCAACTACAGGTCCTCACATGTAGAAACAAATTAAAAGTAGGGTTTATGGAGGCCCGTCCGGCTGCCATGGTTGATGTCACCCGTCGCCCCATTTTCCCACGGCCCGGCCGCGTCGGTCGGTTTGTTTCGCGGCGCAGGCGCATGATGTTGAGTTGTACCATTCCCGACCATTGCCGAGACCAACCCGCGCGCAGACCTCCGACCTGTTTTGTTTGTTACCAATAATTTTATCATATAAACTGTGTAACAGTATGTAAAAGAAATTGGGCATAAGAAACCTTAATTAAATCGGAAGTTAGTTTTATGTTATGTTATACATTACAAGCATATAGCACACAAATTTATAATAAAAACAAGACCACACAATAATAGCACAGCAATATTACATTACATTTTGGTCACGCATCCGATGACCGGCCTTTGCGAAAGTTGCTTAACCTCAGCACTCGCAAACCGAGCGCGTTAACCATTGCGCCATCGAGCTCCTCCGTGCTTCGAAAGGCAAGTTAAGTCCTTGGTCCCGGCTGCATTAGCAGTCGTTAACAACCACCAATCCGCACTGGACCCGCGTGGTGGTTTACGGCCTGTTCTCCCTATTCATCCATAGGGAAGGCTCGTGCCCCAGCAGTGGCGACATAAAATGAGCTGATGATGATGATGATGAATATTACATTTACATTGCCTATTTATAATTTTGTTTTGTCTCGTTTAGAAGTCTAAACTACTCAAGTTGCCGGCACGCTACAAGTTGGCAATGTTTGCGCGTGGTACGTCGGCAAACGAGCGGAAAATTAAACGTCGCAACTCAAACGTTATCTGAACCGAATGTTTGATGAACGTGCTTCTCGAACCAGTCGCGAAACTTAACTCCCAGCTTTGATGTGAAGCTAGCGCGTGTAGCAAAAACCGAAGCAAAACTTCTTGTCTTTTCTAATTTTAATTATTTTGTCATATTAGGAGGAGCTCGAACGCGCAGTGGTTAACGCGCCCGGTCTGCGATTGCTAATGTTAAACAATTTTCGCAGATTCCGGTCATCGGATGGGTGACCAAAAATATATCATCTCGTCTCGTCATCTGTCTTTGAACTTGGTTTTGGAAAGGCATGTAAAGCCTTTGTTAGCAGTCGTTTACAACCACCAATCCGTACTAAGACCGCGATGGTTTATGACTCGCTCTTCCTGTTGTTTTTCCATTCATTGGGAAGGCTCATGCTTCAGTAGTAGGGACAAAATGAGGTGGTCATGAGTCATATTATCTGGATAATATAATATGACCTCATTTTGCAGGTCAAAGAGCAGGACAAAACTGGTCAATGCTGAGATCCTAGGAAGGTCTTTGTCCAACAGCGAACATTTTTCGACTCAAGTGATGATGATGACGATGGTTATGATTATAATGATGATAAAGAATTTAAACAGGGATTAACGCAAAGTAATTCGTAAAAAGGTATAATAAAGTACATAATTCAAAATTCAAAATTCAAAATCATTATTCAGTTTAAGCTACAAGTAACTCTTGTGAATGTCACTATGCCATCGGTTCGTAAGTCTACTCTGGGCGGGAGATCTTCTACTGAAAAGAACCGGCAAGAAACTCAGCAGGTGTCCAGCGCTTTTCTTCCTTACAGCGTCAAAAATATTGGAAATCGCCCTATCATAGCAGAACACTTTCCACAAAAAATATAGAAGACAACCACAACATGTAAAAAAACAAAATAAAAAATATAAGTTAACAAATTTACGTCAGGTAAAAGTTTAATTCCTTCTTTATACCCGACGTTAAAAATGTTTTTATAATGATGATATCATAGAAACAAGGACCACCAAATATATCACAAAACAAACTAAATGCAATCTTTTCCCCCGCTAAAGATCCTGATGTATTGATTGGCTATTGTCACCTCAGAATAATAAGTTATTGTTCTGAGATTGTCACTACTGCGACAGATAATAACAGTGCAACATGAAGTTATTTATTTCTTGTTTTTTATTGATTGTTACATTTTGTATACCTTAAATACCAACCTCCTCCGAGTGATATTGAATCAAGGTAGCCTTAATTTAAAACTACAGACATGGTTAGTCGTAGCAATATTAGAATTCACCAAAAATTTTATTATAAAACAAAAATTGTTTCTTTACTTTAAAAAAAAGTTTTATTGGTTTTTATGTCAATAAACTAAAACATGTGGGTCACGTCTCAGCAAATTGGTTATTATCACTATTCAAGAAAATAACTTGAGATGTTTTTGGCGTTACACAGATTTTCGGCGCGAAACTTTAATAATTTATTAAAGTTTGCGGGGGGTTTGGGCGGATCAAAGGGCGGGCGGCCCTTTAGCCATTTTTTCAACGATATCTTTTAAAAATGTAACAAAGTTTTCATAATTTATTTCTATGGATATAAATAGGTTTTCGTTAACGGAATATCGATAGGTAGGACCAATAGAACCAATAGAAGATTCAGTGTTTTTATATTTGAATTTATAAAAAGTATAAGATAAAGAAAAAGTATTATATGTTTACAAAAACAAAGATTTCTATGGCATTGAAGCAGCGCGTCCTAGTAACAAACTAAGTGATTTGCAATTTTGCCATACAAATTCTCGTTTTGATCGAAAATTGAATAATGAACCAAACTCACACGAGCGTGTAAGCATAGCATTAGCTTTCAGATTGGGTTAACAGAACTATTGGAGACTGTCGCCCTGTGACCAAGAATCCTGCAAAGGGTTCGAAACGTAAGGATAAACATTAAAATGAAATAAACGTTAGTAAAATAAACGCGAGTAGATCCGTAAAAGTGGTTTCAATACAATGTGTATGCTTGCGTAAACTTTAGAAAACAATATATTTGAATATTATTGATTTGTAAAAAAAATATATTTCACCCGCTGTCTGAGAAAGTCTTAGCAGAAAGATTCCCCAATGACAATAAATTCTCTAGAGGGCTGCATTAGCAGTCGTTAACAACCACCAATCCGCACTGGACCCGCGTTGTGGTTTATGAGCCGTCCATCCATAGGGAAGGCTCGTGCCTGCAGTGGGGACAAAAAAATTATCTAATGATGACAATATTATAGATCTTCATTAAAGATGGCTTTCTTAATAAAGCCATAGCCGTTTTGACGGACTGCAGGCATTACTACCAACATACTGAAATAATTTAGGTACGAAGTTTAGAAACTATATCCCCTTGTGTCTAGTTTCGAAGTTGGCGCCCGCTCGGCTGGCGATGATACGTCACGGTATTAGACGTAGATTATGACAAATATTTGGTTCAATTACGTTATACGGTCTGGGAGTTCGAGTTCAAAGTTATGTCTAACTATTTATTGAATTAGGTCTGTTATGATCTCTTGCTGGAAATATGTTGGGTTGGTGAAGTAAAAGTAAGACGATCCAATGCGATTGAACGGCTATCAATGATTTATGTCATATTAAATTTGTTAGTTGTGAAATAACAATTCTATATATGCGAGGAGCTCGATGGGGCAGTGGTTAACGCGCCCGGTCTGCGAGTGCTGAGGTTAAGCAACTTTCGCAAAGGCCGGTCATCAGATGGGTGACCAAAAATTTATCATCTCGAGCTCGTCCGTGCTTCGGAAGGCACGTTAAGCCGTTGGTCCCGGCTGCATTAGCAGTCGTTAACAACCACCAATCCGCACTGGGCCCGCGTGGTGGTTCATGACCCGTTCTCCCTATCCATCCATAGGGAAGGCTCGTGCCCCAGCAGTGGGGACATAAAATGAGCTAATGATAATGATGAGACGAACGAAGCACCGTGAGAGGTTTTCTAGAGGAAATGGCATCACGCACAGGTGTGTGTCCTCGTTTCTTACTAGATTTTTTTTTTTAAATTTTTTTTTTCTTTATTGCACAATAAAATAAAATAAAGTACAAAAGGCGGACTTAATGCCAATGCTGATGATGATGATGAATGCTATATTTATTTAGAAAGCGATTATATGAGTTCTAGTCGTAATAATAATCGAGTGAGCGGCCCATGCGTTAGTTGCTTAATTTAAACTTCCGTATAACTAAACTTTGCAGACGGCCGCATTAATAATTTAAATCAAGCGATTCACCACTCTCATAAATAGACTGGACTAGTAAAAAGGAGGAGACAGTTCAATGGAGCTTTGTCGGAGCCCGAGCTCCCGACTTACAGTCACAAACAGCGCTTGGAATACCGGTATTTTCAGATATCGGTAATACAGACCTTGATATAGTACCGGTACTTTAGTTGGTACCGGTATTAACATACTGGTACTTTATAGATACCGGTTCCAATTAACTTGATACAGTACTGATACTCGAGTTGGTACCGGTATTGATTATACAGGTATTGACTTCATCGGTATAATGTGGGTGTTCTAATACTGAGAGCAAATAGGCGTTTACTTATGTGCGAGCGAAAGAGATAGTAATCGAGTTCGGGGTGGCGCCAGGGTTTGATACCGGTACCAAAAATACCCGTAAATTCCGGTATAACGGTAAATACCGGTATTTTTCATTACGATACCTCGGTATCGGTACCTTAACGAATACCGGTTTTGACCTTTAAATAACGGTATATTGATATCGTTATTTTTCGGTCGACTTTAAATAACGGTAGATTGACAGTGATACCGATGTATCGTAATGAAAAATACCGGTATTTACCGTTATTTTTGGTACCGGTATCAAGCCCTGGTCACAAAAAGGCTATGGGTAATCGATGCCCTAGGAATAGATGCCTATAATTGACTCTCAAAATATCCTTTTACAGTCAACCACCTCTATGGTCTAGTTCAGATCACTGCGCACTGGTCACAGACAGAAATCCCGGGTTCGATACATGTTTGTACTCGGTTTAGCTGGTGGTAGGGCTTGTTTAAACTCCGTCTTGCTAGCTACTACTATCTTCAATCTTTATAACATCAGTGGTAGGTAATAGCATTTTGGTTTTGATTTAGTATTTGAGGATTCAGAGTGAAGTTTGCTGTGCGCTTCCACCTCCGGCCTTATCATTACTTAAGGGGGTGCAGCGCGGAATTTCGAAAATTTACGTGTTTTTAAGTCACTGGTGCTAGGAGCTGAATAGGTCATATACATTAAAAGGACTAGTGTAGGTTAGCTTGATCCTTTCACAAGGTCATGGTTGTCTTGGAATTGGAAACAAATACCCAGAAACTGCATAAACAATACGTAAAAGTAATGATATCTAAAAACTTATTTCTTCAGAAACTTTGTAAATATAGCACAAATGAAACAATGATCCGACATCAAAATGTCTGTATTGATATTTCGCAGGTCACTGTTGTCTTAGCTTTCAATTTAAAAATATGAATATTAAAATATTAAGACTTTTATTATTTTTTACCCAAACGCCTATGATTTTACGAAAGTTAACATTGCTCTAATTAAATCACCAGCCTACTCTATACAGATATTAGTGTGCGTGCGTATTCGTAGTCGTGCCCCGTTGTCACACCACTGCCACGCGCTGCTCGCTCGTTATCATAAAGAAACTTGAAACTTGCAGTTTTGCGTCCGCGCTGCACCCCCTTAACAAATGACATGAAGGCCAAGTGCTACAGATATAAAAATACATAAAGAACAGAGAGAGTATTAAAAATGTCATTGTGCTAACACAATGCTATTATTTGTAAGCAAAATGAATCTTGACAAAACTCGTCCTATTTCAAATATTAAAAACTCGAGTTTTTCAATAAATTCCAGCAGGGTTTACGGGAACGGAGAGGAGAAAATGAGTTTTACTTTTTCTACTTCGGGAGATTTTAACAACGATAAATTGTTGGTGTGAAATTTGGTCGGTTATTTACCTAGAATATTTATTGTTGCAGATATTGCGTTTACGGAGAACCAAGCGAAATCGGTAAGTTTATACATAATCGAAAAATATGTACCTACGAATTTATGAATTTTCAGGTATAAAGTTTTAGAAAAGTCATTTATAAAGAAGAAATGAGAGGATTCACACCAAAACCTAACTATATTTAAGGTTTGATAAAGGCTTTTGGCGGGAACTAGATTAGACAGATGAATTACGAGTAGTATTACACGCTACACAAACTTACAAAGTCAAAGCCAAAGTCAAATATTTTTTATTCAAATAAACTTTAGAAAAGTGCTTTTGAATCGTCCAAACATTTTTTTACCTACTTCAGGACGTCTATTTTCTTTTCAACACAACAATCACACAATAACACAACAATCACTTTAGTGACCGATCCCATTTTTTAAAATTTGAATCAGATTCGGTTTGCTAATCACATGACATATGCATCGAAAAATCCTAAACAGACTTTGCCTGACCTGGGAATTGAACCCAGGACCTCATATTAGACCGAGCGCTTTTCTACTCGGTATTATTAAAGATATCAAAGACAGCGCATAACTATGTGTTATAAGCGCCAAAAAAGTCGTATAATTGATTTAATTGTTCGCGTCAACTTACGACAAGACAGATATACATTTATTTCTCAATTTTGAATGAATGAATGAATAAAAAAAAGTTTATTTGGCATAAATATACAACATACAACAACTTAAAAAAAAATACTACAAAGCCAAATGGGTCCCCGTTCAGCTTAAGCCGAGGCACAGAGTGCCACGAAGCTGGTATTCTGCGGATACCGTAACGGGTGGTCCGGTTATGCACCAACATCAATAATCAGCTTCTTTTTTTTGCTGCATATCAAACAATGACAATAAGAATTTAAACACTTAATCTTAATTTTATAATGTAGGAATAACATGGTGAATAACGATTTATCTCGACGACACTTTATAAAATAAGCGGATAATATTACGTTGTCACAATTTAATTGCGATCGATCCTCTCGCCTGTTCCGCGTATGATAATCAGATTAAGAGCGTTGAGGTTCGAGTTTACAGTTCGCCATAGACCGTAAACATTTTCCAACGATGCAAAAACTTTTCAGCCAGGTCGTTATCATGATCAGGTTAACCAGATAGGTATAATCTAGCAGTAAGTAGCTAGTATGTAAGTATTACCATCCTTTTTTATACTATCATGATGGTGCAGGGAAGCTGTGGGGATGCCTTTGCCCAGAAGTGGGATAGTTGTGGCTTAGATAATAATAATTGTATAACAACTGTTCTTTAGATTGGTACCTACTTATGACATTCTTGTTGTTGGGCAAAAGGCAATCAAGTTAAGATTTCAAGAGCAACTCCATTGTTTTATGAAACATTGCTATTTTATTTGACACGGTGCTTACCTGTTATAGTATATGAAAAAATGCTCAATTAATATTATTATTATAATTCAAAACTTTTTCTAAATACTAATAATTAGTATCTCTGTTATCGGCTGCCCTATCTCTTTTTCTGTTTGCTCAATTACACTTTCAACTGTTACTCTGCTGATAGCTCTCGGGGGTCTCGGTATAGCTCAGCGGTCAAAGCATTGGACCTGTAATCCAAGGGTCGTGGCGTGGGTCCGAACCCTACTTGAGCTTCCCAAGACTGACTGATTGATTTTTCTAGTAAAATTGTAACTTGTAACTACACAGAGATGACGTTAAGGTTAAGTATTAAGCCTTCAATTAAGAAAACAGGTTTATATCTAGCTGACCTATTTATTACAGGTATTGAGGTCATAATGTATTCCCGCTATTCCTATTTATAGGACGCGGCCTTCGCGTTGAAGACGCATTATCGGGAGTAACCGAATAGAGACGCATTCATAAGTTCATTATTCAGAATTTGTAAAGAGATAAAGTTCGTAACTTTTTTTTTTTTTTTTATACATAGCACGGCAAATGACTCCATTTCACCTGATGTTAAGTGAATATGGAATCCATATCATATAACTTTATTTGTTTGTCTGTTTGAGAAGGGCAATACCTGGAATTACAAGTGCTAGGAGTGGTAGGTATACCACTCTTGGTACGAGAGCCTGGGTTCGATTCCTAACGGGGGTTTATCTTATTCACGGTTTAGTTGAAGGTATTTCTATTTTCGTCTGACTTGCTACTACTGTCTCAATCAACTTGTTCGCGCCAGAAACGCGACGGTACACTTATCAAAATAAAAGTTACGCCGGACAAGCCGACGACGGCGGCGCTAGTGTATGCTGACGAACCGCGCGACCTTCACTCCTCTGCATAGTTCACGTGCAGCGTTCATTCCGCTCTCAGAGTTCTCAACAATCGGCTCGCCCGTGACGACGCATGTGCGCGTGTGTGCGTGTGTGCGAATTAACCGAATTCTACCATCATCAGCTCCATCTCCGCGACGGTCGTGTCGTGGCCACGCCGTCAACGTCAGCTCGCCAAATAAGTCCCATATATCCCATTCATCCATCATCCATCCCTCCTCAGCTCCCTATTCCTCCTTAATCCATCTGTCCACTCTGCTGTGTCGGTATTGACTTCCCGGCAGCCTGGTCCTTCGAGCCGATTTTTTTGTCAACAATGTTAATTGCATTGTTTTGTTCCTTCAGTTAGTGATTTTTTTATAAATAATTTTCATAGATAGTTCATTAGTGTATTAATTTTTGTTTTGTAATGATGTCATTATAAAATAATGTTTGCACTGTTACTGTTACTTATTTAATAAATAAATAATCATAGATGTAAACGTATGTAACAATCTTAGCAAGTGGCAGGAAGTAGTATTTGCCTACCCCTAAGGGAGACAGGTGTGATTGTGTGTATGTATTAACATTCTGCAATCCTTCTCTATATAAACTATAAGTGTGCGAAATTTCATACTCCTCCGTCCGCGCAATTTTCGTAAAAACGGGTACAAAGTTTTTGTTTCACGTATTAATATATAGATATTGATGTAAAATTATTGCCATATAAATAAATACTTTTTTCACTAAATCTAGTACCCTTCAAACTGATACACTGCACCGCAAAACAATTCAGCTTGGCGTTAGAAATAAGTATTAGTATACGATTAGTCGCAATCCAGTCGCATTCTAGACAGAATCCTCCATTCCACGTACTAATGAAGTAATTAAAATTGACAACAACATTTTGCGTCTGCTGGATCCCCGTGTAATTTACCAGTGGAGTAAGTTGGGTTTGTTTGGTTTCTTTGAGCGATGTCAAGCGGAGCGTGAAGCGTGCCTTAACGTGATTTACTAAACATGAAAATTTTTGGGGCCACACCTTTTAAACAGTTAACTAGACGGCCATTTAATTAAACGGGAAGAACTAAAAGCACACTGTTTGTTTTAACGTAATTCTATAGACACACCCAATACTTTATGGAGTTTTTGGTCTGACCGGGTTTCCGGATTTGGTTTCCAGCAGTAGGTACATATGTAATTAGGTATATAATATCAAACTCTGGTTGGTGGAAAGCTTCGTTTGAAGTCCGTATTAGGTATGTGGTATAGCTGCATTATCTTATTTTAGACGTCTTCGTTGCCATAACAACATTGTGACGACGACCTCCGTGGTCGAGTGGTTGGCGCGCCGGGTCTGGCGTCGTGCCATCTCTGAGCTCCCGGGTTAAATTCCCGGTCGGGTCAATTTAGAGAGAACTGTTTTTCTGAATTGATTTCGGGTCTGGGTGTTTTTCTGTGTTTATGTATATTTATTCGTTATCTTGTTTAACCATATTAACAAGTTTCAATAGAAACCTATGTGAGCGTAAACAAATTTTATTATTTATTATTATTATCTCATTTATTTATTTTCTTTCTTAAAACTAGATTTTTACAATATTTTAATATAAAAACAATAAAACATTATAAAAACCTAATCCTAGAGTACCACCAGCAGCGGGGCAGGGCCCAAGCTACCGGTGGTCAGGGCTGCAGAGTGAGGAACCTTCTTCTTCTTCTTCTTATTATTATTATTTATTATTGGTAAAATACCTCTCGCCTATGGCGGTTAAGTCCGGCAATAGCACAGTCAGCCGGCGTCAGGGCACGAGGGAGAGAAATCGGCGGACAATGCGTGCGGTATCAAGTACCACCGCTTTTTGCATTTTTGCTGTAAGCGAACCGCCGCCAAATCCCAGCCTTTTCAGATGTTTACCCAACGTGGCTGGGATTAGCCCGTTCGCTGATATGACAATCGGGATGATTTCGGCGAACGCCACATCCCACATTTCGGTCACCTCGTGTAATAGGTCCAAGTACTTCCTTTGTTTCTCAGTCTCGGCCTTCACGAGGTTCTCATCATGAGGGATAGTGATGTCCAAAAACACCTTCGATTGCGCCCGGTCCATCAGCACTATATCGGGCTTATTGGCGAGAACAGTCCTGTCAGTTATGATGAGCCGGTCCCAGTAGAGCCGGATACTGTCATTCCCTAGTACTGGCTCCGGCGTGTATTTATAGTAGGGAAGGCTACGATCGATGAGACTGTACTTCAGAGCAAGCTCTTGGTGGAGGATTTTGGCTGCTTGATTATGCCTGTGCAGATATTATTATTATTATTATTCTCTTTATTAAATATCATAAGATTTTTTTTACAATATTTTATATAAAAACATATTACAATAGAAAAAATTATAAAAAACTTAATCTAGGTTGCCACCGGCATCGGGGATATAGACCCAAGCTATCGGTGATTAGGGCTGCAGAGTGAGGAACCTCCTTACAATACGTGCCGTGTCAAGAAGTACTGCCTTTTGCATCTGACACTTGACCCAACCTTTCAGCGAGAGCCTCTCTAGGTGTTGATCGAGGCTCTTGGCTAAAAGCCGTTTGCCGAAACGACTATCGGTACAATAAATTATTATTGTTAGTAAACTGTGTTCCGTCCGATACCTAATTAAGGAAAAAGATTGCCCAGTTCATTTGTAGTTACAAATTCGGCATACCAAATATTATTTACTTATTGCTCTATCACTTTTCTCCATATAGGGAAGATACCGTGGAATGTAGAACCAACCTCAAATCATTCATTCCACAGACGGTTACTTATGCTTGGGACTTAAGATAGAACGAGTACGATGCCTAAATAAAAATTAAAGTTAAGTCTTACACTCATACGTAATTCACATACGAAATTAATTGAAAGCCAACATTAAGTACCTTTCTTTAAAATGAGCAGCCATATATATATTATTTATAAGAAGTGTCGGGCGAAAAACTCATTTGCATAATTCGAAACGCGACCGAGTAATTAGTTTGATATGTACCTCCAACTTGACTCTTCTCTAGATTAGAGGTTTGCTATCAAATGTTTCACAGAGTTTGTATATCCACAAGTTTACACTTTGACGGTTTCAACTGAAACACTGCGGTGTTCGTGAAAGTTGTGACGTCAATTAATTATATAAGCTTTACAGCCATTTCGGCACATACATTTTCTCTTTATTTATAGTTATTTCAAACAAATATAATATGTACAATTTTATGCAGTTCCAAAATTTATTTAAATAATAGTGTAGGAAAAAGCAAATTAGCGAGATTTGAATCCGTTGGTTGCGCCAGTTGGTGACTTAAATTTGCCGCGCAAAAGGTAGGTTGGCTCTATACTAGTTTCCTTTACCCATCACCTTCAATACCTTTCTCGCGCACAAGAAGACCGCATTATGGAACGCCGCACGCCAACTAGCGCCAACTTAGTGCACTGACAACGTCTGAAAGAAACGGCCGCTTTCATTCGCACTTAGAGGAGATCTCCATTTCGGTCATCTAGCTATCACCGCGTTAGGAGTGTTAAAACTGTGAGAGAACACGCGCTGGTGGTACAGGTCTGTGCTCCAGCAAACTGCATCCACCGGCCACCAACCTCGTGCCGGTTCCGACTGCTTGCCCGCCCACCGCACACGTGACGACTGCCGTTCGCTGATTAAAGGTACGTCCTGTTTCCATCTCCTCGAACGGCGTACCTATTGACCTTGTAGCCAACCCTCGCCGTTCGATACGTCCTAGCCTAGTTAACGCCAACAAAAAAATACAGTCCCCTAAATAGCAGAACATCGCACGCGCCACCATTTGGTAGTCTTCTCGCCAAACCATCCGTATCTTCTAGCAATCCGGGCAGTTAGATATCAATTAAGCTATCCTGGCTATATCCGGCCTGTGCAAATTTAGTCAACACTATCTTCTTACCTTGTAAGCCAAAGTACGTTTGAGTTGAGTTTATATAAATTTACTCTTTGATATAGAAATATACTTAATGTTAACATTTTTATTAAAAGCATTAGAACCGGTAATTAAAAACAGTCGGTACATATTACTGTACAATTTTATCAGTCACAATGGAAATGACCTGCCAAGGAGTTCGTGACCAAAATATTAGCTACTTTATGATTTTTAACCGCCTCTGTGGTCACCAAGACCACCAGTCTCAGACCCAAAGGTCCCCGGTTCGATTCCTAGTACATGACTGCGTACTCGGTTTGTAGTTTGTAGCAATGTTGTGTTCCGACAGCTAGAGATAAGATAGCCAGTGCCTCAGTAGTAGAGGATCCTCCCGGGTAAAGTGCGCTTCCACCATTGGCTTTATCACCACTTAACATCAGGTGAGATGAAGGCGCTGTGCTTACCCGTAAGAAATAAAAAAATGTAATTGCAACCCGCGAGTGAAAAACCTAAAAAAAGTTTAGAAAACACTTATATTTTAGAGAGAAAATCCTCTATTTCATAGTAAGCCCTTTGGAAGTTTGATTGTTTACGCAAGTCCTTTAAATGCTTAATTTTCATTGGCATGTAAAGTTTGCGGGTTTCAATGTAAAAGCACTTAGGGTTACCTCGGAGTTTGTTGAAGCACTAGTTTATAGGATTTGTCTAATACGCGTCTATTCTCGGACTTTGAATGAGATAAAGAGAGTCGTTTTTTTTTACAAAAGCTGCATTCGTATGTGTGCTTGTGGACAATAAAACTCTGATAGAAATAAAAAGGCTCTCGGTAGCTCAGCGGTGAGAGCATTGGACCGATTATCCAAAAAGGTTTGATTCCCACTCGAGCTTACTGAGATTGGTTGATTTTGTATAGTAAAATTTTATCTTGTAACTATATATAGCATTGTGAATGCAACATTAAAAATAATAAAAATAATTAATATATTTTTTTAATATTAATAATAATATTAATATTAATATTTGCAGCTTTTTATTCATAATATTTTTTTTATGCTTGGACTCGAAGTTTCAAAGTTAATTTCGGGTCCCAGATAAATTTAGCTGAGAATGCAAAAATATATAAAAGTATTTACCTACTGTTTGAACATAATATGAAAATAGTTTTAAGTATTTTATAGAATTTTAATACAATTTAAAACGTGTTTATTTTGCGGCTGCTGCCGTTTCCGAGCCAATACCGCGGTGATAGTGCAGGTGAGAGTAGCTATTTTGGTCACAGCTCAATACCTACGGTACAAACGCCATTGTATGAAATACAATTAGCAAATTGAAATTGCAAATGGTTTGCGATTAGGTATTCTAAAAGCTTTTTATAAATAATAGATATTTATAAAATCATCATCATCATTATCATCTCAGCCAAAAGGCGTCCACTGCTGGACAAAGGCCTCCCCCAAAGATCTCCACAACGAGCGGTTTTGTGCTGCTCGCATCCAGCGGCTTCCGCAACCATTACCAGATCGTCGGTCCACCTTGTTTAATATCTACAATTAATATAAATTACATTATTTAAAATTCGTGCGATATGAAATCACAGCAATAAGCTTAATATAGCGTCGCCTGACGTTACGTGAACAGTAATAGCATGGGGAAATTAAATATTTAGTAACAAATATGTGTTGACCACGCACTCTGGAAAAGGTTTGTCAAACCCAACCTAAGACAATAAAACAAATAAATTATATGCAAAAATATTAATTTGTAGTGCTTCAGGTGACTTTCGTGATAGCAAATATATTATATATTTATTTATTCTAAAAAGGAGAAAGCTCTTGGCCTTTATTTAGGCCCCATTTCATTCGTAATTCTGACGACGTAAGTCTGAACTAGTGGCGATTTCACTATCTATTACATCCTTCACTATCAGAATACAACAATGCTACTAACTTTGTTATGGTGACAGCATATCTATACTAATATTATAAAGCTGAAGAGATTGTTTGTTTGGTTGAACGCGCTAATCTCAGGAACTACTGGTTCGAATTGAAAAAATATTTTTGTGTTGAATAGTCTATTTAATGAGGAAGGCTATAGGCTATATTACATCACGCTATAATTAATCGCTAATTAACGCGGGTAAAACCGCGGAGCCTAGTGGTTAAATAAGATGGTGGTAGCTGGACTTAAGAGAAGCCCTACTATCAACCGAACCGAGTATCATCATTACCTCATTCTTATGTTCCCACTGCTGGAGCACGAGCCTTCCCTATGAATAGATAGGGAGTACGGGCCATAATCCACCACGCAGCAGGCCCAGTGCAGATCCTATGGTGGTTGTTAACGACTCCTAATGCAGCCGAGACGATCGGCATTACGTACCTTCCGAAGCACGGAGGAGTCGAACCGAGTACCGGAGTATAATTAACGCAATAATAATTATGTCATATTATGTTATGTCATTAAATTTTACATACTATAGGATTAGAATCAAGCATACAACCTGAAAAAAATAAGCAATGAAATGTAATCAGCCTACATGTTGGATATAACTGTTTCTTTCACAAAAAGGGCGGGCGCGGGCGGCCTGAGAGCGCAGCGCGGGGGAGACGGCGCGGCGGGGGTACAAGCGTGGCACGTGTCAAGGTCACTTATTCGGCACTGCGCTTGCGCTTGTCAATCAATAACAAAATAGGGTTGTACAAAAAGTTAACATTAACTTAAGTAAAAAAAAATATGATTTTTTTTGCACATTTAATGGTGATATTTAAGCAGTGAAGTCTTTAAAGGGTATATGTACGCACCCTTAAATATTATTGCTTATTTTTTTACAGATTGTATATAAACACCGTGTTAAATGTTACCCACAAATTAATTAAGTACACTGTTTACAAAAGAGCCAACAAATATTTTTCATCCCGCCGCCGAGAGATACATTTCATGCAGCAGAAATCCTAGTACTATAAACATAAAAGCGTTTCCTGATAGTATTGCGATGGCTTCCAGTAAACTTATCTTTATCGTGAACGCTACTCGGTTTGTCTAAACACCGAAAGCACTTGAGCAGCTTAGTTTCAGATATCAAGTGTCTTTATAAGATTTATTTGAAAATACTTGTTGTTGTTGCTATAAAGTAGAATATAGTTCCTAGTCTTGTGTGAACTACTTTGTGTGGGTGATGAAGGTGATGGTATAAGTGATATACCTAAACGTGATAACTTATCATCACTAGCTCGATTTAAGTCTTCATTACTGAGGCCTTCTCCGTGCTTTGGAAGGCACGTAGAGCCGTTGGTCCTGGCTGCATTAGCAGTCGGTTAATAACTACCAATTTGCACTGGGCTCACGTGGTGGTTTATGGCCCGTTCTCCCTACCTATCCATAGGGAAAGCTCGTGCTCCAGGAGTGGGGAC
Organism: Eudonia mercurella; assembly: GCA_963082485.1. Taxonomy (NCBI): domain Eukaryota; kingdom Metazoa; phylum Arthropoda; class Insecta; order Lepidoptera; family Crambidae; genus Eudonia; species Eudonia mercurella. The sequence goes on along the minus strand of OY720036.1, from coordinate 11,922,520 downwards.
ATAAAAATGAGTTGATGATGATGATGATGATGATTACTAAGGCACGATCCTTCTCTGGATGGAAACGTGATCGTTGGAAATGGCCCGTTTTCTCTGTGCTGTGGTGTTCCCATCCATCCATTCCTTCCTGGAAGGGAATACCACAAGAAGAACGGGCCATAAACCACCACGCGGGCTCAGTGCGAATTGATGGTTATGCAGTCGGGACCAACGGCTTTGCGTGCCTTCCAAAGCACGGAGGAGCTCGAGATGACAAATTTTTGGTCACCTATCCGATGACTGGCCTCTGCCAAAGTTGCTTGACTTCAGCAATCACAGACCAAGTGCGTTAACCACTGCGCCATCGAACTCCTTAGACATACACTCAGTTCACTTATATAATATGATATTCGTACAAGAGACAAGACCGGTTGGGATGCGCGTAGGAATACTACGATTAACTACTGCAGCTACGAGAATCGCTATTATGCTACGACAATCGTTACGACGCTACGACAATCACTACGATGCTACGGCAACGAGCGAACTGCTGACACAACGCAATTTCGCTACACTTTATAATAGTCATTAGGTCTGACAACGCGTAAGTGACTCATGAGCCACGATTCTGTTTTCTAAAACTTTCACAATTGCGTGGCGACAGTGGTCTGATTTTTTAATGTTTCTCATAGTCCAAAAGTCCAAATATCGAATTAAGCAACTGAAACACGATTACGCACGTTTGCAAGCGTCTATAGGCTATGGTGACCGCTATTAATCAGGCAGAGGTTGTTTACCATGATTGCGTGCAATGGTCACTCAACAGCATGTCAGCCTCAGTAGTTGGAGATTCTGGGTGAAGTGCGCTTCCACCTACGGCCGTGTCATGCCAAGTGCTTACACGCTAGGCATAAAAAACAATTTCAGGTAGGCTACTCTTGACGCAAACTCAATCTCAATACAATTAATATTTATCGATATTGGGATAAGTTTCGCAATTTCGGAACGCCCCATCTCAATAATAATTTGTTCACTCAATTTCCACGCAATTTAATTCCAATGTAGCGCTATTATCGGTTTTAAGAGTGCCATTTGATTTTTTTAAATTTGTGATTGGAAATTGATTAATGCAATTGCGTTTCAAGAGTAACCCACCAGGTCGGCAATGTGAGGCACAATCCTGCTCTACAAGCTGTCATCGCATTTCACCGCTTCTGTCTGATATTAGGTGGGTGCGGCTGAGTCATTTGCCTTCTTTCGTATAAAAAAGCATCGGAGCGAAATAAGTCTGGAGTGTGCAAATATGGCCTAGGGTGAAAATTACCATTTTATTACATTTAAAAAACCCCAGTCTCACTTAAGTTCAACTCTTTCAATCAGCAGTTCAGTTCAATTCTGCCGACAAACTGTACTTCTGTTTGGCAGAATGTTCTGTTAAATATGTTATGTAAACTTTTTAACAAATAAATTTAAAAAAAACTCTTGTGACACGATGACACGATCGAATTCAGTTCGTAGGAGCTTAATAAATTCTGCAAAAGCCTTCGTCTAAATAAAATCTACGTGTACACCAGCCTACATAATTTCTTGCTTTAAATTTCTTCTGTTCCGAAGTATCACTGTGTGAATTCTTCATGACAAGGGTCTGGCATCTGAACAAATTATTTAGGCGTCTGCTCATAACATAATTCGCTAGTACCATTGGAGTAATGATTAATTCAGAGCTCGGTCCATTATTCATTAGGTAAGCTCTAATGTTCTTTATGGCAACTACTAATGAAATGAAACATATCTGATTTATTTGATTTTCCTACGAGTAGAAAATACTTGAGATAAGATGTAGTGGAAAAACTTATTTACAAGTTTGCCATCTAGTTGTTAGTATGGTATGTTTTGAAGCATCTCAGTGTTGATAGTGGTTGAAAAGATGTGTAATTGTAGTGGTTGGAGCGAAATAGAGCCTTCTAAGATTCTTGCCAGCACTTCTCTGTTGGAGATTTGCCTGAAATCCAAACTGGAGAGTTTTTTATTGTTGACGAGTAAGCACTCTGACTTTATCTCACCTGATGATAAGTGATGATAAGGCCGAAAGTTGAAAGCGCACTTCACCCGGAATCCTCAACTACTGAGGCACGATCTCATATCCATCTCTAGCTGCCGGAACACAACAACGCTACAAACATTGATATTATGGCGACATATTTCAATAAGATGGTGGTAGCTAGTCAGACAGACAAACAAGTCCTACCACCAACCAAACCGAGTCCACAAGTATCCCGCTGGAAATTGAACCCAAGACCTCTACGTCTGAGACCGGTGGTCTTCTTAACCACTAGTACACCGAGGCGGTTTAAAAGATTAGGTAGCATTATTTGCTTATTTTTATTTGGTAATATAAATTTTTGACGTCACGTGTGAAGTTTTATATGGAATAAAACGATAAAACTTTGTGTTTGTTGTTTTTGTAAAGAAGTAAAACAGCTGAGCGTCTACGAGCTGATTCCTGGATAAAAATAGGCCATTTCACTTTACGACCTAATTGAGCGCCAATAGCATTACACAAGCGGCTCGCTCGTGACGTCACGCTCGCATATCCGCGAATCGCGGATACCGGTGTTCCCGTATCCTGTGATCCCGAACCGGAACCTTTAAAAATTCCTTTCTTAGCGATTATTTAAATTCAATAAACCAACCTATCAAATTTCAAGTTTCTAGACTTTATACTTGTAGTTGTATACTGTGATTTTGTAATGTCAGGTTTATAAGTAGTATATTGCTTTTATACAAATATATAATAAAGAAGCACACGATCTTTGCGTATCTTATGCTAAAATATTATCTTAGGTTTATTTTTTTTTCTGCTTTATGACTGAATCTAAACTAAGAAACATTTTAAATTCCCGGTGAAAGACCAAGTATAATCATGTATATAAATATTTGAGATTTTCCTTTTCAAAATTCTACTCTCATGGAATTTAAGCCCGCCCATGCGTTGATGTGGCTAGCGTTGAAAAGTGGGTGATGCTCCCATAACCTTTTTGACGAAATATTCTAAATGTTTGAAGCAGTCTCTACTTGGTATATATAAATTAGATTTTTTTGGAACTTGTACCTTTAAATGTAAAAAAAAACTTAATATTTGTTTTACATTTTATTTTGAATATCAATGGAGCGCCCAACTAGAAATACCTTTGTGTTTATCTATAAATAGACCAAGGTAAATTATTACACAATTATTTCTTCTTTTTACGAACAGTTGGAAACCTTAAAGTGAGGGACATAACTATGATATATGACAATGTTACAAAACAATAACAATAAGGTTGTTTTATTAACAGTTATGCATTATGTTTTATTAACATATGCTGCATAGGTATGCTAATATAACATATTTTGTCATTATAGTCCGGACGTTTTTTTTTAAATTTTGCTGCCAATTTCAGAAAAACAATGCAAGCAATGATAATTTACTAACCCTTTTTAGCATTTTCAAAACGTTTTCTTAGCAACGAAACTGTCAATTCAAATTGAATGAACAAGTAAAACGGTTTCGCTTCCAATAGGTATAACACCTGGATCCGTGAAATCCGAAGATTATTGAAAAATGATCCTCGTACCGCTCCCAGAAATGGTTTCCGATTTGACGGGATACCTCGGTAATCTTTTACGGTAGGATTGGGAGCGAAACTTATTTAAAATCTTATGAAAACATTCCCTTCGTCGGTTATCCGAAATTATGCAAGGTAGCGCGAAAAAGGGGAATCAGTTAAATGTTTCAAAGCGAGCTAGGTTTATTTGATTTGCCGCCGCAACCACGTTGGATTTCCTTATGAAAAGTCAATACTTTCACTGGCTTACTTTATAGACAACAAGTGCTTATATTATTAGTTATTAACTCTTAATCAGTCCACTATATGGGCTCATCTTTTGCCACATGAACTTCACGCGCAGAGATCGTACCATAACCCACCATGAGGCCTGGTTGGCGGGTTTTAACGACTTAAGCTATCTTTTAATAACAAACGGATCAACGGCCTACCTCACAACTGGTTGAAGCTTGTAGATGGGGTCCTTCAAACAAGGCGAGAAGTGGCACCTTGTGGGCCGCAGGGCGAGGGTGACTTATTCTGCTTTGTCGTTTGTCGTTTGTCGTTTTGTTTACACGTTAGTAAGACACACCACAACTAAGGTTTATTTTTTTAAATAAGCTATCTCGGCCAGAAATATAAAGAATGAAGACAATAATTGAGAAATATTTTGTGTTTGAAAGTATGTGGCCGCTCGCTCTAGACTTGTTTTGCACTACAATATCCCCTTGAGCGTCGATCGACCACCAGGTGGCCGACAACAATTAAAATTCTGTTGTGTATGGTATTCGCGCGCTCGAGCTCCTAAGTTCAAATTGAATCACAGATAAAGAAAGCCTGTGTCCTTGTGAAATAAAGTACACTTACTTGTAATTAATGATAAGGAGAATTTGTATTGACTTAGTATGATAGCAGGCTGTGGTGTCGGCCAGGCTGAGTAGAAATAATGTTTTAGAAATTCGGCTCAAACATAAAAATCTGTGAATGAACTTGTAGTCAATATCACTCGAAGGGTAAGTAGTGAGCTAAAAAGGCTGAAGTAATAAATGAGAAAACCTTTTTTTTCTGTAGGCGGATCAAAAAGACCCAACCACCTCAGCCTATTCGTATTTTTCGGAAACCAAAGACGAATGGACCTTAATGAATCACGTACATTCATGTATTCGTGAATATTGTTGACTCTTAGGAAAGCCTTTTTTGGACAGTGTATTGGACACTTTTTTGAACAGTGAGTGTTGTTGTGTTTGCACCGAAAAAAATACCAAAAATTAGATAAGACCGTTAATTATGGGAGTGACGAGTTAGCAAACAAATTATTTGTATTCAAACAAACTGTTTCTTAAGACTAAAATCAGTCGCTAACCCGTATTAAAAAAAAATGTCGATCACTGGTTCCTGTTGAACACTGGAGCCACTAACCCTTTGAGTTAGTGTTTGTTTTTTAATACATAAAGTCGAACGTATATTTCAGGTGAATTGAATCGACATTGACCACGGTCTCAGAAAAGTAATTTTGTTAGAATTCTCGTAATTGAATCATCATCATCATTTGGCGCCATCTTTAAACTGAAGTTTGGAGATCAGTATACAAATTTTACTTTTTATTTTTAAATGCTAATTACTGCAATGAAGCTGAAATAAATATTTATAGTGAAAAAATTAAACGCCCACCCGACCCAACCAGGAAACGAACCTGGAAAAATATATATAAATATATAAAAAGTATATATATATGGAAAAATTAAAAAGCAGTGACAAAATTCGGCGCTTACGTCAGCTGCCCGGATTGCGGAAGACCCAGGTTCGATTTCTGGTTGGGTCGGGTGGGCGTTTAATTTTTTCACTTATTTATTTATTTATTTACAATAGTGGTCGCCCGGTGGGTCGAAATTCGACCGTAATTATATTAAGGCTGCATGGATTGTATTGTATCCTAAGCAATGAAAAATTAAAAAGATAGAATGTGAGTTTGGACTGGCATTGACAGATTTCGGCCGCCATTTTCCATTTTTGAAATTTTTGAAAATAGTATAGGTATATGCGTGTGTGTCAAATACATGGTAGTGTGTAATGTTTGTTTTATTGATTCAATGTTTTTTTTTTCCATAATTTAAAAAAAAATATTAACATTCTGCAATCCTTCTCTATATAACTATAAGTGTGCGAAATTTCATACTCCTCCGTCCGCAAAATTTTCGTAAAAAGGGGTACAAAGTTTTTGCTTCACGTATTAATATATAGATAATTGAATAGCAGTGCTTAACAAATTGAAGTCGATTCACTAATAAAATGACGAAGTTATGTCCCAGGTTGACCTAGACCCATTTTATGGGTAGCCTTATGCGATAACTCGAGCCACAGAATATGCAGTGCGCAAACATAGTGGTATTGATACAGGGGAAATTGCATTACCTCTATCGATGGCCGCGCTCTTGGCCTATTTGCTGAAACCTTGAAATGAATATGAAACTGTCTGCCCATGGCCTCCGACTAAAGTCAACATGTGCCTTGAACGGTTTACCGATAATGGTGAATATCGAACGTGCACTTTGGACACTGACATGTTTTTATAAGAGTTTGTCTATTATACTATTTTCATAATATTATTAGGTTGAGGAAAAAGTTTCTCTGCATTTTTTAATATAGTCTATTTACATTTAACTAAAGTATGTAGGTGCCATTTTGTTCGATACCAGCTCATTTCCGTCCCCACTTTTGGGGCAAAAGCCTTCCCTATGGATAGATAGGGAGAAATATTATACAAAAACTAGCGGCCGCCCGCAGTTTCACCTGCGTGGTTCCCGTTTTCGTGGGAATATCGGGAGAAAAAGTTATGTTTAGTAAGTTAAGTTATGTTAAGTATATGTTTTAATTCAGGTTATAAACTACGTTGCAGCGTGAAGAAGCAACTAATATTCACACATACACACAAACTTTCGCTTTTATAATATTATACTAGTGGCGGATTCGCACCGCTTTGACAGTTTCCATTAATTCCCGTGGGAATATCGCGATAAAAACTATCCTATGGGTTAATCTAAGTTATAAACTATCTGTATGCCGAATTTCATCCAAATCCATTCATCTGTTGTAGCGTGAAGAAGCAACTAATATACACGCATATACACAAACTTTCGCATTTATAATATTAGTGTGATAACGATAAATAAATAAATAAAAAACCTAGAGACGAGTTAGTTTACAGATCGGTTCTACGAAATAGGCAAGTGAGAAGGTCAATACGCTTGCGAGGCACTACTCAATAAAGGATTGTAAAAAATAGCTCCGCCAAAATAAAGAGCGAATATATACCTACTATGTATATACTTAATGGATACAAAACGAAACAGCCGTTAACTTTTAACAGATAACGATAAATCAACATTGTAGCTTTTTATTAATGTCAATTTATACTTATTGCCCTTTTAAAAAGAAATAACATAACAGAGGGGCGACATTATTTACCTTTTAACATTTACAAAGAATACTTTAGACTATTCTTTTTCCCGCCGGAACGGTATTGGACGTTGTGATACCGGCAATATCGGTCGGCCATTTTTAATTTGAAGCTTCATTAGGAGAGAATTTGGGAAAAATGGGACGCGTAATCAATGTAGATTTATTTCGACAGCATAATAATGGGTACTGATTGATTACATTCTTGCTACCCTTAAACCTTTTTATTGAAAAATCTATTCAATCTGTATAGACAGAAGCGTTTGATTAGGAATAATCGGACAGTAATCAACTTTAAAGGAATACTATTCCTTTCCGTGCAATTATTTTTGTTTTTTTATTGGGAGTAGTACAAACTCGTGCAAAGTTCGTAAACAAATGAAATTCCGCGAAAGGGTTCAAACAAGCCCCAAACAATGGCGCGCGCAATTAAAAAACACTTTCATTCTACTTGTTACTTGGAGTTACCCAATTTTAAATATGATATTGTGTTTTGTAAGTTTATAATTATATTCTTATCACCGTGGTCTACTGAAAGATGTATAATTTTTATAGGCAAGATTTGATATGAAGATTGTGGTTATAAATGTGGTAGAATGTGCTTTGTATGTTTACAAAGTACCTACCTACCCAATAAATAATAAGGTATTTAAAGCCATTCTGATTTTTAACATAATACTCGTAAGCGTAAGAGCGAAGAGCTCGATGGCGCAGTGGTTAACGCGCCCGTCTGCGATTGCTAAAGTTAAGCAACTTTCGCATAGGCCAGTCATCGGATGGGTGACCAAAAAGTTATCATCTCGAGCTCCTCCCGGAGGAGTCCTCCGTGCTTCGGAAGGCACGTAAAGCCATTGTTCCCGGCTGTATTAGCAGTCGTTAACAACCACCAATCCGCTATGGACTCACGTGGTGGTTCATCCATCCATGGGGAAGGCCCCAGGCAGTGGGGACATAAAAATGAGCTGATGGTGATGATGATGATGATGATGATTACTCATAACATAAAGTTTTGCCAAAAAGATGAATGCCAGTCTACATGATAAAATACCATGCCTACATGTGATTTATTAAAAATATTATAATTCTGTCAATGTTTATTTTTCCATTATTCTTACTATTTACTGTTTGGTTTATTAGCCGTTGAAATGCAAAATATCTAATCAACGAATAAATATCCGCTTTGGTAGATACCGAACTTTTAGAGCTTTAAATAGACGTGTTGATATAATAAAAGCTTAAATAGTCGAATAGAAGCGCTTCGTTAATTATTCAATATTTGACAGAATTCATCGAAATAGAATCAGGAACAATAATTCAAAGTTCTCCGCTGCAAATAGATTTGCAGTTAAAGCCTCCTACATAATTCTATTTATGATCAGCTTTGTGCTATCACAGCGATTGAATTCCACCCACAACTTCCCACGGCCGGACTTCATAGTAATCGTTTAAGTAATATGTTGGATGAGTTTCTCAACCTCTTTTGTATCACTAGATAAAATGCTTAGAAAAAGCCTAGTACCATGCCTTCTTTGCCATTAGAATGGCTCGGGATCACAAATGGCAAGCACCGAGAGCCCATAAGTTTTCATCCTACGGTGTTTCTGTCATGGCGTGTGAGAGCTTAAAATGTTTTTCAACATTTGTGTTTTTGTAATTTGTTCGCAACAAAAATTTGCGTTAAAAATTATTTAAACATTTTATAAATAGCTTGCTTACTTCTTAACTGATCTTTAATATTTGTAAAAATATTATGATCGGATGTTAATGACGGTAGTTGTTGACATTGAATAGGCGCCTTTGGCTTACAAAGTAAAAAGTGTTGAATAATTTCGGCGGGCTGGTTAGAACCACGATAGCTCAATTGGAAGAGCACCTGTCACCCGGAATGTCAGAAGGGTGCAGGTTAAAATCCTGCTCGTGGAAATTTTTTCAGCATTTGTGTTTTTTTTTTTTTTAAATGTCTGTTCTTTTTTATGTTACTGGTAAGTACTAGGCGTTACCTGATGTATGTGATGATAAAGACAAAGGTGAAAGCGCATCTAACACGGACCCCTCAAATTCTGAGGAACTGGTTAACTTATCTTGTATGTGTGATGTATTAGAAGTACAAATAAAGTGTTTCGATTCTATTCTACTTTTCCTGTTAAAATTCAACAAAGCTAGTAACATTGACGCTATAGTTAGATATTTAGACAAGATGGTGGTAGCTAGCCAGGCGGACAAACAAGCCCTACCACCAACTAAACCGATGACAAACATGTAGCCCTACTGGAAATCGAACCCGGGACCTCTGGGTCTGAGACCGGCGGTGTTAACCACTAGGCCACAATAGCGATTAAATAACTGATGCGGTTCAATATGACATTAAAAATATACTAGCTTGTAAATACAACATTAATAATTTCTGTTTTTGTAAATCATTTGTTAAAAGAGTAAATATTTAAAAAGACCGTAGATATTAATTAAATCCAAAATTAAAAGTAAAAAACATGATTTTTATCTATAAGTACTAATATTATAAAGCTGAAGAGTTTGTTTGTTTGTTTGTTTGTTTGGTTGAAAGCGCTAATCTCAGGAACTACTGGTTCAAAGTGAAAAAATATTTTTGTGTTGAAAAGTCCATTCAATAATTTCAACATCAAAGTATTTTTAAGGAAGGCTAAATATAGGGTATATTACATCACGCTATGACTAATAGGAGTGGAGCTTAACGCGGGCGAAACCGCGGGGCACAGCTAGTTTACTATAAAAGCATCAAACATCTTTTAACATTTATTTCCCTAGCCAAATATTGAACCTATTCATGTTACAAAAAAACAATATGTCAAACCGATAGTGTCAAACGTTAAAGAGCTTCGAAGCTTCATGATAGAGATTCCGAAAAGAAATTCGTTCGGCGTGCGATCCTACAAGTTAAGCTACTTCCGCAATACCAGAGCAACAGGTGACCTAATTAAGATATCTCAAACTCCTCAGTACTTCGTGGCTCTTAAAGTCGTTCGGCCCGGTAGTTGCTGTTAGATAAAAGTCGTTATATGCTATCAACCAACATTCGCCTAAAGTTTGTTGACTCGTTTCTTTGTCGCTGTTACAAAATATGGAAGAGTCTACCAACCTCTACCAACACACGTTTTTACCCCGTCCTATGACATGGGGTCCTTTAAACGATGCGTGAAAAGGCCTTGTAGGACAGGCGACGCGTCTGAACTCTATTTCCACGCGAAGGGTAAGGCACACTGGCGCCACCAATGAATAATTTGACAATTACTAACGGACCGGATCTTTTTTTAAACATTGCGTACCGTCTGATAACAGGAAAGCATCCATAGTATTTATTTAATAATTGTGCACTACTTTTTGTTGCGTGGTTTATTCACAAAACGAGCTATCGCATTTATTCACAAACAATGGCCACTTTTGGTGTTAGCGAATGAATACAAAAACAAATCTAAAGTAGTAGTAACCTGCTTTGTAGTGCACAATTATTAAATAATAGATGTTTGCCTAGTATCGGAAGGTCCGCAATGTTTGAAAAAAAATCCAGTTTAGCAGTTATCAAATTAAATCCATTAGCGGCGCTAGTGTGCCTTACCCTTCGCCTTAATATCACATGTAGAGAAGACTTTTGCTTTGCCAATAATAAAAATTAAGGTAGTGGATAATGGCTCGATCTTTTCATTGCTAGTTTTGTGGTGTGTAGTGAAAAGGCCTGGGTGCACTAGTGGGGCATTTATAGGTTAAAGATAATAAAGATGTTAAAAAAACATATCCAGTAATTAATTATCTCGGGTCTAGACCCCTAGCCCCGAGGGGTTACAGTACCGTAGAGTCCTTGTCATGTTTACGAAAGTCACTAAACATTATTTTAAAGATACTTCTACAGTATGACAAGAACTGTCAAAAGTGGTACCTTTCCGTAACTATAGCAGGTGGTAAATACGGAAGGCCCTGTCATTCTATTTAACGTTGACAAGGGTTCGTATTCTTTACAAATTCTCTGTGCTCGCGTTTCGTATAATCGAGCATTTTTGCCATAGGACTTGGGTTTATACGATTATCGTTTTATTTTCTAAGATACCGTTTGACAATTGGAAGATGATTATGATAAACTTATCTGTTACGTGTAGTATCTTTCTAAATGGACATACAATTTTTATCAAAAAATAAAAAATTATATTCTTTAATATTAATACGTGAAGAAATAACTTTTACATATTGCACGCACGGAGGTGTGTGAGGTTTATATAGGAATGCAGAAAGATAAAAATTATGAAGGTATATGTGTTACATTATATTATACTAGTAGTTCCAGAGATCAAAGTCAACGTCAATTTTTTTATATAAATAAACTTAAAAAAGTGTTTTTGAATCGACCAAATATTTTTTTACCTACTACCCATTCAGGACCTCTATTATATTAGCTGTGGAGAAGAATGGGCGCAAGAAACTCCACAGCTTTAAACCCTGAACACAGATCAACCCCGACACACAAACAAACAAACAAAGCCACAAACGTTACCTCTTTATTATTAGTTATATTGTATAAACATTTGAAAATTTGGACGACTATTCGTATTTATTATGACAAAACAATCATATAATCCACAAAGGACAATGGTATAAAACTCAATTTGTATCACTTAGTCTCACATATTTAATATGAAATGTAAATTTACAAGACTCTTAGATCTATTTGCGTTATTTTGTGACGGAAAATGTTTATATACCTACGCTTTCTGAGATACAGATTTTCTTATATAATAATATGACAATGAATTTATTATATAATTTTCCTTGTTTAAGCAAGAAAGCGCTTTGGTAGTCTTATACGTAAACTTGTAAGATTACTAGAAGTAATTCTACATTTCTAAATAAAATAAGTAACCGCTATCATGACATATCTTTAATTAGATCTGTATGTTCGCTGCGCACAAGGTGAGTACGTCTTTATATCCTTGAGTTATGCTAATGAAGAGGTCATCAAATCGAGTGGAGATTGTTGAAAGCAAGATTACCGTCTGTTTTACAAGCTAACACACTCGTTACCGAGCTCAGAGTGGTACTTCAAACGACACGCAACCTTATTTTACAAGCAATTAGAAACAAAATAGAGTTTACCGCGACTACACTTATGTTCTTGAACACATAATTGATGTCTGGAGTTTCACATAAAGAACTTCGTTGTAACATAATAATATTAATTGTTGAAAATAGGCATTCTTTAAGTTAAGATAAGCTACTGTTTAAATGTTTTGGCAGAATAAAACTAATTAATGTAGTAATATTAAGTTTTATAAACATTGCTTTTCTAACAGATTTTTTTAAATTCTTAATCACCTGACCTTCATCATGTTAAGTAATGATAAGACTGAAGGTGAAAGCGCACTTCACCAAGGCGCGGCAGGCACTACTGAGACACCATCTTATATCTAGCTGCCAGAACACATCAATGCTACTAACAACCAAACGGACAAACAAACCAAGTACACAAACATATACCCGCTGGGAAATGAACTCGGAACTTCCGGGTTAAGATCACAGAGGCGGTTGAAATTAATATTTATTTAGAATATTCAAACAATAATTGGGTCTGCTTGATGTTAAGCGGTCATCGCTAACTATGTCTGACCGCATATTGACGTTTGGAACACCATTAGTACAAATGGCGTTTTGCCGACCCTGAGGCTTTGTTAGTTACCTCTGTGCCCAGTAATTTAACCGAATCTTAATTTGTATAGTAATAACCCTGGAGGCAGTCCAGAAACTGGTATCAAGTGTCCGTATATGCCTACTCGCTTTTGTTCGCGGCTTTGCTCACGTGGGCTACACAACTTGTAATATTCGTAATAAAAGCCAAACCTATTAAAGGTAAATATCATAGGGCATAAATAAAAAGTGTCTAACATAAAACAACGTAATAAAGATCTGTATAAGTAATTTTAGTCCGTTTTGAAACCTCCTGTACAAATTGTCATCCCCTACTCAAGGGATAACTTCCAAGATCCTAAGATAAGGGATCACTTTCCAAAAATCCTGAAACACTTTACAATTTCTTACCAGGCCAAATAGTGTTCCGGCAGCTAGATATAAGATAGTTAGTGCTTTAGTGCAACTTCCGGGTAGGCAAGGTGAGAACGGCTAGTGAGCAAAGTGTTCCACTAGCATCACTAGTCCTCGCATCTGGACTATGCTTCTGCTTAACTTAAGGGGTCCAGCGCGGAATTTCGAAAATTTACGTGTTTTTAAGTCACTGGTGCTAGGAGCTGAATAGGTCATATACATTAAAAGGACTAGTGTAGGTTAGCTTGATCCTTTCATAAGGTCATGGTTGTCTTGGAATTTGAAACAAATACCCAGAAACTGCATAAACAATACGTAAAAGTAATGATATCTAAAAACTTATTTCTTCAGAAACTTTGTAAATATAGCACAAATGAAACAATGATCCGACATCAAAATGTTTGTATTGATATTCCGCAGGTCACTGTTGTCTTAGTTTTCAATTAAAAAATATGAATATAAAAATATTAAGACTTTTATTATTTTTTACCCAAACGCCTATGATTTTACGAAAGTAAACATTGCTCTAATTAAATCACCAGCCTACTCTGTACAGATATTAGTGTGCGTGCATATTCGTAGGTAGTCGTGCCCCGTTGTCCACTGCCACACGCTGCTCCCTCGCTATCATAAAGAAACTTGAAACTCGCAGTTTTGCGTCCGCGCTGCACCCCCTTAAGGCAAAGCTGAGTCATTTGACAAAATTTCTATTAATAAAAAACCTCTATAAGCTATTCCTGCTAAAATAATTCGGTATATCTAATACCATTAAACGAGCACTTCTTGTATATATATTTATATATATAAATCTTTTTTATATTTTTTATTTTTATTTTTTTTTGCTAATTGCTGCACTGAAGCAAAGTTTATTTTTATTTTTATAAAGTACAGTGAAAAATTTACTATAGCGTTGTTTTATCAAATTTGTGGTATTTCATCTGCAAAGATGAATATGCAAAGCCATCGGTTACTATTAGCACAAAAATTAAAAAAGCAAGCAGACCCGGTAAGTGGCGCTGCTTTACGGATATATATGTATATATACATACGGATACGGGTGTTCTTAAGCGGACGAATGATTTGTTTGTTTTGTTGTCATGGAAACAATCAAAGCGGTACAAAGTCTGCCGGTCAGCTAGATATACTTAATCTGAATCTCGGAAACGGCTCCAACGATTTCCAAAATCGTTGGATTGGATTGGTTTCAGGGGCGATAAATCGATCTAACTAGGTTTCATTTTAAGAAAACGTCGTTTTATCCGTAAAAAAATTCCGAGCAAAACTCGGTCATCCAGCAGGTGCTTGGTATTTAATCGTTTAAAGTAAATATTAACAACACGTTAATTAAAAACCGGCCAAGTGGGTGTAGGGCCACGCGCAGTGTAGGGTTCCGTAGCCAATCTTAATAATGCGGACTCTGAGAAGAGGGCTTTTATGATCATTTATTTAACGATGGCTTATATACTTAAATGTAGATACTACCGGTTTCACACACCTGACAATGTTATTTAAGTAGTTCCCAATGAGGTATTTCTACTGCGCCAAGTACATTTTATAAGTTGGTCGACTGTTACTCGTAAACTTGTAAAGCCTACTTAGCTGTAATAGTTTTCCTTTTAACTTCGTCATATATACAACTACCATGAATTATTTCACGTATCCAAATTCACAAACGGATGCCTTAATCAAAAAATTGCTATCCAACGACACCCTACACTATGGGGTAGAAAAGAAAAAAAATTACATCCCCACTTCGCGTGTAGGGGAGGTAACACTTTGTCGGCGTGATTAATATGTATATCAATAATTATATCGGCGAAACTATAAGGGTTCCTTTTTGACTACGGAACCCTAAAAACTGAACTGGTGTACACATGCAAAAATATTTGAAATTGTTGATACTCCATTACAGCATCGACATTTATCGGTATTTCACTTGTTCAGGCAAACATTTCAACGATTTCATAAAGTTTATGAGACTAACTCTATATTTTAAAACCTTTGTGGATATCATTCGTGAAAATATTAAAAATGGCGCTGGCTTGCCATAACAAAGTTTCAAGTACCTACCTGAAAATTTTCCTATAAACCGATTATGAATTAGTGCGGTTACAGACTGAGCGTATTTTCCACAATTGGCTATTTTATCTCATACTGACGGAACACAGCAATACTGTAACGTAAATAAGACAGACAGACACACGAAAGGCAGACTTAACAGATAAAATGGTGGTAACTAACAAGGCATACTCAGATCAAGTTTTACGACCGTCAAAACCGTGCATAAATGCACCCGCGCTGGAAGACGAACCCGACAACTCAGAGTCTGAGACCGGTGATCTTATTAACAGTGGTGGCGGTTAGAAGCAACATCATTGTTGCAGTAAGATAACTTAGAGCGAATCTGTAGCCTACAAAGTGTTTTGGCATATAGGTGTAAGAAAAATACATCCCAAAAACTGTTTTTCGCACACAACTCCAAACTTTCAATTGTTTCGCGCCGTTCGATAAAGAAGATCTATTCAAAATCGACTTCGTTAACAACGATATATTGTCCCTTTGATGTCCGGCGCGTACATCCGACGGTATTGAGCAGCGTTGTTTCAAACTTGTAACGGCGTGAAATTCGCAACAGGTCAGTGCGCGCCGTGCACACATTACGGGATAGAACGCTGGTTAGCCTGGTTTTTTTACATCGTCGACCGTTCCATGAAGATGCTCTCAAAGTTTCCTGGTTTCAGAGTATTATTTTTTTACATCGTCAATCGTTTTAAAAGATGCTTACTTTAATCTCTGTTCAGAGGCAATTTATTTATTTGCCAAAATTAGTTTTTAAGCGTATACTATATGGCGCTGTACTTGTTCACACCTTTTTCTAAATCACGGTGTTCAGATATTTGATAAGCAATATACATCAATACCACAGCGTAAAGACTTACAGTGCGACAACGCCTTTGAAGTCTCGGGAAATGCCGCTTTTATTTGACATTTCCGCAGGATTGTCATATTTTTAGTCTCTCATTATTTTAATGTTCTTATTTTTTATTTACGTGTATGTAAGGACCCAATAACAAGATTTTATATATTAGCACTTTATAAAAATCTTTTTATTGTACTGTTTTCTTTAGTGACTTCTTTTCGTCCTTCAAAATGCAAACTGTAAATATTAGTGTTGTTAGGCCATGAAGTTTTCCCAATTTCCCAACATCCCGCATCAAAATCTCTATCCCGCTAGTCTTTGGGGTTATCAATTACGCGGATCCGCGAAATTTGCGGTACTGAAAAGAAAGCATTAATTTTGTTATAAGTAGGTTTGTTCATGAATTTGTGGAGTAATATACGATTTTTATCAAACTAAAATGTCTGTGTTGCTTAAAGCAGTTGTGTTCAACCAATGAATTTAAATATTATGTAGAGTTCTCTAAGTCCTGATTCTTTTAACAGATGGTTCTAGTTCATTTTATTAATTAAATACAACCAAATTTCATCAGATCAGTTAGGCAACTTGACAAGGCTGTCAAGTGTGGCCTTGTGATGAGTTCCATGGATAAAGTGGTTTATTCACCTGTAAGGCCGGGACAAATTAATATTTAGTTTATTTCCATTTTTCTTCCCATTCCATTTTTTATTCAGTCCCGCAAATCCCGCACATCTAGTACGTCACGTGTAATTCCACATTACTGATCCCGCACTTGCGGTATTGAATTCCCTATTCTAAATTCGTGCTTCTCAGTTGCCATAATCCTAATCAGCACTCCCGTAAACCATCATTATTTATGAGTTGATTTCATTTAAAAGTTGCATCCCGCTTCATCCATTTTAAATCTGCCTATTTCTACAACCTAATTAATAGAATATTGTTAGACTTTTTTTCTGTGTGAGGAAACTGATGAAATTTCAATTTCTTATTTATATGAAACGATGACATGCAGTCACTCACAGCACAATTAGTATGAACCACTATCACGTATATTTTTATTATCAAATTTCAATATTCAAACGGAACAAACTCAACCACAAAGCGACTTATAGTTTATACTGACACCCTCTACCAACGGTCAGGTTACAAAGTAGGTGTCAGACATCCTTATGCAAACACAAGGAACCATCTACGTCAGGTCATGACGCCAGATCAGGACGCGCCGGAGCGCATTCTTCATCCGGTACTTTTAAGACTAGTGTCTCGAGCTAGTCGCCCCGTGGACACGTATAGTCCATTACCTATTATCCAGATAGGTTACCAGAGCTGTAAGCTCGCTCACTTCTCGTTGCACTAAGAGCACAACTCGCAGATTCTACTGCTCGGGTCGTCGGCTCTAAAGTCGACTACCAAATGTCCTCTCCAAAGAGGATATTTGGTACCAATGGCGGAGTTGTAAGCCCACTTACTTCTCAGTACTCATCCAGGCACCTTGCCAATTCACAATCCTACGCGGTTGGTTGGTTGGTTATTCAAACGGAACAATCAAAACCAAAATGAATCAGCCTTGGATTGTGTTTCCAAAGTTGGGTGTTAGGCAGCTTGGGATCGCTACCACCCTCTCACCCCGCAACCGCACGATTGCTCTGTCTAGACGCAGCCGTTGGACGACTGTAAGGAAGAGGTTGGATAGGCTGTGTCAATACTAAGTTCGGAATTAAGGATTTACTTTCTTATGATCATCATAAGCAGCCACAAGATGTCCATTATTGAACATGGTCCTAGTAGAGACACAGAAGTATGTACTTACATAAAATGAGAATACATAAGTGGCGGTTAAAGGCTGCCTGCATTTAGCAGGTCATCCATAAAACTAGCGGTTGGGTTAAACGATAACTACTCCAAAGAAATCTGCTCAAACGATATTTTTATAATGTTCTATTTCATTGGACACCTGTTTTCCAAATATGTTATTTGTCCATGTAAGAAGGTTAGAGCTCGGCTGTTTTAGGCTGATGATGATTTGGATATATCAGTTACTTCAGTTATTTTATGTATTGTCATATCGAAATCTAAATAAAGCTAAATCGATCTTGTATATAAATACCGAGCCTCTGATCGTTGAGTGACTTTAAACTTTCTCACTCAGCCCAAAGTAGGAGAGCACGTAACACTATTGACTTTCGTATTTAGGCACTGTGGTGTTTAAGCAAAAGGACGTCGAGAAATTTCCCGAACGAATATTCTGACCGCATAAAGAATATCTACGAATATTAGGCACTTTACCAAATGGTACGTG
This sequence comes from Eudonia mercurella, assembly GCA_963082485.1. Classification (NCBI taxonomy): domain Eukaryota; kingdom Metazoa; phylum Arthropoda; class Insecta; order Lepidoptera; family Crambidae; genus Eudonia; species Eudonia mercurella. Next base: position 11,904,219 of record OY720036.1, on the reverse strand, counting down.
GCAAAGAGCACTCTTACTAAATAGTTTATTATCCAGCTAGGCCAATACTAAAGCCTCATTCACGAATACGAGTTGTGCGACGCGGTAAGCGAATTTCTTGTTCATTACGCAATATACTGAGGATTCTTTTGTCAATGGTAATAACAATAACGCAATAAGTAGTCGAGCGCCGCGCTGCATATGCTAGTGGTCGAGGTTTAGTGATTTTTTTCCGAATATTGGCATTCATTCGACTCGAGGAGTTGTATAAGAATGGGTCAAGAGTAGTCCAAAAAACTCAGCGCTTACGTCACGTTTTGGAGTCACAGTTAACATTGATATGGCCCGTTTTTAAATACTTTGTTTAATTTAATAATATTTTTAAAATGTTGTTGTTCTATTTAGGATACACATTTTTTTATTCGTAAAAAGTATTTCATGTCAATGGGGAAAGTGTTTTTTATGCATACACTGAAATCAGGAGCAACCTCGGGTTGTACAGATATGGCTCGTGACCATGAGAATAATAATAAAACAATAGCAATCTTTAAAATGATTATTGTACGCATTTCGAAATACATCATCGTCATTATCATCTCACCCAAAGGACGTCCACTGCTTGACAAAGGCCTGTAAACCGTTAAAATCAATTTTACAGCTATTTTTTTTTTTTTTTAATCTTAATTAATGGCTTCGCGTTTAGCATTTAGCCAATTTCAAGTATTTTTTATTATTAGTAATACATAAATAAACAATATTTCTTTTCTGTATGATGATGATGAATGATAATAGAAATGAGAAGTGAGAAATGATATACCCCCAACCCCTCGAGTATCTCAGTAAAGATGTGGGGCTTTACTAAGTCCTCGGGCGGACGTCTTGAGAGAATTTGAAAAGTGACGTTGCACTGATTTGTTTTATTTGCCAACACTCGTGCACACTCACGAACACTTAACGGTTAATAATCCACCATTATTTCACATTAATATTCGATATAACACAAATTTTCGAAAATAAAACAAAACCGCAGACATGACTTCACTTTCCCGCCAAGAAGTCCTACAGCTATAAATAGTTCACACGAAAATAAAAAACAAAATAACATTAAAGTACGTTGTTCTAAATTCAAATTATTATACGTAATAAATCTGATAATTAATGGACATGGAATTCAATATTCGGTTGCATTTGGAAATGCGATTATTACTGAAAGACACGAAAATGGAAGCACATTTTACGAGTACATTAAAATTTGCAATATCTATTTAGCTTTTAAAATTATGACGTTATGTCAATCTGTTTATCGCGATTAAATTTTTGTAATTTGTTATTTCAATCGCTACTCTGACAAATCTTGGTACGTAATGAATGACGTTTGGGTATTCAATAACCAAAAAAAAAACAAGTAAATAATTATGTTTATAATAATTAGGACTGTAACATTAAATTCATATTTCTTACATTCTTGTCAGTTTTATAACGTGCTCACTGTGCCGAAATTCCTATAAAGGTTTTTCATTGAATACAAAAGGATATAAGCAAACAAGTGTAACGAGCTACTCTGAGAAAAACTTGGGAAAATTTCATTTATTCCCTAACAAGCTGGGGATTTGTAAGACTTATGTGTGCTATACCGCGGAAGAGTTGGTTTCTAAAATGAATTCTAACCAATACGTAGTTAGATTTCAATATACAAGAACAGGCAATTCGTTTAATGTTTACAGATTTAAAAAATATTATGTGTAATAGAAACCGTATTTCTGATACGTAAAAATTGCTAATATGATACTTTATTAGGGTTTTGAACACTCAATACATTAAAGACAAAACTTTTATACATTACTCGTGTGTGTATCTTTGTCACAGGCAATCTCAGAAAGTATGTACTTATAGACAGACTTGAAATCTTTATTGAAATGAAAAATGTTTTTTTTAATAAAAGCATAAAGTGTACAGGTGATCGTCTATAAAATGGAAAGTATGAACTTGATGGATAGACTTAAAATCTTTTATGATTTAAAAAGGGCTTCATTCAATACAGGCACATAAAGAGTAAAGTAAACGTTTATAAAGTGCATGTCTTTCAAGAACAATCAGAAAATACACAATAAATAAATTGAGTACATACTATAGAGATAGTTATTTTATATTTAGTTTGACGAACAATACAAATATTTAAAGGCTCTGGGCTGGTACAAGAGTGCACATTATTTCATTTTTTAACTAAGTATTAAATCAGCAGAAATAAAAAGCAGGCATCCTTTCATTCGCTAGCGTAAATCATCATAAAATGTTTTTGTTTATATAATTTTTAACGCAAATTTTGTTGCGAACAAATTACAAAAACACAAATGTTGAAAAACCTGACCCGGTATGTCAGAAGGGTGCAGGTTCAAATCCTGCTCGTGGAAATTTTTCCAACATTTGTGTTTTTGTAAATCATCATAATTAGACGATTTTTAAACTATCAAGAAAGTAAAGATTACTTTTTACAATTTTCTTGATATGATATGACCTTGGATGAATTCTGAGGTTCAGTTTAATTTTACACAATAAGATAGAACGGAATATGGAATAGGTAGAATATCTGTTTCTATCTTACTTCGGTCTGATAATAGAGCAGATCTAGGGGTCCCAAGTCCCAAATGAAGTCTTAAACGGCGGTCAGACTATATAGACATATCTAAAGAACTAGAGATACCCATCAGCGTCGCACTACACCAAGTGACACTGAGCGCACCCGGTGGGGCTAGTTTAAAAGAGCCAGGAGTCACGACGATACTCATCAGTGGTTGAGGCGACTGACGAAGAGCAGACAAATTTCAACTAGCTTATCCATCGCTTCCGGAGACATAATCTTTACGCTTTTATAGGCATTCCTTAAGACGATGCAACGTTAGTTGTTTAGGAGACTAACGGAGATTTAGATTTATTTGTTAAACAAACAATTTCTTTAGTAAAATTTATTAAACTTTAATTGAAGTGCAAATCTATGACTACTACTACTTGTCAGTGTAGATAGTATATGAAGTTTTCTATTGAGACGACACAATGTAACAATCAAACTAGAATTGAATTTCTCGTTCGCACAAAGTGCTCGATTATGCGCCTATATTTGTATCCCAACCCTTGGTAAAACTATCTTTTATTATGCTAATCCATCTCCTGGGATGGACTGTGTTCTTACTTTGTGTTTTTTTTATTGTTTGTCCTAAGCATAAGGCTTTACTTGAGGATCTATGCAAGGAGGCAGTGAACAAGTTGAGTCCATGGATTAGTATATTTTTTACGCTGGTCTCTAGGCTACAAGTTAGTTTTAAAAATACAGTAAATATCATACTGTACCAACTGATTACACTATATATGTACTAGGTGGCGGTGTATTTTTCCATTCACTGGCGTGACTTTTGCTATGTATTCACATGTCTACGGAGCAACTTCAATATGATTAAATAATGCACAAAAATGTTTTTAATCTCATTACATCTCTTACCCTTCTGTCACAAAGCGGGTGAATTCACCCTCAGAGCAATTCCGTCAAACACCAACCAGGCGTAAACGCCCAGAGCACCATGCGACTTAAAACTTTAATATTGTTTATTTAGAGCCTACTTCTGTATGAAGAAGTTTAACTATAGACAAACTAGAATAAATTTGCTACACTCTCAACTCCTAACAACTTTATTCTCTGCACGTTTTAATTTTTTTTTTTTATTTCAATTTTTTTTTGCGAATTACGTCATCGGCGCAGGTGCTGTCACTTGCTTTTGGCCTTGTGACAGAAGCATTAAATAAAATAATGGCGGACGTTTTCTTCACTCTACCTACAATAACTAGGTACCTAGTGCAAGTTTTATATGCTATTCATTCGCGTTATAGAAAACGAAAATTCGCGTAGCATCTTCGATCAATCAAAGCGTAGCATTTTCGCAGCGCTTCCTGGTATAAACATTTTTTATAAAAAAAATTTCGTGACCGAATGGCAAATAAAACTCACACTGGGCACCCTGGTGTAAAGTATTGTGTTCTCAGTGGAACGAATTCGATCAATTTGTCAGAGCCCCGAGGCTCCCACGCGGAGCACGAGAAAGCTTTCCTGATGCCTGTAGTGATATTTTGGTTTGCCTAAGCTCATGTCTGCGTTTCAAAACACACATTTGATCTAACCTAATTTATAATGCGTATTGTTGCTTTCACTCTTCTTCTTGTATTGTATTTATATTCCATTTCAGTTCTCACTTTTGAAAACAAATAAACTGAACGCAAGCAACATAACTCACAAATTGGAAAACAATAAGTTTAATTGGATCGGAGGAGCTCGATGGCACAGCAGTTAACGCTTGGTCTGCGATTGCAACTTTTGCAATTGGATGGGTGACCAAAAATGAATCATCTTGGACTCCTCCGTGCTTCGAAAAGCACGTAAATCCGTTGCTCCCAACTGCACTAGCAGTCGTTAACAACAACAACGTTAGTTTATGACTCGTTTTCACTGTGGTGTAAGGCTGGTGTCCTAGCAGCAGGGACATAAAATGAGTTGGCGATGATGATAACAAGTTTAATTGTATAACAAGTACAATATTATTGTTATTACGCTCAATACGCAATATTTTTATAATTAACCACCTCTGATGTGGTGTAGTGGTTAAGACCACCGTTTTAGACCCGGAGATCCCGGGTTTGGACATCATCGGACACCATCGGTTTTAACATAATTATATGGTAAACCAACACTCGTATATTAATATTCATTTTGTATAAGTTCGATCGGAATTGTGGTTTCACAATGTTTGCACAAATCTGTACCAAAATTCAATCACAGACACCCACACAACTACACCGAGTGCAAACAAAGATACTTTTACGGCAGTAACAAAAAAAAAACCATACAACCAATGCAAACGAATCTCTACCGTTGCTTTCCAATTTAAAAGCGCAGTATTGAATACTGAAATATATTTCAAATTTCCAATACGGCATCGGTGTCCATTCATAGCTTTCACGGAAATCGTGAAACTGTCAGTGTAATCCCAGATTTGGGGGTATTCAGTCGGACGTTCGCTAATTAGCAGTGTTCGGAAAAGGTGAAGCTGTTATTGGTACTAGCTACATGTTGTCATAGTATGGACATGCTCTCGACGTAATTCTGACATGATTCTCGGAAAATTTTAGAATACATTATAAAGGTCTGCTTGTGTCGAGAAAAGTGATGGGCGGAAAAGGTAAAGGCTATGAAAAAGGAAGACCTTCATGACGTCAGATGTCATGCATGTGTTAAAATTATTTTTTTGTGAATACCGGTGTGTAGAGGAATTAATATTTGGACTATTCAGACTCACGTACCTACTCAATTTTGCAGCTATTGGTCACACCTGGAGGTAAGATACGATTACGAAAGGTGACGATAAAACAGGTAGGGCACTTAAACAAGCGCCCAACAAAATACAGCCCTCGATAGAAATCGAATTCATCGAGTTTATGAGGCAGAGGTGGTTAAATATTTATTAAATATTTATTAGCAATTAGAGTTATTCATAAGATCAAGTAAGTATATCGTCATTCAAAATTTTAACGAGACATTATCTGGAAAATTGTATAGATGCTGACATTTGAAAAACAGCTGAAAAAAAGTCACGCGTTAGTAGATGTGGGACTTAATGTTCGTAGGTGCTATATTTAAAACAATTGAATGACGTTTTAAAATGACAATTCCGCCTTACAATTTCGAGTTGTTAACGCGAAGGCTTAGTACCGCTAGCTCCCAATGTATTGTTCTCGGAATTTTAAAACTCCATAAAGTATGTCCCACCAACTTCAAACGATTTTATTTATTTGTGTAATAAACACGACGTTAGTGTCAGTAACTACAAAGAACGTACAGTACAGCTAGCAACAAAACCAACGAAAACGTAATTAATAAACTACTTGACGGACTCTACGGTGCAATTTACAAATAGTTATAAAATGTTATTTAAATGTCTCAGAATACAGAACAAACCAGAACCCGCGCGCTTATAACAAAAGACACCAAAACTACTCTTATGTATAGAGTGGTTGTGATCAGTCACTTCTTTGTATATAGCGCGTCAATACGTCATGTACACTCATATATTAATGTCAATTTTAATTTGAAATGCCGTCTTGCGTCGTCATGTAGGAATACATGCAAAAAAAAACAATGCTGCTTTGCTTATTAAGAAACAGGATGGGATCATATTTCATCTGTAATTTTCGGATTCAAAAGTGGATTTATTTAATTTCTGAATTTGTTTTACTACAAACTTTTATTATTATTGAGATTGAGTTAGAAAATGATGTATACACAACTTACAAAGTGTTGCAAGAATAATCTAAAATTTTACCCACTTTTTTTGTTTAATTATATGCATTCAGAATAGTCACAATTTTTATACTCTAATCCAGCCTGGCGTATTTTTCCATAACTTATTATTACGCATTTAGGCATGCTTTAACCAAGATCTAGTTTTATAACACTACCAACACCCGTTACAATTCACATGATCGCCAATTAAAGATCAGTTAAGGTGAAAAATGCCACAAGATTTTTAAATTTATTGTTTTAATAATTTTAAAATTAAATTATTCACTTAATAATGTGATGCGAAATTTTGAGGATCTTACCCAAGAGGTGCGGCCGGACCTGTACAGGTCCCGCCCGTAGCGAATTTTTTCATCTCAATTTTTAAGTGAAATTTTTTATTCTAAAATGATTAAAAAAATAAGTTGAAAAATGTATCTGTAAATATTTTCCGATAAATATTCTCTAAATATATTCTATAAATAATGTGTCTGTGGTATTACGACCCTAAGAAGTGGGAAACTGCTGTCGTGCTAGAAACATTACGCGGGGTGGAAATGTGGCAGGTCCAGTCCAACTGTAACTCGATGTTAACTAAAACAAAATTTGATTTTAATAAATTTACGATATGTCATATCAATATTACATTTGTTTAATTTATAATTTAAACACCAAAATAATGACTCGGTCGCTTGAGTCTAACAGGTTTTTACAAACTGTATCTTTATATTTTTGGAGCTGATGGGCCATAAAGTATGAAATTCAAAATTTTTGAAAATAATGGATTTTTTAAGCTCTATATACGTTTTTGGAGCTGGCAGTACTAGATCAAAATAAATTTGGAGTTGATGGGATACATTTTTTTGGAGCTAGCGGTACTAAGCCTACGCGAAGTGGCACTAACGTCGCAAAGTGATTCTTGCAGACGATTGTCGTTTGTCTTTTTCTCTCTTTCGGCCATAACGACTTACAGACGTACACACAGCGCGGAAGATACTCCACAAGCTTTTATTTTTAAACTAGCATTTGTTCGCGGCTTTGCTCACGTGGGCTACACGACTTGGGTTGTGTTCATTCGTAATAAAATGATGATAATGATGATCATGATTAAACATTAACACTTTAATTAGTCCCGGCTGCATTAGCAGTCGTTAACAACTGCCAATCCGCACTGGGCCCGCGTGGTGGTTTATGGTCCGTTCTCCCTACCCATCCATAGGCAAGGCTCGTGCCCCAACAGTGGGGACATAAAATAAGCTAATGATGATGATGATGATTTTTATTCAACTCGTCCATGCGAGCTAGATTTATTAAAAGGTGTCTTACACAAAAGAAAGTAATAAAGATCACTCTGTATAAGTAATTTTGGTCCGTTTTGAAACATTCTGTACAAATTGTCATCCCCTACTTAGGGATCATTTTCCAAACAAACTTTCCACCCTTATTTCACCCCTCTTGGTGTTGTTTTTAAAAAAATGCTAAAACACATCATTCTTTATTTTTGTTGAAGAATCTATAGATCCATTTAATATTTCTCTTTATAGTTATTACTTTAAAAATAACGATTTCCACAAAAAAACTATTTCCTTTTTTACTCCTTTACAAGAAAATAAACAAAATTCCTGAAACACGTCATTCTTTATTTCTTTTCAAGAAGCCAAATACCAATTTTCATGTATTTTACTTCAAAACTGACGGACTTTCATACAAACTTTCAACCCCTATTTGATCCCCATAGGGTGTGATTTCCGTAAAATCCTTTCTTAGTGGCTGGTTACGTTACTCAAATAACCTACAGTCTAAATTTAATCTAATTGGCTTCAGCGGTTTAGGCTCGGCGATGATGAATCAGTCAGTCATTATATGTATATAGATGTCCCGCTTGAGTAACGAATTCATTTCGTTCAAAAGAGATGACGTGATTTTGCCGAGTCCGCATTGACACAGTTTTGAGCGGTCTGGAAATATGTTGAGTCACTCTAGTTAGTCTCCGCCTGGCCTAATATTTTTATGAAAGTAACGTTCATAAATCATTCTTGTTGAATAAGGTATAAGAGTATTTTTTGTGCCTAATTATTTAAAACAAGAGATTAAGTGTTCATATAAGAACTTGGATTGATTTTCTCTACAAATATATATAAATAACAAAGACAAAATTTTATGCAGATCTAATCTAAATACCGTTAAAGAAAAATGATAAAAATCTTAAATTGTAAAACCATGAATTCCTAAAAACTAACTGAAATACTTTTTTTAAACCTATTTTAAATTAGACATAAGACATGAAATAAATAAAATAAATAAAACATAAAAATAAAAAAGCCTTTATTACTTAACATTTGATCAAATAAAATTACATGACATTTAAAAATAAACAATTAATTTACACAATTCATTCAAATGAATATTTACTTGAAATAGTTATAAGTTTCATTTTGAATTTAATTTTCCATAATTACGTAATTTATTAAAACATGATTACTAATAATACGTGAAGCAAAAACTTTGTACCCGTTTTCACGAAAATTGCGCGGACGGAGGAGTATGAAATTTCGCACACTTATAATTTATATGGAGAAGGTTATCCGAATGTTAATATTTTTTTTAAATTGTGCGTATAAAATACTTTAAATCAACAAAAACAAGATTACACACACTGCCATGTATTTGACACACACGTATTATTGTTTGTCTTTAATGCGGCCGACATCTGTCAATGCCAATCCAAACTCACATTCTATCTTTTTAGGGTTTCGTAGCCAAATGGCAAAAGACGGAACCCTTATGGATTCGTCATGTCTGTCTGTCTGTCTGTCTGTCTGTCCGTCTGTCCGTCCGTAGGTATGTCACAGCCACTTTTTTCCGAATCTATAAGAACTATACTGTTGAAACTTGGTAAGTAGATGTATTTGATTTGACGACCTCCTTGGTCGAGTGGCTTGCACACCGGTTTTCATGGTGTCGCCATCTCTGAGGTCCCGGGTTCGATCCCCGGTCGGGTCAATTTAGAAATACCTGTTTTTCTAAATTGTTTCGGGTCTGGGTGTTTCCTATGTATAATAAGTATGTATTTAAGTATATTAAGTATGTTTATCCGTTGTCTAGTTAACCATTTTATCGAGTTTCTTAAGGAAGCTCTTATTGGGGCTAGATAATTGGTGTGAGTGTGGGAAACATTTATTTTTTATTTTTTTTTTATTATGTGAACCGCATTAAGATTTTCACACAAAAATAGAAAAAAAATAATACATTTTGGGGGTTCCCCATACTTAGAACTGAAACTCAAAAATTTTTTTCCACCAAATCTATACGTTTGGGATATCTATGGATAGGTCTTTAAAATTGATATTGAAATTTTTAATATCATTTTTTTCTAAACTGAATAGCTTACGCGAGAGACACTTCCAAAGTGGTAAAATGTGTGTGTCCCTGTAACTTCTAAAATAAGAGAATGATAAAACTAAAAAAAAATATATGATGTGCATGACCATGCAAACCTCCACCGAAAATTGGTTTGAACGAGATCTAGTAAGTAGTTTTTTTTTTCATACGTCATAAAGTACGGACCCCTTCGTGCGCGAGTCCGACTCGCACTTGGCCGGTTTTTAATTTTTCATTGCTTAGGATACAATCCGTGCAGCCTTAATAAAATTACGGTTGAATTTTGACCACTGGGTGACCACTAGTATAATTAAACATACTTGTTGCACATACAACAAGTTATCGAAGTAGCCTTTGCTGATTTTCTTCTTCTTTGAACAAGGACTTCTTAATCAAAAGTAGCGTAGGTTTTAACATATTTTGTTTTTTTCAAAATGTATAAGTAGTTTTAAAATATAATTTATTACTTTACACATATAAGTTTATTTCAAAGTTGTTGTTAAAATAGAGAGATAATTGAGGAGTTTACATAACTTTGAATACTAAATGCAGTTTAATCACTTCATACTGTAAACGATTATGTAAATTGATATAAAATAATCTGAAGTAAATATAAGTTAAAATGAACTGCTTAGTTTAAAACTATAATGTCTTTTTTTTTCAAAAAAAGCGGATTTTAAATTATGTTGCCTAATTAAAAATAGAATAACATTTAACTTAGGGATCTTCAAGAAACGAGCCTATTCCTTCCTTAAAGGCCGGCAACGCGTCTGCGATTCCTGTGGGTGTCCATGGGCGGCGATGATTACTCTCCATCAGCTGACCCGCCTGCTCGTTTGTCTCCTTCTTTTATATAAAAAAAATAATTAAAATAATGGTTTTAACTTTTTCTTATACCTAATAATTCTAACCAATATTATAAATTTGAAAAAGGTCTGTTAGATTATCCTTCCTTTACGTTACAAAGAGGGAAATGACTATTATCTTGTATAGTATACAAAATTGTACACACTGTTTAATAATATTTTTTCTTTATTGCAGATACTCTACACTGGCGTTTGATTATATTGGTAAGTACTACATCATTAAAGAGTATTTAGACAACACTAAAACATGATACGTCTTTTTGTATACTAAAAACAAACATTTATTTTAATAATTCATATTTTTACTATAATATTTAATCTGTAGTCTTAAGAAACAATAATACGAAATACAGTCCTCATTCTCTCTTATTCGTCAATACTCAAACCGTTGTTTACTTAGAAAATGACATCTAACCATTACGACCAACGTAAATAAATACGAAGGGTTAATAGAATTTATGATGTTACGCCCCGGCTAAATAATAAAGTTTGTCCATAAACTATTCATACCCAATAATTTGGCCTTGGCAAAGTCAATGTCGATACTAGTACGTAAGTTAGATCCTCTACAACCGCGTCATAAAGTAAACTTTATATCACAGAGGAAAAAACCTTATAAGTTGTATACAACGTGTAACAAAATTGTGTTGTCAACATGAAAAAATCCAAAGTGTATCACATCTAGAACTTTTATGTGTTGTTATTAAGACATAATTATTAACTTTAATTTGTCATGCAATGATTAATGAAATATTTATATTCGTGAAGTGAGGCGCATCAGGCGCACATAAGCAAACAGCAGTGTAAAACTAAAATTACGTCACAATAGACGTCACAATAGCAATATTAAATTGAAAATTGCATAACACATTAAAGTTATGCATTTAATAATCATGACTTAGTAACTCTGCATACAAGATCTAGATCGGATACCCTTTGGACCTTTTCATTTTGACCACACCTTTCTTTTACACGTTGTATAAATAGTTTTAAAGGTCTTTTAAAACTTAGGTTTCTCTGACTGTTGCTCGGATTGCGAAAAGTAGCATTTTTAAATAAACTTAATTTTACCACCACATCAGTTCGGAACGTGGTCTTTGGAAGAACAGCCTGGCAATAGATGATAACACAGTAACTGGCCTTGAACGGCTTAGAGGATGTAGCAATGATTTTTCCTGGTCGACAACTTTTTGTGAGGATACAGTGCTTCACAATAGCGCCGAAGTTAATCTTAAAAAATTTGCAAAATTTCATTTCTTGCCTAATGAATACAGTTAAGCTGTAACTACAGTTGTAACTATGTATGCAGAGTATGTAGATTAGTAGGAATGTCAATTCCAGTAATCCAACAACAATATCTATCTTTTATAATTTCCCAACTACTAAATAATTATGATAAATCACCTCGCTTTTACTGAACCCACCTTGCTCGTGTTCAAGAATCGTGTTCCAATGTTATTGAATTGAAACTTAACTTATACAATATCCTTTCACTATATCCTGCATTTAGATTTGTATAAACGGACCCCATTTATAATCTCGACCCATCGAAAGACATTCTTCGAAGTCATTCCCTAAGGATCAATGGGAGACACAGGTGTCCCGCTCTCAAATTGGGCTTGCGATGAGAGGCTTTGAATATTACCCTGCTACGTCAGAATTATTGCTTTCGCTGTTGCTTGATTTACATAGGGGTAAGTTATTAGAGACAGGCCAAATTTCTAGTACCCGACACCGATGGGATGCATAAGTGACACCAGTCTATATTTCATGAAGAATCAGCATAATATAGAAAGTGTGATAAGCGGCAATTTAAAAGAGTATAACGGCGAGTGGTTTTATTTAAAATATATTTTGTAACTTAGAGCGGGTAACACTGATTGGGGTTGTAGTCTGTGACATGCTGGTGGTGGACGTGTGATTCTAGACAGTACTTAGGGCCCGTTGTTTGATAATTGGTCAAATGTGACTAATAGTTAATTTAACTATTCGTTAGCTGACAACAGTTAAGGTTTTAACCAATGGTTATAATAGCAATAGTTGTTTGAATACATTTTTAACCATAGTTAATTGTAACAATAGTCAATAGTGTTGCTACTGTCTAAACATGGGAGAACAATAATTTATATGGGGAACTTTTATTACAATTTGCAACACAGGTAGCAAAACGTCAAAAATGTAAGACAGCTGTAAAAGTGACGCATTCCCAACGCATTCCGGTCTCGTGTTATTTTATGAATTTGCGTGTTCTAAGCTTTTAGAAGTGATTTTGGTTAGTTTTAATATCTTCTCATTTATTTTTAAGATTTTTTTCGTTAGATATTAAAACATCTACTGAAGTAAAATATTCTCAGAACATATTACCTATAAAGTAGGTGATAAGAAACTTACCGATCTGTTTGTCTTTCCAGTAAATTCTTAATTTCACTAACTATCCAAAGTACAGTTTGTTTGGACATTCTATATCTTTCAAAGAAATCAACTTCATCCCAAAAATCTAGCTGCATAATTCTGACTCTAAATGTTTTTGGACGGCGATTCAATAAATAATCCACGAAAATTTCATCATCAGAAGAGCTTTCAGAATCTTCAAAATATCTTGCTTTATTTAAGTTAATTTTAATTATTTTCAAACAGTTTTTTCGAAAAATCTTTCTAAGATCAACTAATGGTCAAAGTTAACTCTACCAATGCGTGGTTAAATTTTTTAACAAATTGTCAATGCATTTAACTATAGTTAGTTTAACTATTGATCGAACAACAGTTTTATGTCATTTTTAACCAATGGATAGTTTAACCAACGAATTTTAACTAATAATACAATTAACTATTGATCAAACAACCGGCCTTTAGACGCGATGCGCGTGCTACGCAATCCCATTAGCTCTAAATCTGAATTTATACGTGTGCTCGTTAAATTATTTTAGTGTGATATCTTGGCATTATTATTTTTGAACCTTGTGCTTATTGACTACCATGGAAAACCAAGAGGCAGCGGATCAGCGACAACACGTGGTGTACCCGCTGCTCGGCAATTTTAGGAATCCCATTTATTCATATAAATAATATAAACAGTAACAATAAGGTAGCATAAGGAAGTCATTAATTGGTTCTTCCAATCGGCTATCGACATAGCAATGCCATTAGTATAATCACCATTGATGCCCCATACTATCGTCAAAGGCAACAAAACACATCAAAAGCCTTTCGATACCGTTTGATGTGGACTATTGATAGTTTCTGTCAGAGGTTACACTAGTATACATTAAAAGGGGTTCGGGATTTTATTTTATAGAAATCAATACTGTCTCTAAGAACTTTAAAATTTTATTTTTTTATAGATAGCTCGGCAAATGACTCCATCCCACCTGATGTTAAGTGGAAATGGAGTCCAGCCGCGAAGATAACTGGTGCAGCGTGAAACAAACGTGGCCCACAAGGTGCTTCTTCACGCCTCTTTTGAAGGACCCCATATCATAGGAAAGAGTTAAAACGTGTGCTGGTAGACTATTCCATCTTTTGGAGGTGCGTCAAAGAAACGAGTCACCAAATTTCTTTATATATATTTTTTTATACTTACAAAATAATTTATATAATGGCATCTTTGAAGACTTGTTAACTAGACTGAGAATTTTCTAAAGACAATAAGAAGTAAGACAGCTTTGTACAAATCATCATCATCATCAGCTCATTTTTTTTATGTCTCCACTGCTTGGTCACGACCCTTCCCTATGGATGGATAGGGAGAACGGGCCATAAACCACCACGCGGGCCCAATGCGGATTTGTTAACGACTGCTAATGCAACCGGGACCAACGGCATTCCGTGCCTTCCGAAGCACGGAGGAGCTCGAGATGATAAATTTTTGGTCACCCATTCGATGACCGGCCTCTCAGACCGGGCGCGCTAACCACTGCGAGAGAAATGCGATAAGAGATGTATTATATTATATTTATACTTCGTCAGGTCTTCTACAGGTCTTCGTTCCCCTGTCCAATAAAGTCACAAAGTCATTTAAAGTCTCTTGTACTGCTTGATACAGACACTCAAGAGGTCTACGCAACTATACAAAGTCTCAAAAGTGATTCAGCTGTTGGTTGGGATGGCATTCCTTCACGGTTTCTTAAAATGGCATGCAATTGTATTACGCCAGTCCTCACCTACATTTTCAATTTATGTTTAGCAAGTGGTGTCTTTCCAAATTCATTCAAGAAGGCACTCATAACACCTGTATTCAAACAAGGGAGTAGAGACGATGTCAACAATTATAGACCTATATCGGTCTTACCAGCTCTATCTAAAGTTTTTGAAAAGCTTCTTAATAAACGACTAATTAAATATCTTGAAAATGAAAATTTATTAGCAGAGTCACAATTTGGTTTTAGGGCTGGAAAGTCAACCGAAGATGCAGTCGGGAATTTAACAGAATGCATAGTTAAAAATCTGGACAAAAGAAAGAAATGTATTGGTGTATTTTTGGACCTAGCAAAAGCGTTTGACACCGTCTCTATTCCTATTCTACTGAATAAGATGGATGATGTGGGTATACGTGGAGTGCCATTGAAAATCTTTGAGGACTACCTTACAAATCGTTTTCAATGCGTTAAAATTGGTGAGGAAATTAGTGATGAAATGCCCATCACCTATGGAACGCCACAAGGCAGTGTGCTCGGACCGAGTCTCTTTCTAGTTTACATTAATGAGTTATGTCTTCACACTGCCGTTAATGGTAAAGTTTTTACCTTTGCAGATGACACTGCTCTTGTATATTATGGTGACACTTGGAATGAGGCTCGAAAACATGCTGAGCAAGGTCTAAGGGTAGTGATCGCTTGGCTGAACAGAAACTTGCTGTCACTTAATGTCGGGAAAACTAAGTATATAACCTTTTCCATCAATAGTAGGTCCCAACCTAAAACATCTTTTGGCATTCGGGCACATACATGTGATGGTTCTCCATCTAAATCATGTACATGCACTGATATAGTAGCAGCATCTCATATTCGCTACCTGGGTGTCGAATTAGACAATCACCTTTCTTGGACACGACAGATTGAAAATTTAAACAGCAAAGTAAGAAAAGTAATTTGGTTGATGATGCAATTGCGTCATGTGGCTGATCTGAATTTACTAAAAACTATTTACTACGCACTATGTCAATCCATTCTCTCATACTGTATTACAGTATGGGGTGGAGCGTGTAAGACAAGGTTATTGTCCACAGAAAGGGTACAGAGATCGGTCCTAAAAGTTATGACATTCAAACCATTTAGATTTTGTACTACTGAGTTGTATCAATTATGTGGGTTACTTACTGTTAGACAACTATTTATTTTAAAAACGGTTTTGATCCAGCATTCCAAATTAATTTATGACCCAACAATATTGGAATCTGATAAAAGAAGAGCTATAAAAATATGTAAGATAGAGAAATACAACACTACTTTTTATAAAAGGTTCTCATGCTTTTTGGGGCCACATTTGTACAACAAGATTAACAATCATATAGAAATATACAATTCACAAAAAACTTCATGTAAAATAAAACTACGAGATTGGCTTCAACTGCTAGATTATAACAATACAGAACATCTTTTGACTATATAATAACATATTTTAAAGTTAATAAAAATTAATAATAACTAAGTAAAACAATAATTACCAAACTAAAACTTCTTATTATTAAAAAAAAAAGAAACAATAAAAAAAAAAATGAATGAAAACAAGTACCTATCTGAACACACATACACATCCACACACAAACACACCCCCTCACACATACACACACCCTCTCACACACACACACGCCCTGTCACACCCTCACACACACAAACACACCCCCACACACACACACACGCCCTCATCACACACATAAACATACACATCCATTCACTTTTATGTTTGTGAGATAATATTAGTATTTTAGAAATTAAGAAAAGGAAGGATCTGTCTCCTAGAATACAGGTCTTCCTAACCTAGGAGGCAGAGAGATACTTCAACTTTAAGCTGTTTTTTTTCCTTTGTAACTTTATACTGTAACTGTTTATGTGATGTTGTTGTTGAACAATAAATTATTATTATTATTATTATACCGCTATTTAGATAAGGTTATACGTACCGAATAAAACAAACCAAGCCCTTTAAACAGAAACATGTAAATAAATACACAGTTATGATATTTTTGTCACTCAATTATAATAATGTTGAAAAAGTATTAACATTTACAAAAAGACTTTAAACTCGGCAAAAAGTATGTCTCGGATTCATTCTACAATAAATGGCCAACATTTGCGTAATTATTTCCATTCTTTCCGGGACAAAACGGGACATCTTGATTAGTACCACCTAGAGTGCTCTGTAAATTTAATGGGCCGATATTTTTCCATTATGCTTGCCAACCATGATTTAGACGCTGAAACCACGTTCGCCACTCAGAATTAATCTAAATGTTCTATCGATAAAAGTTTATTCGAGAAGACAGGAAGAAACTGACGAAGGAGCAAAATCGAATATTGATATTGCATGTTGTTTACGATTTAATTAACATTGTGATAAGATGTCCAAAGAAAAACTAAATAGTGACTTAGGAAACTATAGTCAAGCAAAAAACAACTAAAGGTGAGTCCACATTAAGTAATATGCTACATATATAAAGAACATGTTTTGTCATACTCTGGAATTACCTTTAGAAAGAGGCAATGTCGATTTAATTATTGATTAAAACTGTTTCAACATATATTATGGTGGATTTTATAACTAAGACAACCTCTACCAGTATACCATAAAGCAGTTAGGACAACGTTTCGTCTGCTCATAAAATATCCACCCCCCATAACTCCAGTATATCCGCTATCATGGCAACTGTGCTAAAATATCGGATACTCATAAGCAAATAAACACACATATTGATAGCCCTGTTATTAATAATTCTCATTAACTAAACATTTCCTGAGTCTCGTTAGTAACTCGTTAGTACAGTATTTACTCGACAAAAATACTTGAATAGCTTTAGACAATATATGAAACACGTTATACATACGTGCCTATAACATTTGAAGAGTCCCCTCGATTTCTTCAGGATCCCATCATCAGATCCTGACCTGATAATTATGGGGCCATCTAGTAAGTATATTCTATCAAATAAAAAAAATGATTTTTCCAAATTGGTCCATGCGACTTTGAGTAATTGGGGAATATACATAAAAAAATTGCTAAACTTATTTAGTCGCCTCATATTTTATGAATAGCAAATTAATATATATTCATAATTACTACAACGTGCTACAACTTGCTTAGAAATGTTCAATTCTAAGAATCTTAAAATATAATAAAATTTATCTAAATACTTAGTTCACAGTAATGAAACATAACATTACTAACAACATTAAAGAAAAAATAAAGCAAAAAAATTAAGATAACTAAATTAAAAAAAAAATCTATAAATAAAAAATGTCCTCCAGCTGGGGGCTCATGGGAACGGTTCCAAGAATGCTGGCAACATTATCTCTTTGGATTGCCAAGCTAAAACGTTGGTAGAGGTAGCTGCTAGCTTTCTTGTCACCGTAGGCTTCAACAAAGCGAGCACTCAACTCATTAACAAGCTGCAAAAAAAAAATATTTCGACGAATTGAGAACCTCTTCCTTATTTTAAAGTCTGTTCAAAAGTATCGGTTGAAGTGAAGATCAGACAGAGACGCGGACCCTGATTCGACAACCGAGAGAAACCAACGATCAATTTCTTAATATTCAGTAAAGTCTATCTAACAATATTACCTTTCACAAGCGCTTCATATACGGTTAAAGTGATATTACTTACTAGGAATGATTAATTACCATCAACCATTTGGTGTGCTTTGATTTAACTAACAATATTCTCTCCAATAGCGTTATCCAACGAAACTACGCAGAAACATGTCGCATAGTAAATAATTTATTTAAATTGAATGAAAGTTTTAATATATTAAAAAGAGTAAGGTCTATCTCTTTTTACTCTTTTTACAATTTGTACTGATCGCTGTACTCAAAAGTTGGCATTTCGAAGATGTAACACTTTTCACAGAAGGCACAGAGTTACTTGTAGCGTGTAACAATTTGACAATTTTATTGACTTGAAATTACCATCCTTATTATGCTCCATCTTCAACTTTATATAAACTTGTGTTTCTAAACGCGGGGAAAGGAGCATGACATGCAAATTAAGGCGAAGGGTAAGGCACACTAGCGCCACCAATTGATAATTTGACAATTACTAACGGACCGGATCCTTTTTTAAACATTGCGTACCGTCCGATAACAGGAAAGCATCCATAGTATTTATTTAATAATTGTGCACTACTTTTTGTTGCGTGGTTTATTCACAAAACGGGATATCGCATTTATACACAAACAATGGCCACTTTTGGTGTTAGCGAATGAATACAAAAACAAACCTAAAGTAGTGCACATTATTAAATAATAGATGTTTGCCTAGTGTCGGAAGGTCCGCAATGTTTGAAAAAAATCCAGTTTAGCAGTTATCATATTAAATCCATTAGCGGCGCTAGTGTGCCTTACCCTTCGCCTTAAGGGGCATTTCACAAAATTTTATCTTCTGATAACGATTAAGGTATTAACAGCTTCGAATTCGGTAAGGCCGCCTTTAGGAGGATCATCCTTGACCTACTTAATGCAGATGAATAAAATATAGTCTCAATACGTTACAGGAATTATTTTTCGATTAAAGAGGGAATTGGGACAAGACAAAATAGGAAAGGTCTTTTTTACATACATTTTCTTGGAAATTGTGTAACGGCTGCGATGCTTTTTTTATTTTCTTTTAATACGTTAATATTTACATAATTTTTACATAACCACATCAGTATTTGATGCTTGTCAATATTGGCTTAGACATAGATAAATATGTAAGTGAGGGGTGCTTATTGTTTCACTAGTATAGTATTTTTTAGTTTTTCTTTGGTTAACTGTACTGTTTTTGTGTATGTGCCACTGCCGGTCTAATAATAGGGATTTTGTAAAACTAAAAACAAACTGGATATACTAAAGACGCCTTTTTGAAGTAAACATTGTTGACATAATTTAACTTCTGCTTGACTTTCATTTGTAATGAACTAAGTATCCGATCGGCCGTAAGCTTTTCAATAAAACTTTATGTTTGTACAAATACCATCAAAGGGTTTAATAACCTCAGCAACTTAATGTGACTAGCCTGTTCGAAATTAATTTCTGAACTTTGGTAGTTAATGGAATGTTGACTTTTGCCTAATGTGTCTTACGATTCTGCCAGTGATTACGCCAGCGTGTTTTTCTATAAGGAAGTAATTGTTCTTCGAAGATAAAAAGTAATTATGAAACAGAATTTGTGTGAATTCCTTTAGAAGGCGATTGCTACTTTGACTACAGTTCTTAGATCGGGAAGACAGTTCACCAGCCGATGTGAGAACGTGGTCGTTGTCATAACTTGTAGCAATACAGGAGTATATTGAGCAGGTGACAAAAATCAAACAGGAAGGTGAAATTTTTCCTCTGCCTTAATGGTTTGAAATTGTGACAAACTATTTTCGTCATTGTCATAAGCCACTATAGAGCTCCAGTCTTCATACATGGACTATAGTCGGACACACCAACCGTACATTTTTAGGATTGGTATGAAACCTTTTACCCCTCCTCGCCGCCGGCACACCCCCCCAACCCGGGGAAAAACATCAGCATTTTTTGTTCAGTACGTGACCTAGGCCGGTGCAATGATCGAAACTCAGGTATAAAAGTATGCCACCTTTATATCCGACGTATGATACTCATACATGATACTCATACTAAGTAGTTTGCGTTAATCTCTGTTACAATAATATTATTCTAAAGCGTAACGCGTAAATTTAAAGTTTGTTTTTCACAGTCAGGGATAACTGTCTAAATTATTGAAGTAGACACGATTTATTACGACTGAGTCAGTTAATTTTACAAGAACAAAATAATACTTAAAATATTTTATTGGGATAATTTGTTCATGAAACTTTACCGCTTTACAGCACAAGTCATTTAGCTAGGTACCTAAATATATCGGGAACGTACACATTAAATAATGAGATACTACATATGTTTCGCGGTTAGTGTACGAGTAGTTCACAAACACTCTGTCACCTCAATACCGCAACAAAGTTACTTGCGAGATTACATGTAAATTATCGATAGTAGACATTGAGAACACGAAATTGAGTTCAAAGCCGAAATTAATGAGCGCTCGGTGATTTGTAAGCAATCGAAATTTGGAGCAGATTTTGTAGTATTGTTGGGGCTTTGAATTCAAACATTATGTAACAAAATAGTTCTGTAATGTATGTAAAATATTGAAGTTGATTTTTCCAAAAAAATAAACAAATATTGTAGAGGTTTGCTAAACTATAGCAAGTCATTGAGATTTGTTTATCCATATTGATATTTATATATTTTCGTTTTGAATATTCTAATAAAATATATAATATTTAAGTATTTTTAAAAATAAATTGACTACTACCTAAGTAAAATTATTTAGTGCGTTACAGGTCACCAACTTGACATCATCATCATCATCATCATCATCATCATCATCATCATCATCATCATCATCATCATCATCATCATCATCATCATCATCATCATCATCATCATCATCATCATCATCTCTATTATCTCATCTGCCGAAAGTCTGCTAGGCAAAAGCTTTTTTTTCCCGAAACTTTCACAATTACATACCAACATTGACTTACAGCGACCTATAAATGTCCGTCAGTCCATCTTGTTAGATGCCCCTACATTACATCTTCCGGTACGTAGTCGCCACTCGAAAACTTTTCTGCCTAAACGGCCGTCAGTTCTTCGAGCAATTATATACCCCATCTTTTTCCACTTAAGCTTGACTATTCTTCGGACCATATCGGTGAATTTAGTTATTCTGCGTTTATGAGTATTTTTTATAAGATTTCGCAGAGAGACATCGGTCTTAGCCCTTTCCATTGTTTGATCGTTAGCTTTCTTACATGGCCCATCGAAAGCGATCACGTTTCATTGTTCCGTAAATGCATCATTCCTAACACATACTAGAAAAACTTTCGTTTTTAAACACTGCGGTATTTTGGACGAGAATATATTTTAATGCTTACCAAAAGCTACCGAGAACTGATTTGGATACAGTCCATCTAGACATAGACTATATAAAATACCATGTACTGTTTTGTGAAAATTACGAATTGCTTCATTGGAAACCGAATACATTTACATCAAAAGTTATTTAGTAACCTAACTTATCATTAAGGATATTCCCAATGAGATAGTGAAGACTATTAAGGTATTTTGCTAACAATAAACTATTCACTTGAGTATCTTATTTATAGCTCCATTTGAGTAAGGCATCCATTATGAGCTCACCCAGAGAATACGCCAATAGGCCCACCTCATTCGTATAACAGAATACCTAACGCAGAAATTGCCCTCACAACAGTAGTTACTATTCAACCTCCACGCAGATTCACTTCATGAAATTTAGCTATTCAAGCTTCAATGCACCTTAACTGCAATGCTGTAGAGATCATAATGCAAATTATAACGTTCCCTTCACTCGACAATGAAAGACAACATGTAATGAATGGGCTCTATATAGGTCAATGGATCCCTTTTGGTTGAAGGGTCTAAGAGGGACTGCTACAAGTATGCTCGGTGCGTTTGCGAACGTTTATTACAAAGACTGACGAAAAGCTAATTCCTTGTTCTGGTTAATACACCGAAGTGTAATGATCGGATTACCGGCTTGTTCGGAACGAGTTCTTGACGGAAGTTGAAAGAGCAGAGGGTGTTTCTTCTTTTAGATTTTCCTTTTTAAGATAATAGTTTACCGTGACCGTGATGAATAGGTATCAAGTTGAGTTACAAATTGGCGTCTAATCAGAAAAACTTCACAAATACCTTATTAATAATCAGCTCAGGAGTTAGAACTATTTCATTAACTTAGAAAATTGATCATATTTGTTAAGTTACTTTAAGTTTTTTATTAGACCAAATCAGCAAACAAGCAAAATAGTTTGAAAAAGAAAGACACTTTGTTCAACACTTTGTTGAAACAATTCCACGAGCGGGATTCGAATCGCTCATGGTTTTTTTTATTCAACACTTTGTCTTTTTTCAAATTGTAATTTGTTCGCAACAATATTTGCGTAAAATTATATGTAAATAATCAGTAAGCATAATAGTATTCATAACAAAAAGAAAAAGATACATAATTCGGTGCAAAGTAAGTTGTTTTGTCAAAACTTATCTCTCTGCAAAATGTATCTCGTCCTCATCATCAGGCTATTGACTTCCCACTGCTGGGCTTAGGCCTTCCCTCTGCAGCCTCTCAAACCAATGCGAGTGGGTTTTAACGATTGCCATCTTACGACAACAACCGGGACCAACGGCTTATTGTGCCGTAGAAGCATGAAGAAGCTCAAAATATTTTAATTAAGCCTTGCCATACGGCGGCTGCTTATAACTTAACTTAACTTAACTTCTTAACTTAAGCTGCTTATCTTGCAAGATTACCGATCGTGTCTGAAGCTGGTCTGAAGCATAGCGCAATTCATTGAGTCCTCCAGTAAATAACAGCTGAGACATAATTCCACAATATGAGAAATAAATACGTTTTCTCTGATCACATTACCAAATTAGGGCGCTTCAATGAACATTAGCCGGGTTGGATTTCGCCAAATAAGCGACGTAAACCGTTTTATATGTGATTAGCTTTCTTCCGCCCACGGTATCGCCGCGCCGCCGTGAAAGTCGGTAGTAACAAAAGTTTTTTTTACTTTTTAAAGTGCTGAAAAAGTGTTCACGAGCGGTTTTCGAATCCGCACCCTCTGACATACCGGGTAAGATGTGCTTCCGATTACGCTATTGTGGCTCTGTCCATGTCCAACCCCTGCTAACAACACTAATTTATCTTACTTTGTAGGCCAAAGAAGCCATTCAATGTCAACCACTGAGTCATTTACGATCATAATATTTTTACAAATAGGATCAGATATCAATTATGAAATATGCAAGGTATTTATATAACTATGGATACTGGTGGTCGAAATTCGACCGTAATTTTATTAAGGCTGCACGGATTGTATCCTAAGCAATGAATAATTAAAAAAGATAGAATGTGAGTTTGGATTGACATTAACAGATGTCGCATTAAAGACAAACAATACGTGTGTGTTTATGCATAATTTTTAAAAAAATATTTACATTCGGATAACCTTCTCTATATAAACTATTATAAGTGTGCGAAATTTCATACTCCTCCGTCTCGCGCATGTTTCGTAAAAACGGGTACAAAGTTTTTGCTTCACGTATTAATATATAGATATAAATATTTTTATTTGTGTACAATAAAGTATTCTATTATATACAATTTTACGCAAATTTTGTTACACAAATACAATTTGGATTTAGTTTTCATTGTTACTACCTAATGTTCGTTTTACCGACAACCTCATAGTATTAGGTGGCCCCTAAATAATTTTGGCAAATGCATCAATTAGTAATGACTTGACTCCAAGATGGTCTTTGCCCAGCAATGAGATACTAAAAAAAAAAAGTTTTGTTATCAAGTTGTCAACAAAAGACTCACTCGCACGCGCGGTGTCCTTAAGACAATATACACTCTTAGGATTAATACAAAGAGGAAACTGCGACGAACAGAACAAATTGACAAAGATGGCCCCTACTAATGTTAGCCATTAGAGGAGACGGGACAAATAAAGTAATTACTACAGGTTTTCCTTTATGTCACGATTTCCAGAGATAACATCCTCTCTTAATTGACAGTCTACCAAATGCCAGGAAGACAGAGATGAATTAGATTAAATGATATTGTTTAGACGCACAATATGATAAGGTTATTAGAGGAATGTCGACTTAGTTTGAGATTGCTATTCTAAGCTGATTAAAACGCTTAATCGTAGTATTTGCTACGCTCGCGCTGATGTCACAGTATCGTCATATTGTATAAGACTATAAGACACTTTGAAGGAATATAGGCACACTTTACTTGCTGAAATCTTAACTAATATGATAAATGTGAAAGTGAGTATGTTTGTTTGTTGCTTGATAATTTCACGCGTAAACTATTTAAAGATTTGTTTGTTTTGTTTTCATAGAAACTGTCAAAGCGGTACGAAGTCCTATTGAAATGTTTATGAATAAAATGCTACAATTTAACAGTAATGCGTAATAAAAACTCTGCGTCACACACATAATAACTAGGTAGTTTGTTGGCTTACTAAATATCCGTGCCTTTCAAAAGATTGCGCAATAAGTCTGTTCAGTACAGATATTAATACTTGGGACTGGCATCAATAACTTGTTCGGTAAACTTGCAAGCTACGCGGGCGACTTTGTTCGCTCGCTAACCCGCCAATCAGGGCACTTGGAACATAACAATGCGAGGTAAGTCCTAATAAAACTATGCCGAGAAGTTTAATAGTCGGCCTCTTTAGTTCTTATAACTTTACATTATTATTGTTTTATTTTTTAATTAGTCTGTCTATTATTCGATAAGAACTTCTTAGCGGGAAAATTAAGAGAAATGTCTGCGGTTTTCTTCTATTTTCAAAAACTTTTGTTTTGTCGAATATGATTGTGAGATAATGGTGTGTTCTTGAACGTGCATAAGTTTAAGCAAACGAAACCAAACTGTACAACGTCACTTTTCAAATTCTTTTAAGAAGTCCGCATGAGATCTCATTAAAATTCTTTACTGATACTCAAATGGTTGGGAGGGAATATCATCATAATATATCATTAAATAAACAAAGAAAATGTTGTTGTATAACCTGTAAGAAAAATTTATCATCATTACCAGCTCATATAGGTCCAAACTGCTAGGGCACGAGCCTTCCCTGTGGATGGATAGGGAGAACGGGCTATAAACAGCGCGGATTAGTGGTTGTTAACGACTGCTAATGCAGCCGGGACTAACGGCTTTACGTGCCTTCCGAGGCAGAGGAGGAGCTCAAGATAATAAATTTTTGGTCACCCATCCGATGACCTGTCTTTGCAAAAGTTGGTTCACTTCAGCAATCGCAGACCGGGCGCGTTAAATTCAAATTCAATTCAATTCAAAAATCATTTATTCAGTTTAGGCTACAAGTAGCTCTTGTGAATGTCACTATGCCATCGGTTCATAAGTCTACTCTGGGCGGGAGATCTTGTACTGAGAAGAACCGGCAAGAAACTCAGCAAGTGTCCAGCTCTTTTCTCCCTTACAACGTCAAAATATTGGAAAATGCCCTATCATAGCAGGACACTTTCCATTACAAATAAACACAAAACATACTTATAGAAGACACAACATGTAAAAAAAAAAACAAAAAAAATCTAGGTTAACAAAGGGAATTGTTCAGTTTACTAGGGGGCCCTTTGCCTTAAAGTGAACATCAACAACAACAACCAATATTATCAAAAATTGGTAATTTTAATTCTTTGTATCTAAAAGAAAGTAATTATAGTAATAATAATAGCCGGAAAACGTAATATGTATATAAATAAGTAAGCATAATGTTCCTGTTAAATGCTGCAATTATTGCTGAAACAATGTAATTATGATAACAAAATAAATGACTAACCATTGTTTTAATAATGTTTAATATATTATCTTACTTCTGATAATAATATACTAGGAATAATAGATTTTTTTCTAATTGTCATGTAAAACAATTTGCAGTAAAACATAGTGTTTTGCGAGTTTTAGTTGATTTAAAGAAAATTACAAAATTAAAATCTGAGATTATAATAACCTAAAGTAACTAAAACTAAAAAAAAAATTAAAAAAAATTAAATTAATTTGCGAAAGATTACTTGATCGTGTAAGTCTAAAGAGAATAATTATTTTTGTAATCAAACGTATCGATTTATTCCATATTTTTTATTCCATATATTTTGTTGATATAGCAACACAGGAAATCATGGTGTGACTTTCATTCAAAAAATACTTTAAAAACTAATTACTTTAGATATTTACTTTCCTGCAACGACAGTATCAAAGATTTTTTTATTATATTTATTTATATTTTACTGTAAAAATACATTTTAAGAAATAACCTGTTCAAGAAAAGCCGAATCTGAACAATTCCCTTTACATCAGGTAAAAGTTTCAATTTCCACAATGTCATAATGTCGTTCTCTCGATGCTTTGGACAGATTTCAGCGTCGCGCTGTACGTATTATCGGCAACGCAGAAGTCACAAATACTCTTGAAAGTCTGCAATTGCATAGAGATATTGCGTCACTCAGCGTGTTTTACCGCTTATACCATGGCGAGTGCTCTGAAGAACTCTTTGACCTCATCCCACCTTCTCGTAGAATTTACGAAGTCATTGCATAGATTTGAAGTTCAAAAAATACTTGTAAAAGTTCATAGTATTGAATATTGTACGATCTGTTGGCCGTACTAATTTAGATGATAGAAATGATAGGCAAAACTTGCTAATAAAATGTGTATTGATAGTAAAATAAATTGATACAAAATATAAGTGCACGCGATATGGATGATAATTGTGTACTAATTAATAAATTGCCGCGGGTAGAGTGCTGACACAAACCGATGTTCAGTGCTTGCACTGTACAAATAACATTTTCAATTTTTAAATCTTTTTCACAATACAACTAACCGTTATTAATTTTTAGTTTCAGCTTTATTCATACACTTCATACGGTATTTTAAAATAAAATAAATAAATTATGTATGCCTTTAGCTAATCTAAGCGAAAGATAGACTTATGTTATATTGAAAATGCTTATATGCATTTTGTATTTTAAATAATCGCTCTACTTTACCTTAATTTTATTGTTGAAACTAAAGCTTTGACCATACAATTTCAATTATATACTTTACTAGTGGCTACCCGCGACTTCGTCTGCGTATATATTATCTTTAGAAATGCTGGCCTATTCTGTTAATATTATTTACTGTTAAAATATAGTTATATATGACAAAAATTTTTAGTCTTTTATTTAGCGCAATATAGGTACTCCTATAAACTATGTTAAAGGGTTTTTTTAGAAACACGTAGAGCTGACCGTGGGAAAAACATGGCGTGCCCAAATGTACTCCTGCTACCTTTAAGGTGTCAAAACCTTTTACTTTTGATAGACATTAAAAATGCAACTTTCATGGATACTGTTGATTTTTAAAAATAAATAGTACGTTAGCTATTATTTGGTATTACTAAGATGCGTGGTATAAGCACATTGTTTCCCTTGATTTCTCCAGTTAAGATTGTAACTCGCTACCGAGTACCGTTGCATAATTAACCTTAGCGCGTCAAAGTTACGCACAGAACGGATAAACCTAATTTAATTCCAGCTTATGGGATGGCACCCCGGATAGCTCCAAAGAGTTTAGGAACTCCATGGGATAGCTCGTAGTGTCATCGGATGACATGACGATGTTTTGTTAGTTATTTCGTCCACTTTTTATTTATTTATTATTGCTGCAATAATCGCTCAAGTTTTTCCGAACCCACTATATCCTTGTCGTATTTTTGATCCACTACATGAAAAAAAGTGTGTGAACAGAACCAAACCTTCTTTCACAACAACCTGTTTTGTGCTACTCGCATCCAGCGGCTACCTGCGACCTTCACCAGATCGTCCGTCTACCTTGTTGGAGGCCTGCGAGCGATGTGCTCTGCCCACTGCCACTTGAGCTTAGCAACTTTTTGGGCTATGTCGGTTTGATTTTGTACGGATTTTCAAATTTCTGTATTTTGTATTTTGAAGACGGACGGACATAGTGGCGTTTTTATACAAACACTGCAACATTTCGATGTATTGGTTGTCAATTTGGCACTGCTGAATATATTGTAGCACGACCCATGTTTCAATCGATTCTAAGGCTTTTTATAGTCCTCAATCGCTAAGCAAAGAGGCTGGTTATACTGTTCAGCTTTTACTTAGCTTTGTAGATGGCCTTCACTCACCAATTTTGAGAAGTTTTCGCTCGCAGTGCGCCCGATCGCCCTGCACCGGACCAAACCATTTTTCTCATCGTCGTAACTTTTAAAATATTTGTCCAAATTACGTAGTGTAAATGACAATGTTTATCTAAATTAAATATCAGAAGCGAAAAAAGTTTTAATTTGGTTAAGAATCAATTTGTTACTATAAAATGTGCCCTGAAACTATAGTATCAAATTTTATTGTGTTTTTGGATAACTGTTTTGGCAGTTATAGCTTACATATTATAAAAAATATGTAGATATATGCTGTCGCGGACTTTTTTGTAAAACAATTAAGGAACCACGTTTCCACCATAGGCATATTCGTATAACTCGTACGGTCTTTGCAGCGCACGCCAAAATAGCTCGCAAATTGAAGTTTTTTGCCTGTAACTCTTTATAATAGTAAAATATCCTTATAAATTATAGCATATATGTTATTCTGGAGTAAGAATGATATTATTGTAAAGTTTCATTGAAATCCGTCCTGTAGTTTTTACGTGCAAGAGACATCCTGATGAGAGAGATCCTCACAAACTTTCGCATTTATAATATTAATAGGGATTGAATTTAAAAACAAAATAAACCACATTAGACATTTCCTTCGCAAAAAGTTACTTCGTTCAAGCAAGCGAATAATGTATTTGCTTAAAAATATATATAAATATTTATCTTCCAATATAACATTGAAAATTCATGAGCACCTCGATTTCCCATACTGTGCAGGAAATGAGAATGCCTATTTCAGTCGCCGGGGCCAGGGCTGGCACTCTAAACTTTTATATCTAATTAACTAACATTCGCGAAATGAGAAGCACGATTGAAGTCACATTGGTCATAAATAGGAATATGATGCTTGGCGATTTTTTATGAGTAGCTGTGGTAACAATTTTGTAGCTATATTTTTGTTTTTTTCTTACTTGACTGACAACTGAAAGTTAGCTAATCAAAGCAAACTGAAAGAAAGACGGTAAAAATTAAACAGTTACTACCTATTTGAATATTTTAAGTTGCAATTTTGCATGATCACCGTTATATTAAAACTGGACTCATCATAAGTCAACTGAATTAGTATACAAGCAAGGTAGTCTTGGTGCAAGCAAGTAGCTATCCAAACGAGTTCTATGAGGGAACCCTACAGGCTTATCTTCTTAGGAAAAGATTACCGTAAATAAGATTTTCCAGTTTCCATATGCTACATATAACATAACACGAAGAATAAAGGATTCATTCTAATTAAGGACATAAAAAATTATCATGACATGTAGGTGTATATAAAAAAAAAAAAGGTTCAAAAAAAAAACTACATAATGGTGACAACACGTACTCAATTAAGTAAAAAGTCAGTCATTTAAATAAACAGCATTCAATGCAAATAAGTATTTTTTAAATATTCTTAATTCCTCATACGGAAACAGGATCATACTATGTGTTACAGGCGTATATTTCAGAGGCAAGTGCATGTCTTTATTTCCCGCACAGGGGAAATTGGAGTCCCATTTCAATTGTTGGAGGCAGGACTGTTACGTCAATCGATTGCTCGATGGCCCACTGTTCTAATTTTAGCTCTAAACGAGCTGTGGAAACAGCCCTGTCTGGATTGACCTAGAAATTTATAATTTATTTTTTACGCTTGACGAACTTATTATATATTTTCTAAATATTTCCTTATACTAGTACATTAATTACGGGGGGATTATGTACACCCAAAAATAATATGTACGCATAAAATTTGCCATTAACACTTCTATAATAGAAAAATTTATACAAAACAAAATTAAAATAAGTTTGGCGATAAACGTGAAATGAAAAAAAACCCATAAAATTTAAAATAAAAAATATCCAACACACTCTATGCAATTATAGAATGATGTGCAAGTAGTTCTAGCACCTGTTTCTTATGAGGGCAAAGATTGATTGCTGTCTAAGATTTTATTAAACGATATAACAAAAAATCTTAATAAATTTGTAAATGTCAAGCATCTTTATTGATTGAACTTAGTGAGTTGCTCACATTGCGGGGTAAGTTAGCTCGAGATGTCACACAGTGAACGAGCCCGTGAATTATTTATGATTCGTCGCTGCGCTGCCAATCACAGTACAATTTTACGTAATTCGTCTGTACCACGGAGTATTGTTACAAGAGGTTCTAATTTATACGGCTCACTCTGTGAGTTTTATAAAATCGATGTTTTTTTGTTATGATAACTTGTTCTCGAGTGGAGACCGCGTATCGCGGTAATCGTAGTGTAGGACGCCCTCAGATTGGGTGGAGCGACATTCTTCGAAAAGTGCCTGGCAATAGCTGGATGAGAGTAACCGCGGATCGTGCTTAGTGGCGTGAACGTGGAGAAGCCTATGTCTAGCAGGATCACAATGTTACGATAATGACGCTCAGCCCTATTTTCGCAGGTTCTGAGTCTCCATCATTGAATGTTTTTATGGTATTTAAAAGGAAGCGAACGATAAATAATAAAAATAAACTGTCACTCCAAAGTAAAAAAAATAATAAAAAAATGAACGAGCCTTACAGTTGTCGCATATGATGTGTAACATTTGACATCTCACCTTTTGAAATCAATATTACAATAGAAAATAGAATATTGAATTAGCAATGACGTATAAATTAATATTATGAGTCAATAATCAATAATAGTATTATATAGTCTGCTTACCCCTAGTATATATAAAAAGCCGGAGGTACCGGAGGTGCCGGAGGAAACCCGTAGTGACAAACCACAGGCACCAAGCGAGCCGGAGATTCAAACAATTATTCATTATTACTTACTTGGATTTTTTGTCAATTGAGACATCATTAAATTTATATTTAATAATCTATATTACAATATAAAATAGAATATAGAAATTAACAATGATTTATATTTTTTTACAAATCCTAAAGAGAATGCAGTAAATACTCATTAGAAGATTTAACATTTGACATATCAAAATGATGACACAATATGTCACTTAAAATAATAATGTCTTGTTTTTATTATCGATTTTAAATCATGAAGAATCCGTATATATATTTTTTCAAATCATAAAGAGAATGCAGTAAATACTTATTAGAAGACATGTCACACTAACACATCCTATCTGCCGCGCAATTTATGAACTCAGTAAAGAACATGTGAACAGTTTCGAGAAAATAGATCGTAATGTCAGCACCTCAAATATCATAATCACAAACACAGTAAGTTGTACTTAATGTGTTCATAAATTGTGCGGCAGCATCACACTGTTACGATCACATTTCTACGAAATCACTCCCACAAATATTGCTACCTACAACGGACATTGGACTCACTGGTGGCTGCTACGGATCACACTGTTACGGCTTACTTCCGTCCCTTTTCTACGAAATCACTCCCACAGATTGTGTATATAGAAGGCGAGCGGAAAGATGTTACACATCAAAAAATAGTTATCCCTGGCCGGATAAAGGGCGTTTCGAAAATGTTCGATGTATAGCCTGGGTTTGTTATCTTATCATCACCAACCCGCATTTGGCAAGCGTAGTGATTGAAGCGTAGAGATTTCAATGATGCAGCCTGCCCAGCAGTTGAAAAGTATATTGCCTAATTACTATTACTATTAATATTTATAAATAAAAGTATAAATACTACTAAATATGAATGCTATAAAATTTTACATGTTTTGAAACAGCAGTAACAAGGTCCAGGTGAGATGAAAATAAAAGTTCGCCGTTGTAAATAAAAAAGTGCCAAATTCACTTGTCCTACAAAATGAGACTGTATCAGTACTTCACACAATTGTATATTTTCGTCGAAGAAGCGAAGAAATATTAATTTCCTGCTTATCGAACAAAGTTGCCGAACATTTCTCCGCTTCCAACAAAAGTTTCAAAAAAGACTTTTACCCTACCAGGAAATTTATCACAAGAATTTTTCTTACCAAGTGTATTTGCAGAACTTCATGTTCTTATAGTATTTTTTTTACTCTTTACATCAATCTGAAGATAGCGATTTTAACTAAGTTCAGTTACCGCAATCATTTATAATATGGGCCTCTATGTAACCATCTGTACATCATTTGTTGCCTGAATTAAATTATTTCTATTCTGACACATGAAGAGGCACCTTGTGGGCCGGCAGAGTGTAACTGATGCTGCGTTGTTTTGACGCTGCACCAGTTGTCGTCGCATCTGGATTCCATATTCACTTAACATCAGGTGAAATGGTGTCATTTGCCGTGCTACGTATAAAAAAACAAATCTATTCTAATAAAATGTTTACCGTGATATGATATTTATTTTATTTATCTTTATCAAAATGTTTATTCATTTAAGTTAATTTGAAAACTCCATTTGATTATTTTCATTTAGCTTATGCTCCACGCATTACTAAGGCACTAAATTATACATGAGTAGTTCCAGATTTTATAAAAGCTCTACGTTTAAAGAGAAAAAAAATCTTTTTCTCTTTATTGAATTGTTATACAGATTTAGAAGCTTACAAACAAATAGCAGCCCTAATCTAAACTAAGCTACAGAGATAGCCAATAAAAGCTGTTCTAGGAAAATCTAATGGAAACTCGTTTGAGTTCCCATTAGTGCAATATGCACTGGCATTACCGTGACTCAGTCAAGTTAAGCACCAATTAAGCATTTGAGTGAGGGCTTAAACGCTACTTACGTTGGAGGTAGGTACATGCAGTTGGTTTTATACAGAAGTCTATCTAAACACTATGTCATAACGATAAGGTTCAGCTGGCTATATATAACTCATTAAGTATAGTATGTTAAGTTATATTTCAAACTTTTAATCAAATATTTTGTATAGTGTGCGCCGAATAAATAAGTATTCTATACGAGTAGCCCTATTAATTACTGCGTTCAAAATTCAACAATGAAACGGCAAAAAGTGTTCATTTTGCAATAGAAACAATATTTTATGGCCAAAGTTTCTTAATAGGCTATACAGATATTATAACAATAGAAATTGTAAAATTAGACTCTAACGGTAATGTAACTCGAAGGGAAAGTACTTGAAGACATGGAAGAAAGAATAAGAAATATCGAAGAACAAGAATATGTTATACAGAAATAGTTATTTGTTATACAAGAGTGCAAAGTTGCTTTTTAACCGCGTGCTCAATTTTGATTCTGATTTAATTTTGATTTTGATTCTAAAATTGAATCACGAGCGCAGCAAGTGATTCAAAAGTTAGAATCCTGAGCGTTAGCGAGTGAATCAAAAGAGCACGAGGTAAAAAATCTTTGCACTCGAGTGCAACACGTAACTTTTTATCCCACCTCAGCGAGGAAATGACTAAATGCAAAAAAAAACATTTACAATCACAAGATACTTTTATTTCAGTTTAGGTATTATCTACTACATTATGATAGGTAAGTATTACAGAATATTCTTTAAATTATAACAAATAATACTCAGGTATAATTAAGAAAATTTTAAAGTAACGTTGCTACAGTTACTTAAGTTGAGTGTAATATTTTTGTTGTAGGTACTGTAATGTTGGTTTAGTGACTTGTGTACTGATAAATTCGGCACCATGGAGGTAGAAGTAAATAGGTTTAATGATGTTTTGAATTCACAAACTTAGTGCACACGATGTTCTAAATTCAATTTACTTTATCCTCTAGCTGATAAAAACGGCTTTGCACTCAGATATCGAAGAGCAAAAATACTCTTTCCGAGATGGGGGGATGAAAAGAATATAATAAAAGAGGTGTGTAGAAGCAACTTGTGAGTCGGCAAGGTGAGGAAGGAGAAGGCACACTCCTGCTTCACTAGCTGTTGTCGCATTCAGATGCGTAGCAGTGGCCACTGCCTGCTTCTTCGCTTGGCAAACGAAGGGTTAACCCTTAACCCAAGAGCTTACATTTAAGCGCACAACAATTGAAAACCTATTGTGTCTAGAAACCTGGCAAACTATGGGCGACACACCGAAAAAATGTACCAACTTTCGGCGAGTAGTTTAAGACTATAATATTACTCACGAATCTGACATGTTGTTAAAGATAAATTCATATCTTTGTTTTGAATTTGCTTGCTCAAATACCTACACGATTGTATAATTTTGGCTCGATCATAATTATTTTCGAAAACACCACAAAAAAAACACTATTGTTCAAATTACAACAGAATTCCTTAATTGATATGATTGGAAACCAGTTAAGTATATTAATAACATCAATATTTGTAATTTAGTACTAAAACCAATATTTTTTTAAAGGATTTTTTTGATATTTTTTTGGTTTACGGTCTCAATTGTCGCAGGCGCTACGTATTTTCGAACTTATGACAGCGCCGGTAAGGATCAGCCTTTTTGAGTGTTCACAAAGCGAGGTGTTGTTAAGACAACAAGGTTAAGACCTCAGGCAGAGAGGAGTCATTTGCCAACCAACTATAAAATCTAATCTTATGGGATACGGGTATTTATCGAAGGCCACAGGGAATCGCTAGTTTAACTGCAGTAAACCTTCATTTTATTTATCTATACTAATATTATAAAGAGGAAACCTTTATATTATTGTATGTATTTATGTTTGCAACAAATAAACTCAAAAACTACTCAACCGATTAAAAAAAAAATTTCACCATTAAAATGCTACATTAGCGTTGAGTAACATAGGCTATATTTAAAAAAAAGAAATGCGGTACGAAGTCCGCCGATTCAGCTAGTATTACTTATATATTTTACTGTATCCAGTGCAATAGAAATTATTCTTTATATAAGAAGAATTGATAAAAAATGAGTTTAAATATTAAATTTATGAGGCGTTGCATATGTTTCGTTTCGAAGTGCAGTCATGCTAATGTCGTCGATGGATGTCGCTCGCGGTGGTTTCGGTGGTCCCGCTGCAGTGACATACGGCTGCGGCAGCCTGGCGACTCGTCTGCCTTCCGCAGCATTGTTCTTGTTCTTGCTACGTTTCCAAAGCACGTAGCAGCTTGCGACGACGACGATAGCGATCAACACGACCCCCAATGTGACGTATGAAATGACGTAGTGATGCACGTCATGAGTTGTTACTGTCTTAGAAGCTGCTTGTTGTTCTAACTCATTTATTTTCGCTTTTAGTTTTTGGAATTGTGCTATCGCCTGCGGTTTAGATTTACCTAAGTTTTGCTCAAATTCAGTCTTAAGGGGAAGACGTACTTGGTATCTACCGTCGGACAAGCGGGTTGTTGTTTGAGTGTAGAGTTGCTCGCATTTATCATTTGGATCAATTTCTTCAGAGTTATCATGTACCGACTCATTTTCCCAGTATTGTGCAATATCCTTTAAATTGTTAATAATAACATGGCAGTTGAACGTTTTATATTTTCCGCAAACAATCCAGCCGAGTTGTGTTTGTTGGGCGATAACTGTTGATGTGTTTGTTTTGATTAGGCCTTCTAAAAGAATCTCAGAATAGACATCGGCTCCCAGAAGT
Organism: Eudonia mercurella; assembly: GCA_963082485.1. NCBI lineage: Eukaryota > Metazoa > Arthropoda > Insecta > Lepidoptera > Crambidae > Eudonia > Eudonia mercurella. Next base: position 11,868,258 of record OY720036.1, on the reverse strand, counting down.
AAATCAATGTCTTGAGATATGTTAAATTGTGGGTCAGCCAACTGAATGTGTTTCAAGTGTTCAAATGCTCCTATGTTAATTGATTTGTTAGGTAATTTGTGTGTTAATGATTGCATAATCAGTGCTTCGATGTTAAACATAAAGTCATTGTGGATAGCCTGACATTGAATTTGAACTACCCCTTTACATTTACTAGACGGAGTGGCGCCGATTCCTGACACCACCGCGCTGAGTTTACTGCGTTTGAGTTGTAATCTTTGAGCTGCGTTCTCAGTGATTATAGTCACTTGAGACCCTTGGTCGAGTAATGCACGTAGAGTTATAAAAGTCCCGTCATTAGTCTGCGCCTTAAGCTGTGCTGTTGCTAATAGTACTTCATTCGCGTCATCATGCGCTATGTGAGTGCTAAGGCGCTGACCGACTTTTGCGAATGAATCATGTAATCGGCTGCTATGCGCGTCTCCGCAGAATTTGCATTTTTTTATTGACGTGCATTGTTGGCCATTATGGCTGAAAAGACAGTTTTTACAAATATTGAGGCTATTGACAACCTTTAACCTCTCTTCGGGCGTTAGAGTTAAGAAATCACGACAATTATAGAGTCCGTGTTGCTGATTGCATTGAGGGCATTTTATTACTGAGTTATGGAATGCTCCCTTTGGCTTATTAAAGGTATTAGCTGGGCTCTTGTACTCGCGTTGAAAAGGCATTTTCGACTTCATAACTATTGGCGTAGAGTTTATTTTCGAGGACTTATTTTGATTTTCATATGTACTGCGATTGCGGTTGGAGTTTAAGCTCGACTCAAGCGACATAAACTTATTTTCAATGAATTTTAAAAATTCTTGTAGGGCTGGAATACCTCTAGGGTCATTCAGTGACTCTATAAAAGATTGCGTTGTTTCTGAGTCGAGTTTTTGTACTAACATGTGAACTATAAACGGATCCCAAGTATCGGTATTGATGTTAAGGTTCTTAATCGCGTGAATACATTCTACAGTAGTATCGTGCATTATTTTGAGTTGCGAAGCGGTAGGATTAACTATAATTGGTTGGTTTAACAGCGTGTTCGCATGATACGTGAAAAGAAGTCTTGTGTTATCGTATCGCTGCTGTAAAATTTTCCAACACGCGTTATAGTTATCGGCGCTGATGTTGAGGTGTTGTACTAGCCTCTCCGGCTCGCCCTTAAGCTTTGATTTTAGATGTTGCATCTTTTGGGCATTGGAAATAAAAGCGTTGCGATGCACGATTTCTATAAATAAATCTTTAAAAGTAGTCCACTGCGCGTAGTTTCCATTGAAAAGTGGTAGCTCAATTTTTGGTGTTGATTTCTCTTGGTGTTTGTTATTCCAAATTTTCTTATTTAACAGCTCTTTACTGTATTCGTATAATCTTTCTAATCTGTTATAATCTACTTCATACGCCTTTGTATCCATTAACACATTATCCAGTTTCCAATAGGTATCGTCTATCTTCTCCCAGCGTTGAGTGATTGTGCGCAGTTTATCTTCAAGTTGCCATTTTTCTTTCAAATTATCAATGTCCATGTTTCGAACCGCTCTTTCAAAAGCCCTGATGTTGGATCGTTGCTCGTTAAGCATCTCCTGTGTTCGTTTGTCAAGGACTTCCTGAGTGGCTGACATGTTCTCGTGTTGAATGTTAGATTCGTTAACGTTCGAGTTAGCTAGTTGAATACCCGACGGGCCTGATGATTCCGCGTCTGAGAATTGCCCTATCGGTTGCTTCTTTTCTTCCTGACATTCCAATACTCGTTGTTTAGAGGCTGATATTATTAGCTTCGCGTCTTCATAAATAAGTTGAAGTTGTTCATAAACATTCTTTTCGTAATACGGCCCAACTTTATCTCCTTCAAACAATGATAGTTGAACGTCATTGTTCTTAAATTGAGCCCAATAGGTATCCAGCTTTTCCAGCCTCTCATCGTGATACTCGATGGTAGTTTTTCGCGTTTGGCTATCCTTCTTGAAATTATCACGAATCCCTTTAATAGCTTTTAAAGCCTTTAAAGTTTTGTGAAAGATCATTATTTTTTTAATGTACTGTAAAGAAACTCGTACTTCTCGTTCTTCCACTAATAGAGTGCATGAAACTAGAAAACGCCGGTATACTCGTACAAACGTCAAGTAGGTCTTTTCCATTTGCAAACTGTATGTGTTAGAATAAGACAGAAAATATGGTTATTTATATTTCAACTCTGTGATTTATATACTGTGCGCGATCTCGTTACTCTTGCCAACCGTTGCGTGTCGAGAACCCTGACATGCAGTCTATTCACTGCTCTTGGTATAACATGGTATAACAGACAAAGCTAAAGCTGATTGTGGTTTCAGATATATAGCCAATATACTTTGATGGTGATTTTGTGCACATGCAAACTATTTGGTGCTGTGGAGCTCTTTGTTCATCCAATCATAGTATGGATGTTTGTTCATGAAATTCAGCAACCCGCATAAATAGTATTTTTAACATGAATTCATTTTTGGAAGTCTTTGCTGAAGAAATCATCATCATCATCGTCAGCTCATTTTATGTCCCCACTGCTGGGGCCTACCCTATGGATGGATAGGGAGAACGGGCCATAAACTACCTCGCGGGCCCAATGCGGTGCGGTGGTTGTTAACGACTGCTAATGCAGCCGAAACCAACGGCTTCACGTGCCTTCCGAAGCACGGGATGATACATTTTTGGTCACCCATTCAATGACCGGCCTTTGCGAAAGTTGCTTAACAAATGGGAAAGGGAAATGCTGAAGAAATGGGAAAGTATTATTATACGCTAAGTTTAGACATATTGCTACATGTTCATGTAATAGCTACATCATTATCATTATCATCATCATCATCACCATCATCACCACCATCACCATCGTCATCATCACCATCATCATCATCATCATCATCATCATCATCATCATCAGCCTACATTAGTCCACTGCTGGACACATGCCTCTCCAAGTGCACGCCACTGAGCACGAACCGCGACTACTCTCATCTAGCTCTTGACAGCCACATGACGCCCTAGGTAGAATTAATCTGAAGGTGTCCTACGGTACGTTTATTTATAATAGCTACATGCGAGAATCTAAATCTTTTAGGTTTTCTCATTTTATGCTCCATTTCCTTATATTAGATATGATAGGAAATTTCCATGTATTGCCAAATATTTAGTAATTTCATTTTTTCATTTTATTTATAAATCGCCAATGCCTGTACGATGTTGATCGTTCTGTAGTCAGTCCAATTGCGTATACGCACTGCACCCTAAAAGTAAACATCAGGATAAACAATGTATAAAATAAACGCGAATAGATCCGTAAGTTGTTTCATTTCTTCTCTTATACTTATTACAATTACTAATACATATATATAACTATTTGTTAATTTGTTAACAATAATAACTTCGCACGAATAACTATTCATGGTCACTTACATTAGAGTATTATTATTAACAGTATTCTTACTATGTTAATTATTTTTGGGTATATAACTCTACTACACTCTTAATTTTTCGTCAGTACCGCAAAGTATACATACATACCTAGTAATTAATCTTTGAAATAAAGAAATAAGTAACATTTATTTCAATACAGGCACGAGGTAATAGAAAATACAAGGAGTTAACAGAAAACAAAAGCATTTCATTAGTATTGGTATTCTGGATCTGTTCATTGACTTTTGCTTGTTGACTGTACACTCAGATCAAAATTATAACAGTAGATACCACATTTGACTGGTGACGTATCTATACTAATATTATAAAGAGGAAACCTTTGTATTTTTGTTTGTATGTATGTTTGCAACGAATAAACTCACAAACTACTGGACCGATTTAAAAAAATCTTTCGCCATTGGAATGCTACATTAGCGGTGAGTCGCATAGGCTACATTAAAAAAGAAATGCGGTAAAATTCCGCCGAGTCAGCTAGTAATCAATAAAGATTAACCAACAAACAAACAAAAGTTCAATCGGAGATTTGTGTTTAAAATAACTCGCATCAAAAATAAAGCTGCCAGGAAAACATCCGAGCTTAATTACAAGAATGATTAATTTACATACCGCAATGACGACAATGGGACCCAAAACGGTTCGCCAGATAAAACGGGGCTGTCTTCAGCACAATTATTATATTGTTAGCGGGTGGACTCCTGGCAACTCCAACAGACCAATTAAAAACAAAAACAAAAAATTGCGCTGTGCGTCACAATTTTTGTCGTAAACTCGACACAAAGAGCGGGCGTAATCTTCGGAGCGTCTTGTCATTTTGCCAGGACCAATTCTGCAATTAGACGGAGGTACTTTTCGTTAGCCAACACCTATTTCGGGGACTCAGGTAGACATTGGGCGGACGAATTCGATACTTGCGAAGAAATCTTAAGCCCTGATTATATGCTTGCAAAGAGGTTTTGTAGATTAACAAACAATGTCTTAATTACAGCTTTGTTTGTGATGTTTAAGCCGGCTGCTTTTTATAGTTAAAATTGATTTCAATGTTTTAGCGTAATTGAAATGTTTCATATCCTGTCGTCATAAAATAAATTAAGAAATAGTAAATGTATTCATAATAATTGAATAATTTTAACAGGATTGCAATAATATCAATTTAGTTATTAAATATATATTAGGTACATACCTTAATAATTTAAGTTACGTTGAAACAACTAACTGCTTTAATCTTTACAGATTAAAAAACCGGCCAAGTGCGTGTCGGGCCACGCGCAGTGTAGGGTTCCGTAGCCCATCTCAATAATGCGGACTCTGAGAAAAGGGATATTATGAACATTTATTTAACGATGGTTTATATACTTAAATGTAGATACTACCGGTTTCACACACCTGACATTTATTTAAGCAGTTCCCAATGAAGAATTTCTACTGCGCCAAATACATTTTATAAGTTGGTCGACTGTTACTCGTAAACTTGTAAAGCCTACTTAGCTGTGATAGTTTTCCTTTTAACATTAACATCATATATACAAGTACCGTGATTTTTTTCACGTATCCAAAAACAACTATTTGGCTGGCAGGGGTGGGGGGGCCACTTGACTCTAACAAAATTTTGCACTTTAAAGCTTAATAGTTCACAAACGGATGCCTCAATCAAAAAACTGTTTCCATAAACCTGGAATATTTTTGAAATTGCTATCCAACGACACCCCACACTATGGAGTAGACAAGATAAACAAATTACTTCACGCGTAGGGGAGGTAACTTAAAATTATTTTTTTTCAAAATTTTACTTCACCACTTTGTCGGCGTGATTAATATATCCATGCCAAATTACAGCTTTCTGGTACTAAGAGTTTATGAGCTAGGCTGGGAACGGACAGACAGACAGACAAACAGCCAGACAGACAGACAGACAGATTGACATAGCGAAACTATAAGGGTTCCTTGTTGACTACGGAACCCTAAAAACCAATATAAGCCTAGAAAACAAAAGGAAAAATGTAAAATCGTCTAAAAAGTTTGTGACTCATGAGATCCCGTTAATACTACATCACCGTCATATTTATCATTGAAAAGAAAACAAAAAAAAAACAACATTGTCAAGTATTCTCCATGAATAATCTTGCTCGGAACTCGAGGGGATGGCACTTCGTGAAAATGAATGAAGTAATTTTGTTACAACCTCCATCCATTAATATTCAGAGCACAGGTTCTTGTCAAATGCTGGATCCAAAAATGATAAGGCCCATTTTGTTGCAGATGCTGTCACAGACAATACTGTTTAAGGACGGAGAGAAATCGGTGATATTAATAATAAAATATGTAAGTATTGTATAGGTAAGCAACACATAAACACACTAATACAATAACAGAGACACATTACATTTAAATAATAATTCTTTTTTGAAGCTTATACTTAAAGAAACTACCAAATAATACACTAATAATACTTAAGCATTTTTAAAGAGACACTCTACCCACTGAATAAATCAAACCAACAAAATTACATGAGTTTTAAATAAATTATCACAAAATATAGTTACCACAATAAAATTCTAACTCCGTTATTCATGAAGTGTTGTTGTACCGCTACTACGGATGATTTATGTATATTATCTTAGTGCATACTAAACCCTAATTTATTTCATGTATATTTTGTTTATTAACGTTTATGAATATAGGGGTATTAAATTGCACATAGCACTGTTAGATTTATTTATTTATTAGGCAATCAACAAAAACATGCACCACCAAACGAACAGACGACTAATAGTAATACATTTAACTAAACTAAAAATGACTAAATCTAAGAACAGTTTTAATTATAGACCGCCACGGCATGCGACGTGGACTAATTGTCACAGTGGTCGCCCAGTGGTCGAAATTCGACCGTAATTTTATTAAGGCTGCACGGATTGTATCCTAAGCAATGAAAAATTTAAAAAGATAGAATGCGAGTTTGGATTGGCATCAAAGAGGAAATTATTGGCATTGACAGATTTGGGCCGCTCCTCTTACATTTTTGAAATTTTTAAAAAGAGTATATGCGTGTGTCTGTTAATTACATATACGTGTGTGTCAAATACATGGTAGTGTGTGTAATGTTCGTTTTATTGATTTAATGTATTTTGTATGCATAGTTTAAAAAAAAATATTAACATTCTGCAATCCTTCCTATATAAACTATAAGTGAGCGAAATTTCATACTCTTCCGTCCGCGCAATTTTCGTAAAAAGGGGTACAAAGTTTTTGCTTCAACTATCAATATATGGATATTAATGTATACAAAACTGAAAATTACTATAATTAGAAAGGAAAACTGTCAAAATACTATTCAGCTTAGTAAATCTATGGTAAAGTCATTAGACTGAATAAGTTAACATAAAATTAAATTACCGTGATACTTAGCGGAGAGGAGAATCGCTTAGGGGAGTTCCCTCGTTCAATCGCGTGGCTCGAGTCTCGACTCGTGAACAAACAAAAACTACTTAGTACACGGACTCATTTGATTGGTTAGGCTACTGAGCTGTGATAATATTAACTTAAGAGCTCCAGGAATTGTAGGACCTGTTCAAATAAGTAAAAATTACAGTGATGGAAATGGTAGTGTTAACGATTTCTCGCTTTTACAATCCGTTTATTTATGTATACAATCCAATTCGGTTATAACTAAAATATCTAAACTTTTTTGACAATTCCTCTCGTGGTTATGTTGATTATTTAATTTATAAATATTTTTTATTTTATTTAATACATAATTAAACTCTGGATGGAATGAGTGAAAACTTGATGAAAACGATGAAATGATGATGAATGGCTTTGTTTTTTGTTCCGGTTTGGACGGTAATGAAAGGAGAACACCCTTTTCTTCCTTCATGTAATCTTTTTCCGTTTAGCAAAAAATACCGAGTTGAAAAAAATATTTCTTAATCGGTTATGATAAAACTGCTGTTTTATTTTAATATATTTAAAAAATGCATTTGGATACAATAGAATTTTGATATCAAAACCGAAAATAGAAATTTATAAAGACTTTCGATATAAATATCTAGAACGGTTTTGGAACCAGCATGTCGGGTCAAACTTAATTTTCAACTTATGTTCCCTATTCGTATTACTGTAAAAAACACAAATGTTAAAAAATTTCCACGAGCAGAATTTGAAATTATTTGAACATTTATAAATGGCTTGCTTACTTCTTAACTGATCTTTAATATTTGTAAAAATATTATGATCGGATGTTAGTGACGGTAGTTGTTGACATTGAATGGGCGCCTTTGGCTTTCAAAGTAAAAAGTGTTGAATAGTTTCGGCGGGCTGGTTAGAACCACGATAGCTCAATTGGAAGAGCACTTGACCGGAATGTCAGAAGGGTGCAGGTTCAAATCCTGCTCGTGGAAATTTTTTCAACATTTGTGTTTTTGTAATTTGTTCGCAATAAAATTTGCGTTAAAAATTATTTGAACGTATTACTGTAATTACTTATATTTAATTATTACAATACTTATGAAGCTACTTTTTGTTTAATTTAAATTAATAATTAATGTTTAACTGTTAACAAATAGTTATGTGAATGCAGAATAACAGATTAAAATAGACTGACTATTCGCACTGCGTTCAACTCAGTTTTAGTCAGATTCAATTTAAGTTGAGTCTAATGTTCATGTAGACACGCCGAGCTCGTGCTTACTTATTCAAGGTGCGCCACCCTCCACGTGTCATCCCTTAACCGAACTACATAATAGTAACCGGTTGCTTTTAGGAAACTGGTTGCTGGCATTTTTTTTTATTTATAGTTTATGCACATACCAAATGTTTTAAGAGACAACACAGTAAAGACTAACAAGTAACAATGCTTGTTATAGAGTGAAATTTCACAAAAGGAAGGATAAAATAGACGAAGTGTGCAACACAGTACATCATCATCATCATCATCATCGGCCTATCTTAGTCCACTGCTGGACATAGGCCTCCCCTAATGAGCGCCATAGCGCAGTATAGTATAAAATAAACATACATTTAATTAGAGCTTATACAGAAAACACATAACACGTTAGGCATAAGTTAGGGTAAATTTGTAAGAATTACGAAATATATTGTTTTTAAAGTTTACGCGAACACTGAAATGAAACAACTTTTACGGATCTACTCGCGTTTATTTTTTTATTTATTTTTTATTTTTTTATTTTATATGGACTACCAACAAAACATACACTATTAAAATTCAAAAATACAAGTTTATCTTAAGGCTAAGTGTTGTCTTAATTATAGGCAGACACGACATGCAACATAAAACAAGCAATACAGATACTTTCATTCATTACAGATTAAATAAAACTGAACAGACAAAATCAAACTATGACAGATTCAAATTAAAATCAAAATCAGAATTCAAATCTAAATCAAATAATTAAAATTAAAATCAAAATAAAAACAAAAAACAAATCAAAATTAAATTAAAATCAATCAAAATATAATTAAAATCAAAATCAAAATCAATCAAAATCAAACAAAAATAAAAACAAAAACAAAATCATAATTACAATTAAAATCAAAATTAAAATTAAATCAAAATCAAAATTCTAATTCAAATCAAAAATTTAAATTAAAAATGTAGATAATTAAACTAAAATAAAATTTGAGCCAAGTGCTCATAAAAGCTACATAAACCATAAAAACTAATTACTAATTACAAAGAGCGTCAAGACCACAGCGTCTAAACACTTGTTGTTTATCAGAAAAGATATCGATACTTTGTTTCTTAACCAAATTGTTATATTGACTTTGCAGTCTTTTTAGAGTTGAAAATTGGGTAGTAACCGGTTGCTTTTAGGAAACTGGTTGCTGGCATTTTTTTTTATTTATAGTTTATGCACATACCAAATGTTTTAAGAGACAACACAGTAAAGACTAACAAGTAACAATGCTTGTTATAGAGTGAAATTTCACAAAAGGATGGATAAAATAGACGAAGTGTGCAACACAGTACATCATCATCATCATCATCATCGGCCTATCTTAGTCCACTGCTGGACATAGGCCTCCCCTAATGAGCGCCATAGCGCAGTATAGTATAAAATAAACATACATTTAATTAGAGCTTATACAGAAAACACATAACACGTTAGGCATAAGTTAGGGTAAATTTGTAAGAATTACGAAATATATTGTTTTTAAAGTTTACGCGAACACTGAAATGAAACAACTTTTACGGATCTACTCGCGTTTATTTTTTTATTTATTTTTTATTTTTTTATTTTATATGGACTACCAACAAAACATACACTATTAAAATTCAAAAATACAAGTTTATCTTAAGGCTAAGTGTTGTCTTAATTATAGGCAGACACGACATGCAACATAAAACAAGCAATACAGATACTTTCATTCATTACAGATTAAATAAAACTGAACAGACAAAATCAAACTATGACAGATTCAAATTAAAATCAAAATCAGAATTCAAATCTAAATCAAATAATTAAAATTAAAATCAAAATAAAAACAAAAAACAAATCAAAATTAAATTAAAATCAATCAAAATATAATTAAAATCAAAATCAAAATCAATCAAAATCAAACAAAAATAAAAACAAAAACAAAATCATAATTACAATTAAAATCAAAATTAAAATTAAATCAAAATCAAAATTCTAATTCAAATCAAAAATTTAAATTAAAAATGTAGATAATTCAACTAAAATAAAATTTGAGCCAAGTGCTCATAAAAGCTACATAAACCATAAAAACTAATTACTAATTACAAAGAGCGTCAAGACCACAGCGTCTAAACACTTGTTGTTTATCAGAAAAGATATCGATACTTTGTTTCTTAACCAAATTGTTATATTGACTTTGCAGTCTTTTTAGAGTTGAAAATTGGGCGAGGTTGGTTTTGCTCAAGCGAGTGGCAAAAAGGTTATACTTAGATGAGCGTGGTGACTTGAAAGGTATATTGAAATATAGATCCTGCAATAGTTGGGGGCAGTCCATATTTCCGTTCACTAATTTATGCAAGAACAGCTGATCCAAAAGTATTCTTCTGTTTTGTAGACTGTGCAAGCCGAAGAAAGAGAGACGTTCCTCATAAGTGTTTAAGATCTTAGCCTTATTGCATTGGTAAGCAAGGTGCCATAAAAATCTTTTTTGTACTTGTTCAAGTCGTTTGATGTGAACACTATAAAATGGAGACCAAACCTGGCTGCAGTACTCAAGGCAGGAACGCACCAACGTGGAAAATAACAAGATCTTAGTGGATGGCCTCTTGAAATCCTTACAGTTTCTGAGGACAAAACCCAGCATTTGGAAACCTCGTGAAGCGGTTTTATCTACGTGTATATGAAAACGCAATTTCTTATCTAGATAAACACCTAGATCTCTTATGTTATCCACCTCCTCTAGTGTATGACCATCAATAGAATATACCTCCGTGCTGGTGTTTTTATTCCTTGTGAACCGAATATATTTACATTTACTTACGTTTAAGGACATATTATTTGAATTGCACCAAACAGACAACTGATTTAGGTCTTCACGAAGATGTAAGACGTCGGTAGCATTTTTAATCGGTAAAGCTAATTTTAGATCATCAGCATAAAGAAAGCATTGTGCGTGTTTGAAACTTGTTACTATATCATTGATGAATATATTAAATAATAAAGGCGCAAGATGAGAGCCTTCGGGAACACCAGAGAAGGACTCGTAAGGCTGAGAGGAAAACCCACCGACCACAACCCTAAAGATTCGTGAACTGAGATATGAGCCAAACCAATTAAGCAAGTTACCCGCAATACCAAATAAAGAAAGCTTTTTTAAAAGTATTTGATGATCAACGGTATCATATACATTTGTTTTAATTAATGTTTATCCTGACGTTTATAAACGGATAACTAATGGAGAAACGACACCAGATTAAAAGCATAATCGAGATCAATACCTATTTAAAGTGTACGTTTCGTTAAATTAAGATAATAAGGTTTGAAAGTTCAAGTCGATCTTTAATAATAAATGAAAACTAACGTATAAAATAAACACGAGTAGATCCGTAAAAGTTGTTTCATTTCAATTACAAAATACTTAATTAAATAAATGCGCATAGAAAATAGCTACACCTGCGAAAAGTTAATGGTAGAAATAGAATTAGAAATAGAAATATTTATTGTGCAGAAAACACGGTACATTAAAGATGATAAACGATAATTTGATCCACAAGTTTCGCTGAATATTCAGCATGCAAAAATTTGTTGACAATTATATTAAATTAATTAATAAATCGATAAATTACATTTAGTACAATTAAAAATAAAAAAAATATTAAAATTAAAACACATTCGAGTTCAATAGATAAAATAATAGAATTACTATGTCAACAAGAACAATGTGAATTAATAATTTTCCAATAGCAATATCAATAAATACCTAGCCTAAGAACTCTGTATGAGTCACCTGTCCTATATTAGATTACCAGTTGCAGGTTCGAGTCCCGTTCGTGGACATTGTGTTTTTTTAGAATTAATTAAGGTCGTCCTAAAATAATATTTTTATTTTAGCAAATACTTATAACATTTTTCAAAATATATCACATCAAGGACAAATCACACCAAATAATTCCAGAGTTCATAAAATATAACAGGTAAAGTTTGTAGCTCTTAGGCGACATAGATGTTTTGATATTATGCTAGTATTTCTTATTAACATTCCTCTGCCGAATGTCCTGTAAAATAAAAAAATTACGTAATAAAATCGTCAAGCGGCATATCTCCTATATTTAATGAAACGTGGCCGTCTAGGTAAAAGAATTTTAACATCCAACATTCTGACGATGTAAAACAAAAAAAGAAAAAAAAGGAAAGAAACAAAACGCCTTTTCTGATTTTTTCACCGGATATTCTCAAAACAGCTTGAGGAGCTCGATGGCGCAGTGGTTAACGCGCCCGGTCTGCGATTGCTGTGGTTAAGCAACTTTCGCAAAGGCCGGTCATCGGATGGGTGACCAAAAATTTTCTATCTCGAGCTCCTCCGTGCTTCGGAAGGCACGTAAAGCCGTTGGTCCCGGCTGCATTAGCAGTCGTTAACATCCACCAGTGGTTTATGGCCCGTTCTCCCTATCCATCCATAGGGAAGGCTCGTGCCCCAGCAGTGGGGACATCAAATGAGCTGATGATGATGATGATGATGATGATTCTCAAAACAACATTAGGGACATAACATAACATCACAGTTAACATTGTGCTTGTGTGTAAGAATTATCTTTTCTGGACTAAAGGTGTACGCGTAAACTGTTCATCAGAAAAATGTTTCGACGATTTCGGTTCAGAAAATATTTTACGTAGTTAGAAGTCTTCAGTTTAACGCGGCTCTTACAATCACAATGAATTTATAAGGAATGCCAATTTCACCTAGGTTTATTGAAAACAATCTGTTTTCGTAATACAATTCTCCGCCTTCTGTACAAATGAATAATGAATAAGATTTTAAGGAAAATTAACCTACCTAATTTCTACTTAATTTGATAAGGTTTGCTCTAAATCAGCCTGGCTACCATCATCTTATCTAAGTCAGTCGCCAAAACAATAATAATTATAGTTTAGTTAATTTGTGTTACGTCAGTTAAAGATAAGGTAGACAGTTCTTCAGTCGTTGTGGATTTCGGGTGAAGTGCGCTTACAACCTCAGCTTCATCCTGACTTTCCATTAGCAGAGATGCAAACTTTACATTTGTAGCGAAAACTTAATGATATACATTAATTCTATACGTATAAAAATAATTATGAAGATTATTTTTATATGTATAGACTTTTTGTAGCGCTCGCCGTCGTGGAATTTCTTTTAGATGGTACCTAGCATTTGGTGTTGTAACACTTGCCTTGTCGTTATTTTTATTACAATGTATATACAGATAGATATGTGTATTAAGTCCGCTTTGAGCAGTGATAAAAGCTAAGCAAGATATTATAAATATTTCAGCAGTCTTAAACAAAGGATGACTTTTGACCTACACGAGCAGCAACCCCGATAAGTAGACGAAACAAATCTAAGTGAACTTCGAAACATGCCCAACAATTAATTCCACGTATTTACCTTCATTAATAACTAGCCGAAACATAATTAAAGCGTATAATAATACGTGCAGAACTCGAAAGGTCCGGACCCGTAGCCAAAATTGGGAATAGGAGAGAAGTTTATAAAGAGCAAGTTTTAACAAGCAACTGGCTGGGCGAGGGCCGACCTCAACTGGCTTACGGGAGTATAACTTACTAATAAATATATATCTCGCACGAATACATACACAATTTGCCTTTGTCGAAGACGGGTAGAATGTCGATGACAAACCCAATATGGCGTACAGATTGGGATTTTGTGTCAGTGAAAACAGAAGCTATAAATTTAGGAAACATAATATCAAGCTTTCATGGAATAATGCAAAATAATTAATAATTTCATAATTTTCCAGCAGTGGACGTCTTTTGGCTGAGATGATGATGATGATGATGATGATAGAATAATGCTTACAAACCCTAGTCAAAAATTAAATTAGTTTATCATTAATCTCGATGAAAATTAAATCGAATTTAAAATCGAAAGTATTTTCGAACTTAACCGCTAATTAAAGCACGAGATATGTTTATTGACGGTTAGCGCTTTAAGCTTTAAGCTTAATATACTTAGCGACATAACCTTAGCTATAACCATCAGTTGTAGTGATGACTAGATTTGATGATGGAGGCCTTTGGCCAGCAATGAGACAGTAATAGGCTAAATAGCCATGTGGGTAGTAAAGTAAGTAAGTAAATACTTACTTACTTTACTACCCACATACCTGATATTAATACATTTTTGGATTCTATCCATAGGCAAGATTCTGTAGAACAATATAAAGAGGCTGTCAAGCTAAATAAAAAAATAAACAAAGCGAAATCGTAAAGAATAAACCAAAAAAGACTGACAAAGACAGACAGGCAGACAAGTACGCCGATGAAGACAAACAGGCCATTGAAAACTATTAAACCGAATCGAGTACGAAAGTACTTTGATCGGAGGGAATGGAAGGTGAAAAGCTCAGTCATTATCACATCCGTCTGTTGCGCCCGAATTATTTAAAAATAATGACTTGCGTATTCGAACAAAGGAAATTCCTTCGGTCATTATTCATTTTGTTGCGTACCCTAGGTCGAGGAGGCCACGTGATTCAATTTTGAGAGAAAAAGATTTTGCCTTCATTGGATGTGGTCTTATTTTTCATTTCATTTCATTTGGTCATGCTGATGTTCCCCTTGCGAATGTTGTATAATTTTACTAAGTAGGTTCCGATGAGACTGAAGGTAAAAGCATTTTACTAATGGTAGGTAAAAGGTGGTAGGTAGATGACAATGAGCCGAGGACGGTAAAAGCGGTATCTGATTTGAAATTTTCAAAACACAATATGCTGCTGTCTTTGTCATCATGGTCACACACAGACATAGATAAAGTGATGGTAGCTAGTCAGGCGGATCTAGAACCAGATCTAAAATGCATCTATAAATCTCAAAAAAGTTATGACGATATATTAAGATAAGATGGAGCGGTTTTAAAACAAGCCTTTCCACCAACCAAACCGTAGAATGGACTTTTGAATCAAGTGTAACATTGTGCACAACTCCTGTTCTCTCAGTTGTCTTCTACGTGTAGTTCTCCGTTATGTTTCTTGAGATAATAACACTAGAGACGTCTAGAGCTACCTAGCATACCTACTTGAGTATTTATAGCTGTAATAAATGTTACACTTGATTCAAAAGCAGCTCCATTATAGTAATACTCGTAGTCTTAAACACTAGGCCACTGCAGCGACCAGTGTCTGTAAAAATTACTCTTCACTAATTAGCAAAACACCCACATCCACAAAGTAACCGCAAATAAGTGCACAAATTAACTGGTAACTTCGTATGCGAAGACAACTTAAATTGTAATTACCGCGCAACAACGCAGGTTGGCCCGTCACAGCCAGGCGTATCAGGCCCGGGGCAACTGGTTTAAAAGTGGATTTCAAAGAAACACAGTAACGGTACACGTGTTGCAAACTAAGCTATTTTGTTGTAATATTTATTTAAAACTAGCTAGCGTTCATTTTATTGCTAACATTAAATATACTTCGTATCAATTATTCAATCAATATTTGAGTCACACTTTCTAAGAGTTACTTGGCTTGCTTTCCGAATTGCCATGTGGATGAACATAATCATGTAAATGACTGTAACTTGTTTTGTGAGCCTAAATAAATAAATCTGATTTAAAAAATAATTTTGATAGTCAACAAATTCAATTTACAGGTTCAAAACAAATTCAATTTATTTACCGGGTGAAACATTGATACATTTCATATAAGTCAGCATAAGCTTTAGTTTGCACGGCCTCAGATGATAAAATACAATCTAGACAACATTATTGAGTTATAGAAATACAACCTGGAAAAAAATAAGCAATAAAATTTGAGCAGCCTACATGTTTGGTGATAACTGTTTTTTTCACAAGCAATAGGTAGCTGAGAAATTTATATATTTTAGACAAAAATGGCGGGCGCGGGCGGCCTGAGAGCGCGGCGCGGGGGTGACGGCGGGGGTACAAGCGTGGCACGTATCAATGGTCACTCATCCGGCAATGCGCTTGCGCTTGTCAATTATTCTATATATTATTTAATATTTGTCACCACATTTAATGGTGATATTTAAGCAGCGAAGTTTTTACAGGGTATATGTACGCGCCCTTAAATATTATTGCTTATTTTTTTACAGATTGTGTCATTTATTTTGTTTTATAGAAGTATCAGAAGTCTTTATCTGGGCAAAGAACACAAGAAATAAGTATTGTAAATTTCAGAATACTAATAATATTGTATGAGTAGCATAGATATGCGAGCACACAACCCGGGCTAACGCACTCGAATACCTAAGCGAAGGTTCAGAAACTTCCGCAATGGTCGTTCCCGGGTGGGTGAGCAAAAGGGCTTTTAGTGCCCCCAAAAGGTGAATTAAGCTTAAACTTTCCTTTAAGTTTTACAAAATAGTTGTGTTCAGTAATTGAAATCCACCTTTCCTGCTGGCCATTGCAATCGGGATTTTAATTGAAAACAGAGACACAGTATTATCGAACATTGAAATCAACAGCAAAGTAGTTTCGCTAAAAGCCGTTTAACGTATAAAATTGTTGCGTATCACAGGTAGTAGGTAAATACTTTGTTGTGTAAAGGAAAAAGGTGTTCAAACATACAGTTAATGTATGTTGGAACACTTTTTTGTTTTATACAGAGAAGTTCAATACCTAAATATTGCATCACAGATTAATACTTTGTACATTTATGTAAAATAAAATATTTAATTAAAAATAAGGAAGGCGTGCGCTTTAGACTATTGTGCTATTTTTAACCGCCTCTGTCGTCGAATCGTTAACCACCGGCTCAGACTTAGAGGTCCCGGGTTCGATTGCCAACGTTGAAGCTTGTTGCTCCATTCATGTAGGTACATACAGTGGAATTACTACTGCGAAAAGCTCGAGTTAGAAATATTATCTCGTAAAATCATTAAAATTCAAAATGAAAGCTAAATTACCCTGCCAATAATGCTAACAAGGGCTCTCGAGTTGCTTCGAATAGAGAAATTCGATCATAGTTGGCAATATATCGATACCTTTGGGTAGAAAGGTCGTATAAACCAAAACCCGACTTTTCAGGAGAGCAGAAAAACGTTTTTTTTTTTAAATAAAAATTCATAACTTTTTTGTTTTTTAAGTTATAAAAAAATGACCAATGAAAAAGATTCTTACAATTTGAGAATGAAAAAGGCTAAATCATCAAAACACATCTATCTTCTTTTGTTTCAAAGTTAGCTTGGATTTACGTCTAAGAAAAAACCAATTTATGGTTAATACACCCCATGAAAATGTACCTAAAAAAAACTGCATAGGTCGTATATCCATTTTTGGTAAGCTTATTATCACATAAATTATGGTCATTACGACGTCGAATTTAAACTAATTGTTAGTAATGTATTTAACTCGCTAGGGCGTATATACCATTTACAATTAAAGACGATTTTTACGCCCTGAGTTAATATAAATTATGGTCATTACATCATAACAAAACTACAAAAAAAATACATTCGGCTTTTACGTTAACAATTTACCTTTTTTAAGACGTTATGACCGAAA
The DNA here is from genome assembly GCA_963082485.1 of Eudonia mercurella. Taxonomy (NCBI): domain Eukaryota; kingdom Metazoa; phylum Arthropoda; class Insecta; order Lepidoptera; family Crambidae; genus Eudonia; species Eudonia mercurella. The sequence continues at coordinate 11,850,609 of OY720036.1, read as the reverse complement.
TTTTGTGGGTCGTATAAACATGTTTTTTGCGAATTTCTGTATTTCGTATATACAGATCGATAGAGAAAAAAAATCTGAGAAAAATGGTATATATAACTCAATTTGGCCAAAATGGTTTATACGACCTTTCTACCTAAAGGTATCGATATAATAATACACTTGTTAGCGATGTTCTCTTTGTTAATGCAGCGTAATAATATATTCATTTGAGCCTGAATAATATTGTGTATCTATCATCATCATTAGCTCATTTTATGTCGAGCCTTCCCTATGGATGGATAGAGAGATTGGCCCTTTCTCTGGCCATATACCACCACGCGGGCCCAGTGCGGTGTATGTGTGCGGTGTATTGGTGGTTGTTAACTACTGCTAATGCAGCCAGGCCACCGGCTTAACGTACCTTCCGAAGCATAGAGGAGTTCGAGGTGATAAACTTTTGGTTACCCATCCGGACCGACCTTTGCGAAAGTTACTTAACCTCCGCACTAACAAACCGGGCGCGCCATCGAGCTCCTCGTGAGATAGTATATCTATACATATTATAAAACTAAAGGTCTCTCTTACTCTCTGTTCGTTTGGCTCCTTTTCACTCGAGAACCATTTATCAGATATACGGTGGCTTTTTTTAATTTATATCTATGTTCCCTGGCCAGGTTTTTATAAATATCGTAGTCCAAGCGAGCGGAGCTGCGGTCACAGCTAGTTATTTTATGTTTTTAAACTTCTTGTAAAGTGAAAATTATTTAAAAGGCTTATTCGTTACTGTAATAAATAATGGGTCGGTCTTTTGATCAATTCCTTACGGAGAAGCACTTGACCCTTATCTCACCTGATGTTGGAGTAATGATAAGGCCAAAGGTTAAAGCGCACTTCACACGAGTTTTCCACTACTGTAAAACTGGCTACTTATCTTGGTCGGAAAAAAACAAAGCTACTAAACAAACATTAATGTTATAGCAACACATTTAGGAAAGATGGTGGCAGCAAGCCGAGCAGACTTAAAACAAGCCCTAAAACCAACAAAACAGAGTACAAACTTGTACATCTGGGTCCAAGTAATAGACTTAACCACAGAGGCAGTTTTCATTGGTACTTTTCCAGTCTCCTAATTTTAAATCTCTAATCTAATGAAGAGTAATTATCTAATAAATTAAGTGTATTTTTGGAACGTTTTCAGGAAGATTCCAACTCCCTCCGTCGCCAATTTGGTTGAAAAAGTTTAGCGAAGACGCTCTCGACATTATAATTTTCTTTTCCACGTAGAATATAGATGCACAACTTTTTAATTAAAAAATAATCTTTTTAAATACATCTATACTAATAATCGGATTTGAAAAATTCATTTTACATTTAATTGACCAATTTACATACATACATACATACATACCATCACGCCTTTAAATTTCCCAATTTAGTAGTAATTATATAGGAACAGCTAATAATTTTATATAAATAAATAAATAAATGAAATGTTGTTCGTTGGTAAGCGCTCACTAGAGAACGGCTGAACGGATTTTGATGAAATTTACTTAAACAGACTTTTTATCCCGGTTTATTTAGTCCTCGCAAACAAAGTCGGGAGCAACAGCCATTTTAACATAAATTTGTAGTGTGTTTTTTCAGAATATTTTCACTGCGCGCCACTGAGCACGATCCGCAGCTATTGATAGAGTAGTATATGTGAATTCCTCCATTTTATAAAAAATAAATATTAAATTCAATAATTACGCACTTTGTTATTGCTTCATCCAATAATCTTTATACAAATCGAATTCTGGAAAGTAATGACATACGAAAAACTTAAGAATCAAAATAACACAAATCATCATCATCATCATCAGCCCCTCCCGACCCACTCTGGGCATATGCCTCTCTTTGCTTGTGCCATTCGCCTCGATCCTGCGCTAGTCTGGGCCACGTGCAACCCACGGTCTTGGTTATATCGTTTACCCATCTCGCGGGTGGACGTCCCCTTTTTCTATAACCGTCTCTCGGCCACCACTCAGTCAACTTTCTGGTCCATCTGTCGTCACTTTGTCTGGCCAAGACCGAATAATACAAATACCGAAAAAATATCCTACTAATATAATATACCTGCGAATGAAGAGAGTAGCTCGAAGACTTCGAAAAAGCTTAGTGTTTTGACCTTCTTTGAATCGTTCGCTCCCCATTCACTCCGCTCGCAATGTATACTCAAGTGTCTCAAGCAACGGTATAAAAATCTTAAAAATACAAGTATCCAGACGTATTGTGCAAAGTTGACATTCAGAAGATAATTTAAGACATTTAGGTTTTTCGCAATTGGTTAATAACAATTTTTTTAAACCAATTAACCAATTCATATTAAATTTATTTTGCTTTAGAAAAATACTAAAACTTATAAACTTATAAAAATAGTTTATTCAACTGAATTTATGTAATTCAAAGTGCGCTGTGATATCGAAAATTACAAAGTTCATGAGGACTTTATTCTTCTTTTCTTTTCTCTCTCTCTGTATCTCTTCTGAACCTTCTAGAGCTTATTAAAATTTGAAAAAAAGACAAAGTGTTGAAAACATTCCACGAGCGGGATCCGAACCCCTTGACATGCCGGGTCAGGTGCACTACTAGTGCTACTAACTATGCTACCGTGGATCCAACTTGCCGAAATTATTCAACACTATCTAGTCTTACTCTGTAATCCAAAGGAGCCCATTCAAAGTCGACAACTACGACATCAACATAAAAAAAATATAACGGAACTTTGACCACATTTAAATATGTTAAAATTCTAAAGGACCGTTTGAAGAGTTGTATAATTTGATTTACCTGACCAGGCTTAGAGCTACCAATTATTCTTTTAGCAGAGTGGAGCCCCCACTCGTAATAGCTGCATAGTGAAAGAGTAACAACATGACAAATCAGCAATTATGAACCATTTCGGTATACCTAACAAACTCCAAAGCTTTTATTCTATCCAACCAATTAGCCGATATTTTTTCCATTGCTAATGGAAATACCAAAAGAGATGTTGGCAGATAATAGAAAATAGTGTTTGAAAGTAAAATTACTAATAAGGGAATATTTTATTGCACTGCATGGGTGTGCGCTGTAGCCAGCTAAAATATTGCAACGCATGTGTCTATGCTGCAAGGTCGCTGGATTTTACCTCCATAAATTATTGATTCGGTGATAATTAAGAGCGATATTTGGGAAATATTCTAATTAGAATTGTTTTGTGATGCTGAATGCAACACCATCATTTGACACGTTGAATACAGCTACTTACCGCCATCCACCATCACCACCGGCGCCCGCCACCAAAAGCTATCACCTATAATTATGTCATCGGGGTCCTGACATGTCAAACGTGCGCACCTGTGCTAAAACAAAAATAGGATACTGCAGTCACACGAGGGCACACCAGCGGACAAACCCGATCAGATCCAGCAACTAACGCAGTCACTGTGGCCGAAATCGGTCATGGGTATCATCACAGTTACTTATTAGAGACAATAGGCATTAAGCGGAGAACCTAGCTTGCTACGTTACCTTGGTACAGGGAAGGAACATGCTTGCTTAGTGTCAGCTTCTAGAAAACGTCATAGGATTGTTCGAACACTATGGCTTGAAGAAAACATAAGTTTCTCGCCATCCATCAACCCGAATTGCAACATTTAAGTAAGTAGAAATAATAAATAGCCAATACCTGCCCCGCTGCGGGACAAAGACTTCCATTATTGAAATCAAGTCAATACTACAATTGATGAGTAATTTCTTAATAGGAATCCAAAAACATCAAAACCCTATCTAGAAAAAGTACAACAATTTAATACTCAGAGTTACTCTACTGCATACTTCACAGAATGCGCGCAACGCTCACTTACTGAAACTCAAATTAAGGAAATTCTCATTCTGCCCGTTGCGTTGCAACCAAAAAAACATGGAAGCATTGTGTTTCTCTCCTGCCTACACATTTCTCCTGGAATTTATTTGAAATGCGATATCTGACGGGAGTCTAGCACAAAAGATTTATAAACATCCGTTGTGCTTTGTGCAAATAATTGGTGCGAACTTGGATGTATTTTCTACAAAATGTTCGTACGAATTACGGGACGAATTTAATGTGAAGCCAAGCTATTGTGTTCATTACGGTTGGAAATGGTAGTTAGCTGGCGGTACCTACTATAGTTGCAACGTATATTTTCCAATGAGTTATACTGTTAGAGGGTAAGCAGAGAACACTGAATGTCATTACAACTTTGTAAATATTCGTAAATATCCTTCTACTGGGTAAAGGTCTCCATCATTGACATCAAGTCATCACTACAATTGATAGCTAATGGCTGAATCACCATGCCTGCCAAATGCCTGCCTGCCATAGAAAAAAAAACACTTTGCCCGACGACCTGGAAATTTCTGGTATCGGAACGAGCACTCTGCCACCGAGGCCTTAGGAACTATATAAAGGCATTGTTTAGTGTTTAGCCTTCTTGGCTAATGGTAAACAACGATAAGGCAAAAGTTGGTAACACTAAAACACACAGGGTCTTACAAATAAACAAAGAATAAGCTTGGAATAGTTATTCCGTGTTTTGTCTCTTTTACTCTAATTTGAAATGACGTTTACATGACAGGAACAAAACACGGAATAACTATTCAGACCTTATACTTTGTTTATTTGCCATAGTGTAAAAAAAAAGAGCGGAGTTACCTGGTACAGGCATTTTAATCGTCAACTAAATCCAAGTTTGATATTGTAAAATAATTTTTGAACATACTTTTTGCTGAATCCTTACTACCATTTTATCTTAAGAAAAAAAACACTTGTTTAAAGTGCTTCTCAAATTGGTTCGTTTAATAAAATCTTTAAAAAAACCCCCTTTCACCATAGGTTACAGCCAAATCAAATAAACCATTATAGGTTGATCGTTGAATCGCCATATTTTTTACAAAATGGCCCGTGAACAAAGCGGAATGTTGTCCAATTTAGATTGGTTTTTGATTGATGAGGACGGGCAAAGTTTTAAATGAATTTCGCCGGGAGTAGACTCCCGTCGCCCGTAAATCGGTCTATTAAATTAAATGTCAGTATATAATGAAACAAATGTTATGTAATTTTAACGGCACGGTGTGGATAAACAACAATAAATGGAATTTACATTAATGGATATTCATAGATTCGGACCAATCCGTTATGGCTAAAACTCTTTGTGTTCTTTTTTTTCTTATGAATAGCCTGAGCCTGGCACTGGGACGTTCATAATTACTAGTGGTCGCCCAGTGGTCGAAATTCAACCGTAATTTAATTAAGGCTGCACGGATTGTATCCTAAGCAATGAAACATTTAAAAAGATAGAATGTGAGTTTGGATTGGCATTGACAGATTTTGGCCGGTCTTCTTCCATTTGTCAAATACATGGTAGTGTGTGTAATGTTTGTTTTATTGATTTAATGTATTTTTATACATAATTTTAAAAGAAATATTAACATTCTGTAATCCTTCTCTATATAAACTATAAGCGAAATTTCATACTCCTCGCTCCGCGCGATTTTCGTAAAAAGGGGTACAAAGTTTTTGCTTCACGTATTAATATATAGATGTTAATGCTGATGATATTTGATAGGTGATTACCAATGTAGCATTGCTACGAACATTCTGCCGACTCAACATAGTGACTACGAGTCGTAGCAGGCAGGCGTACGTGTCGCCCTTCCATATCTGGCGTAGCGTACAGCCGCTATAACCAACAGCCTAATATTACATTGTAATAATTATTTTTTTTTTATAATTATTAAAAGGAGGCCAACGAGCAGGCGGGTCACCTGATGGAAAGTAATCACCGCCGCCCATGGACACCCGCAAAATCAAAGTAATCGCAGATGCATTGCCGGCCTTGAGGAAAAAGTTGGATCTTGAGGAGGGAGTAGGAATTGGGAGGGGGGAGGGGTGAGAGATGGGCCTCCGGTACTTTCATTCACCGGACGAAACACAACAGCAACGAGTGCCATTGTTTCACGCCGATATTCTGTGAAAGGGTGGTATTACGCCGGTCGAGTCGCCCATTTCATGCTGCAATGCAGCGTGGCTCTACCACTCAGACAGTGTCACTCATTTAGCACCACCCCTGGGTCACGTGTAGGGTCTCAAGGGTAAACCTACGGACGCGAGTAACTTTAACCCCCAAAAGTGTTGCACTTCTGTTTTGTAAAGTTAAATAAATAACTACAAATTTAAAGTATTTATCATTTATTCATACAACCTAAGTATTTAGTAACAACGAATAGAATACATAGAGTATACTTAGAACACAAATAAAATTATAACAACATAGCCTTATTTTTTATAAGCATAATATAATATGTGTAATTGTGATAGAATAACAATGGTTATTAACTTGGCTGACATCATCAACAAATTCCACAAAAAATACACTATTAAATATTATGTTTTTTGCATTATTCACTATCAATTTGTTTAAGTCACCAATGAACCGTTCGAGAATTTTCAGCGTTAAAAAATAGTCACCGATGACTTCGAATACCTACGAGTGGAATGGAGCTTTCGCAATTGATTACATATAGAGTAAAGCCTACCTTATGCCAACAACGCATTCTTTCATATTTCGGCCACACAATGCGCAGAGGCGACGAAAGTTTGGAAAAACTGCTTGTGGTTGGGAACGCCGAAGGCAAAAGATCGCGCGGTCGTTCACCAACAAGATGGATCGATCAAGTGAAAGACTCGTCTTCCTCCAAATTCTACACGGTCGTAAGAGACGCGCTGGACAGAAACCGGTGGAGGCAGATCATTCGCTCCAGATGCAACCCTGATGCTTACCACGATCCTCAGACATAAGGGGCCGACCCCAGAGAGAGAGAGTAAAGCCACCAAAGAGTACGCACTACCAAAGAGTACGTATCCCCATACGAAATTCTATTTTACCTATTGGAAAACACACATTCATGGGATTAATAAATACTACGTACCATATTGACTCCATGCTCTCGTTATGTCGCGCGCAAGTAGTTGCTAACAGATTTAATTATATTCAATTATTAGCACTGCGGTACTTTTTGGTAGTGCGTGCTCTTTGGTTTCTTTACCCTAATAGATTGAGAACTTATTGTACGCAGCATTGAACATTGAGATATCATTGTATTCTTGTACAAAGAATAACTCGGATGTTAGACACAGTTTCGGCTAGTGCCGTTAACCAAGCGGAAGGTAATTGAAAATTATTCGTCCCTCACCAACTGTAAATGAATGAGGAACGAAAGCTGCCCCTTAAATTAATTGGGAAATTCCCTAGAGTCGATTCTTTAATTGGATGTTGCACGAATTTTGGGGAAATCCTCTTTAGGGATTTTCTCCTTTGAACATTCTCACAATGGGCATAAGCAATGTTATTTGAGCACTCTAATCGTTATAATGTACCTGGTATACGAAAATTACATTGGTGCTCTCCCAATTTTGCTGATGAAACCGGCCGACATGGAACTTAATGCGCTTATGTTTCATTAGTGTAATTATCGCGAAACAAACGCCTGTCTCGTTGATATTTATTGACAGATGATGGCGAAGAGAAGGAATGTAATATTAATAAATAGAAGGAGCTCGATGGCGCAGTGGTAAAAGCTTCCAGTCTACGATTGCTGAAGTTAAGTAACTTTCTCAAAGGCTAGTCATCGTATGGGTGACCAAAAATTTGTCACCTCCAGTCTGGTCTTCATTTTCTTTGTGCTTCGGAAGGCACGTAAAACCGTTGGTCCCGGCTGCATTAACCACCAATCCGCATTGGGACCACGTGGTGGTAAAGGCCCGTTCTTCCTATCCATCCATATGGAAGGCTCGTGCCCCAGCAGTGGGGACATAAAATGATCTGGTGATGATGATGAAGGAATATAGCAGTAATGGATATGACCATGATCAACAGCCTGTAAAAGTGCCATTGTCAGGTTTGGGGGCCTGAACAATAACTTCGGTCCATTTCATTGTCGCCCAACGACGACTTACACAAAAAAACGCAAAACCAAAATTCGAAACATTTTATTCAGTTGGTCTGCAATCATTTGAGCTCTTATGAATGTCACTACGCCAATAAGTAGGCGAAGCTTCGATCCCAAGCCAGTGTTGAACAATTGATAGATGGAGAGATCGGGTCAATGCAGGTTGGTTGGTATTCATGACTGCAATTTTAAAAACAACGTTCCCAGACGGCAATGTGCCTTTTAAGTACGACGAATGAAGTAACTACTTTTGAAAGGAGACGAACCTTCGTACATGTTTCTATTTCAGCTACATATATATTTTGATAAATAACAGAATTTCTAATGTAAGTCTGACTACACTAAATTCTTTAGGTTTCGGGTTAAAAGGCGCCGTCATGCCTCCAAAAAGGGACGTACCTAATGCGAAACAAAAATTTGGTTTCCTCTGGGCCCTTTGTTCTGTCAAATCACCTTTCATACTAGTAACTGTCGCTCCACAGCTGGGTTATAAATAAAGTATAAGCACATTTTCCCCGCGTTACATTACTGACCAACGTTATGAAAATATATGAACTGCCTCTGTTGTTTAGTGGTTAAAAAGACCCAGTGGTCCCTGGTTTGATTCCCAGGGCGGGACATACCTATAAGTGTGCTCAGTTTTGTTGGTCGGGCTTCTTTTAACTACCTCTGATTAACTAACACCATTTTATTCTTAGACGTAGACTACATCATATTTTTACTAGCTGCAGCACGTGGCCACAGGAGAACGTGACTTCGTACACGTGGAATCAGTCTGTTCCAAGAGTTATGATGTTATTATATGTCATGTAAAGAAATCAATATACTTAAATCATATATTCAAATAAGTCATGGGATCAGACTTATTATTATAAAAATAAATAAATAATACATACATTGTAGTTGTATTATTAAAGTGCCTTTTTTCTCTATAATACGTCTGGTTGTCTGGAAAGATCGCTTTAAAGCTATAAGACCGCCAATGTTTAACTGTATATTTGTGCCAATGAAATGAAATAAAATATATAAAATATATTTATATTTTATTTGCGCTTGAGAAAGGTACATTTTTGCTCTTAATCTAATTTTCTTCTCTTTCTCAGCTGACAGTGTAGCATGCAAATAGCTTTTACCTTTTATTTTATGAATAACAATGACTATTCTAATTACATACATATAAAAATACAAAATTAATTCTCCAAATTGTCAAAAACCAATTAAATTACATTACAATAAAATTCAAAATTAAACTAGAAATTGTCCATAACCAATAATATGTCAAAAATATGTCAAATCAATATTACTGAGCAACTTAACTTATAAAATGTTTTAATAATGTTTAACGTAAATTTTGTTGCGAACAAATTACAAAAACACAAATGTTGAAAAAATTTTCACGAGCAGGATTTGAACCTGCACCCTTCTGACATTCCGGGTCAGGTGCTCTTCCAATTGAGCTATCGTGGTTCTAACCAGCCCGCCGAAATTATTCAACACTATTTACTTTTTACTTTATAAGCTAAAGGCGCCCATTCAATGTCAACAACTACCGTCATTAACATCCGATCATAATATTTTTACAAATACTAAAGATCAGTTAAGAAGTAGGCAAGCTTTTATAAAATGTTTTAATAATTTTAACGCAAATTTTGTTGCGAACAAATTACAAATCCTGCTCGTGGAAATTTTTTCAACATTTGTGTTTTTGTAACTTAACTTATACCAAGATTTATGTATTCAATATTAATATATCTAGTGATGAAAATAAAAGTTTCTTCCATCCCAATCCCTTTAAGGTTGCACTAGCTCCACAATTACATTAGTAAAACAAATTTTAGAAACTGTTCCGTAGTTTCAGATATTACCGCCTAAACAAACAAACTTACCGCTTTACAATATCAAATGTAGATTGCTAACACATCTACATATGTTATAGAACATTTCGTGTTACAGAAACGGCATGGCGTAGTATTACTAATTAACAGTAATTGAGTGATGAGAAGCGAAGCCTAGATAATCTGTCTTAGAGCCCATAACGAAATTAATCATGTTGAATTATAGGGAAGATAGAAGAATCCGTCTAATACTCGTATCATTGGCTACAATAGGCAGCCCTACCGATCACACGCAACTCACAATAGTTACCAGTAATCTAATAGAAAGGTATCCGAAGTTAGAAGGGGCGCAGTGACTATGGAGACCGTGGTACTACCTGGAGGTTCTACAGTAACTAACTAACTAACCTTTGCACCGTAAACATAAAATACATTAGCTTATGTAAATATTTGGATTGGAAGCGTAACCGAAAATCCGAGTGGTTTCTAAGAATATGTGATATTTTTAACTTACTATAAAGGGCCTGTGTGGTGCCCCTGTGTGGTGCCGGGGATAAGGAATTGCACCACCCCATATCTTCTCGAGGGTGTCGTAAAAGCCGACTAAGGGACTATTCCAGAGGATGGGCAGCAGCATCTCTCTGAGGTTACTCTTAACCAACTGCGATCGCCAACCCGCCTGCCAAGCGTGGCGATTACGGCAAAAACCCCTCATGGAGATCCGTGGGGGATTTAATGTATTTTTTATGCATAATTAAAAAAAATAACATTCTGCACTCCTTGTCTATGTAAACTATAAGTGTGCGAAATATCATACTCCTTCGTCCGCGCAATTTTCGTAAAAAGGGGTACAAAGTTTTTGCTTCACGTATTAATATATATAGATTTGACTAGCTGGTGAAGGTTACGGTATCCGCTGGATGCGAGAAGCACAAAACCGGTCGTTGTTGAGATCCTTGGGGCAGGTCTTTGTGCAGCAGTGGACATCTTTCGGCTGAGATGATGATGATGATATAAGCATTAAGGCGCAATAGAAAATGTCCTAAAATTACAGATTCAAGGCCCAGGTTAATCGCATCAGTCTATTTAAAATCATTGGGATGAATTTAGGAAAAAATGTTCCATAAACGACATTATTTTAAGGAAATTAATAATATATAATTATCAGTATGACCTGTTTAACAACATGAAAAAAACCAATAGCAAAAAAATATCTAATCTTAATAAGTTTGAAGTAAACTACCTAACTAATTAAGCGCGCCCACGTCTGATAGACGATGACCGATTTTTTGTCGGTGTAAATGAAATGTATGGAATTCTATGTTGCAACGCAACACTACAAAAAGTCGGTGATAAAACCTCGGCGAAAAACTCGGTCTGATTGTCAATCTTATAAAAAGTCAGTCAGCCACTAAATGGAACACTTTTCTGCAAATAAATTTTAAATTGTTGCTACTGTAAATTTTGACAAAAAACTAACTATCAAGTCCCACTACACGTTTCCATCGCACTCAAATAAATTAACTCAAATAAATTAACACACAAAAAATTATATTATCTACGAATCTTTTTGAAATATTGTTTCTTCGTTTTAGATACTGTTTTATTGTATTTTTTGTTTATGATAATTGCGTCCTTATTGTGGAAAATTAAAAGACGGAAAAAATTATAGTCGAATCTGTTAAAATTACATTTTATTTTCAAGAAATCTAAGTAACTAGCTAACTATGTAACCGACTAAAAAATAAACTTTAATAAAAAATGCAGTTAAAAATAAACTTTTATTAAAAAAAGTCATGAGCATTACAGTTGCCAGTCTCAAGTTTGTGCTATGTCATTAGTTAAAAGAGTTTTTCTCGGAGACCATTTATGGATGATTGATGAATGTGTTTTCCCCCAACCCCCTAGAGTTTCAATAATGATGTGGAACTTTATACTTAGACCTCGCACGGTTTTATTGAAACAATTCGAAAAGTGACGAAGTTTGGTGGCCACCTTTTACCTATTTCTGCCGCGAAGCAGCATGGTTTTAATTTCGATTCGAAATTCGTAAAATTACAGGGCTTAGAAGAAGAAAAGAATAAGCAGAAGAATTGAAACTTCATAGGCGACAAAGACTTCTTAGTCTATGTATCAAAACTCGTTTACAACTTTAGTAACATGTAAAACAGCGAAATAAACTTAACTACAAACATTATTCTTCATTTATCTTTATAATATATATAATATATAAACATAATCTAACTAAGGCTAAAACAAGTACTTCAGATTTAAGATTTCAATTAAAAGGGATTTGAAAGTTACAAATTTAGAATTAATATTTATTTAGCAAGAGAGTTAAACTGACACTGAATTCTATTCATAGGAGAAAAATGACCCAGGTTGCTTTTGAAAGATTTTTGGGAAAACAATTTAAATCGTGAGCTCCTAGCAAGCTTCATGGGTGCATTAAAGTTGATTTGTTTGAGAAGAAAATGACAATCTAAGGCACCACTAATAACCTTGTGAAAAAATAATTGATCTAGAAGTTGTCTTCTTTTTTGTAAGTTAAGTTAATTGAAATAAGACAAACGTTCTCTGTAAGAAGGTAGTTTTTTAGCCATATTGTGCCGAAAAGTCAGATGTCAAAGAAAACGTTTCTGAATACATTCTATACGCTTAACATGAATGTCATAACGAGGAGTCCAAATAACATTACAATATTCCAAAGACGATCGTATCATAGGACGATCGTATCATTATAAATGAGGATTTTAATGTTAGGACATCTTAAATTATGATTTATAGCAAATATTAACCAAATTCGTAGATCTATACTTAAGTCTTTGATATGAAATTTTATCTAGGGGGGTATTTTGAGTAAAGTATTCTCAGTTTATTTTTTTCCTTTTTCGAGAGCGAGATATGGTTTTAGGAACAAACATATCATCAACATCCTGATAAACAGAGAATAATTCACACCAGTCAATATTTTTTAAGTGACCAAATAAACTGCTATAGTCTGTAAAATGTTTAAAATGATTTTTAAATCAAATTTTGTTGCGAACAAATTACAAAAACACAAATGTTGAAAAAATTACCACGAGCAGGATTTGAACCTGCACCCTTCTGACATTCCGGGTCAGGTGCTCTTCCAATTGAGCTATCGTGGTTCTAACCAGCCCGCCGAAATTCAAATCCTGCTCGTGGAAATTTTTTCAACATTTGTGTTTTTGCTATAGTCTGCTTTGAAAAAATTAGGTAAAATAGGTCCGCGCCATCTATTATTACGCCAAAGTAACACTTAAAGCTCTCAAAAGCAACGAGCTTTCCATGCGAAGGTAGAAAACAGCGCCCTCTGGCGTAATCCGTAGAAACTTCTGAGAAGTAAGAGAGAGTATCTAGTGCCTACCCGGAAAATTCCGCGGAAAGTGTGGCGCTGTAGTGCAACCCAGTAATTGCGTTGTGGATAAAATATATTTTTTCATCATACTTGTACGTTTAGCTTAGCGTCAAATTAAAATAAACCTTTAAAAAACACTAAAGCTACTATGTTTACGATTAACCTACGTACCTACTCTAGTACGTATGTGATGTAATATTGATGTTGTCTAAATTTTTTCGTTTGAAAAACAAAGCTACATATTCTTTTTTAAACAACACATAAAAAAAAAACTTAAAAATAAATATTTATTTGGCGTATAACCTGAACACGAAAAATTGGTCATAATAAATATTTTGTGATAATCATGTTATTTAAAAAAAAGTTGTAATGTAACAGTAGAATTGCAAACACTGCCTTTACTGCAGGTGATTTCGCATTCAAACTTTTTCGATAGATAGCGCTTGATGTGCGGTCGAGCACAAGGTTTGGGTACCTATTTACTCATGTAGTTTTACTAAAAAAAATTCACAAGAAAACATATAGTACAAAGTCGCCTTTACCTAACACAACATACTCTTCAAAATAACCACGATCACACATATTTTAGTAAAACGATTTGATTTCCATTATTTCTAATTCTTAACTGTTTCCTTTAAAGCAAATAATTGTATCCACATTTCCACCGCAAACTATTATTTGGTGTGCAATTATTGTTTTTCTGTGTTTTATTAGTGTTTATTGTGATGATGCGCAAATATTTTGAACCGTTTAAATTAAAAGTTTTCGTCAATATTCATTTCATGGAATCTCTTAAATTATCGAATGTTTACAATGATAGTATCGACAATAATTAAGTATTGCTTTTCAAATATATGTTTATTTTAAATAAAAGTTTACATAAAAATAATACACTTATGAATTATATGACAACCGTCTAATTCTAGCCACAAACCTCTTGAATCAGTTTTATGTAATATATTGAAGTATATATGTTAGTCTTAGTAAAATGTAAAAATATCATTTACGATTCATGAGTGATAATTTAAAACAATTAGATATATAAATATATTTCAAATATTGTTTATTCACTATTTTTCTGAACAAAATGCTAATTGACGAAAGTAAATGTTTCTAAAACCAATTTAAAGTGTATTCCTTTACTGCCATCAAAAATCACAATAAACCTTATCCAACTAATTCTAAACCGTTGTTTCAGATGTACAAACTGTTTGATGTGATATTGTGTGTGGAAATTAGACAAAGTTAGCGCCCTGACCCCAATGACCCGGCTTTCGACATGCCTCAGTCCCCCTCACCTCGTCTGCGGCATTACAGGTCCCTGGAACAGCCAAGCATGATAGCATGTAGACCTGCATGCGCACGCATTTTCTAATGTAATTTTTCACAGGTAGTGATTCAACCTTCTTCTTATCTGATGGAGGACTACACTGCTCTCGTAGTAAACTATAAACGTACCGTGTGTATAGTGTGATTTAGCATTAAATCAAGTTAACGAAAAAGAGTTTGTATTGCAAAATTGGCAACTCACTTTGTCACCTTCTGCTATTTTAAAACAATCGTGTGTTAGTGACCTAATATTGACAAGTCTCCTACTTGTATAAGAAAAAATCAGACTACCGACTCACTATTATGACTTTATTGAATTAGCAGACTTAAAGCACAGGAGACGCTGCTTTAAAGTCATACAAATTTTGATTTTGTTGCCGTGATTGATTGGTTAATAAAATTCGCAATAAGCTCTGAATGCCTAGTGCAAGTTTCATTTGCTATTCAATCACGTTAAAATTTGTATGGCATTGAAGTCGCGCTTCCTGGTGACAAACAAGAAGAATTACCTCAATAACCTCAAGAACCTCAAATAATATTTTATCATATTAAAGTTATTAATTTATGTATAAGCTAAATATATAGATTTATCTGTACATGATTTATATAAATATAATAAACTAAAAATAAAAAAATTGTAAATACGAGCATAAGGTGACTCCTCGCCTCTTCTACTTGCCGTGCCCTACAGGGTCCATAAATGTACCTACTTATAATTTTAACATCTTTGTAACTTATGGAATGCAATAAAGATATGAATATGTATTTGAATTAAAAATTTGCCGTGGGTACTAATTTCTGTTTTCGTTGACATGATGAAATGATTAATTAAACTATCACTGGGCTCTCTGTCTATTTCACTATTCAATCTTGTTAAAGTTAATTGCTATTTACTCGTATATGAGATCGAAGCAGCGCCACCTAGTGACAGGTTCGTATCACATGTACGTTCTCGGTAGCACTCTTACTGTTTCATGCAAATTGTAGTTCACTTTAACTCGATCAAATAGTTGAAAAACTTTGCACTAAGCACTAAGATATCACACGCTTGTGCTAGGAGTGGCTTAACGTCGACATATAGTATCGTTGCTATGGGGATTGAATCACCATTGCTGGCATTCAACCAAAGACTTTCCCCGTGATGGTACCGATGCTTATATCAGTAGAAAGAGTAAATAGTACGCACTATTTCTTCTGTCTCTTTAATTTTTGGAGTTAAAGTAAACTACCATTTGTATGAAATCTAAGCAGCGCCATCTAGTCACGAACTTTTGAAACCAATTTGTTACTAGGTCTCACTTTGAACTTAACAAATTTAAAAATTTTGTCGGTTAATTTTAACTCTAATAAATAGTAAAAAGCTTGCATTCTGCACCCTGTAAAATAAACCATCGCTTTTAGTTATACCCCTTTTTATTTTGCTTGTAAATATTATTAAATATTTGATTTTGTTTGCTGAAAAAAAATTATTAAAAAAGGCACCACTGATCATTCATACAACAGGCACAGAACACAAACACAATCATTGAAACACCACGGAACAACATAATTTGATTATTTAGATTTATTTAGTAAATTGCACAGTAGACAGTAATGTAGGTAAGTATAAACTAGAGGTAAATTTTAAGAAATATTAATAGAGATCGTTAGTCAATTAAAATATAGTCATAACATTTAACATTTTCATAATTGACTTTTATCATACCATTCGTACCTAGTATTTCTTATTTAAATAAATAATTATTGTAATCAGCATACCATTTTAATTAAGTAGCATAAGTATCATCATAAAAAATATTTTCAACTTGGAACTATAAAGGATCGTCCAGTTAATTTTAATAACATTTGACGGGTTCGATTCCCGGTGTAAGGCAAATAAAGAAATAAATATTTTCCTTACAAATACTTTTTATAAGGAAAATATTTCTTTCTTTATTTCTATTACATTATGTAAAATACATAATAGATAAAGATCTTTTTTAAGGTAGTCATCATATTTTAAACTTATACAATGTATTTATTTATATTATACAGGAATGTCAACGTTTTCGTTTTTATATTGGTAATAACAACAATATTATAATAATAGAATATATAAGTACTAATAGTTTGAGATTGAACTCTTGTCATTTCTAATAAGTTAATACATCTCGAGAGATGTATTGTTGATCCGACCAACTCTAATAATTGAATTGATACAATTGAATTCCCTCATCGCCAATTGATTTAGAGTAGGAGATAAACCAGTCTTCCCAATCACTCCAAGGGTGTTATTCGCTCATCCGAACTACCGGTAGATACGCTTTATCAGGGACGCCATTCTCGACAATACGACGTGTGTTACAATATACGAGTATTATAGTTTGATCTAGGGTGTTTGGTAAAAGGCCGTGTATAATCCTGAAATATGGATCGATAGGTAATCGAGGAGCTCGATGGCGCAGTGGTTAACGCGCCCGGTCTGTGAATGCTGAGGTTAAGCAACTTTCAAAAAGGCCGGTCATCGGATTGGTGACCAAAAATTTATTAACTCGAGCTCCTCCGTGCTTCGTAAAGCCATTGGTCCCGGCTGCATTAGCAGTCGTTAAGAACCACCAATCCGCACTAGGCCCGCGTGGTGATTTATGGCCCGTTCTCCATCCATCTATATAGGGAAGGCTCGTGCCCCAGCAGTGGGGACATAAAATGAGCTGATGACGAATCCTGAAACATAGCCAGCAACCAAGTAAAAAGACGATAACATTCAAAATCATTTACGTCGATTTACTTTTGCATACGAAACTCAAATTTATTTTACCTATTAAGGGGGTGCAGCGCGGACGCAAAACTGCGAGTTTCAAGTTTCTTTATGATAGCGAGCGAGCGGCGCGTGGCAGTGGTGTGACAACGGCGCGCGACAAGAATACGCACGCACACTAATATCTGTACAGAGTAGGCTGGTGATTTAATTAGAGCAATGTTTACTTTCGTAAAATCATAGGCGTTTGGGTAAAAAATAATAAAAGTCTTAATATTTTCATATTCATGTTTTTTAATTGAAAAATAAGACAACAGTGACCTGCGGAATATCAATACAAACATTTTGATGTCGGATCATTGTTTCATTTGTGCTATATTTACAAAGTTTCTGAAGAAATAAGTTTTTAGATATCATTATTTTACGTATTGTTTATGCAGTTTCTGGGTATTTGTTTCAAATTCCAAGACAACCATGACCTTGTGAAAGGATCAAGCTAACCTACACTAGTCCTTTTAATGTATAAGACCTATTCAGCGTCTAGCACTAGTGACTTAAAAACACGTAAATTTTCAAATTCCGCGCTGCACCCCCTTAAATACATTATTTTGTTCAACCCTGACATTATTTGTCTTCTGATTTTTGGACCATAAGGTCGACAACGTAGAACTATCTATCAGCTGAACGTAGGGTTGTCACCTTGCAATTTTACCTTGTAACAAACAACATCAATATCTCGACCATATGGTGTTTTTCAGGCATGTTCACAATTTTCCGGAGCTTTATGCGCGGGACCCTATCTGCCATATTCGGGATTATACAGATATTACCGAACATCCTGTATATACGCCTATGTCATTATACAGGACTCCATTGTACGACAAATGTGTGTAACGCGGTAAAAGCTGAAGCAGCTATTGATAACACTATCGCGATTATACTTGCCACTAGAATGTCGGAACTTTACATTGAAAGCACATGTCCTGAAAAATATTTTTGCATTGGACTTTTTAAAGCGAGATTGTTTTTAAAAATGATTAGAATTAAATTTTTTGATAAACTTGGCTTTGTTCATTTGGCTTTAAGATCTATCTGGTGAATAAAGGCCACTGTGTGTTTTAGCTTGCTTGTGCCGAGTGTTAAGTAAATAAACAATGTTCATTTAAGTAAACACACTTCTACACTTGGGTCGGGTAGGCGTTTAATTTTTGCACTGTATTTTATAAGTATTTAAACACACTTTTAAATTTTTAAACAGTTGGTAGGCTCAATCAAAAGTATTCAGAATGGTCATAAGTCTATAGTTTTTTTTATTATCCCAAAGTAAGTGGGTACTTAATAAAATATTTTTATTATATATAAATTGAAACGTCAAAACAGACGTGTACTTTTATAGAAAAGCAGCTTTCGAAAACCACCGAGCGAGCGGTAAAGGAAATTTTCAACTTCCCACAAAAGTGCCTCGCTGATAAAGCGTTCGCGTACAAAACAATTTCCGGGCGAATAGTTTATCGATAATGCATGTCGACAAGCATAGGAGCGGTTATTACTTAATATTGGTAGTTGGTTATCAGTCCATCGATGCGAACACAAGGGCGCGATACCGCTTCACGGTTATTCACGCCCCGAACCGCAGACATGCATCTCGCTGCGTGTTACCAAAACAACAAAGCGTGAGTTATCCGTTAATTAATAAAAACTGTAAAGCTTTAGAATAGCACTACAGAGCTTCTTTAATAAATCCAAAATTTAAAATTAGAATTTGGCTAGGTTAGTTATTAAGAATACCCACAATAAAACAAAAGAACAGTTTTCCTCTTATAAAACAAAAGTGAGGCGTAATTCTAACATTTCATTTGTTTTGACAGGACAATGACCGCAATATGTTTCGTTTGCAACCTACCGATACTGTCTCATCAAGTGGGGCTGGTGTGGGCCGGGGGCAACGGCTGGGACGAGCTGACTCGCTCTACGCTCGAGGAGTCGACGCTGCGGCAGAGGCTGGGCAATCGGAGGGACTCGGCTGCCCAGGTGTCCTGCCTCTCACCCCCGGAGCCCGACGATCAGCCAAGAGGTAACAAATTACACTACTATTTAATAAACTATTTTTAATAATCAATAAATTCTCCTTTCATGATTTGTAAGCCAACAGACGCTTGTCACTTATTCGTAAAGTGCAATCGCGAATACTTATGCTATCTGTCTACGCCAACTTTATCTATGGACGAGCGGGAACGCACGGAAAACGGCCGCCCCTCCCGCCCCTCCCGCAGCAGCCGCTGGCGCCGGTCGGGCCGCGGATCGCCTCGTCCACTTGCTTTCGGCCGACCACGACTAAACGCACGCGCGCGCGTGCTCTCCGCACCTTAGATATAGACATAGTACATAAGAAACCTTTGTAGAACCGTAAAGTAAATTTCCCTAAAAACTTTAACTCTCTATTATTGCATCAAACACCCAGTTAGTCTTCGTATTAGACACTATCACTATACAATTTTAAAGAAGTGAGAGTTAAATTTTCTACAATAAAATAGAGTTCTACAATTAGAGTAATGTAGATATTATTATGATACAAATTTTTCAAGTCACTATTCAG
Source organism: Eudonia mercurella (assembly GCA_963082485.1). Classification (NCBI taxonomy): domain Eukaryota; kingdom Metazoa; phylum Arthropoda; class Insecta; order Lepidoptera; family Crambidae; genus Eudonia; species Eudonia mercurella. Next base: position 11,830,741 of record OY720036.1, on the reverse strand, counting down.
TCAGATTAGTCCGCAAATATATTTTTTTATACTCTTTCGCAAAATAATAAAACTGTATCAGTATCTAATTGCCTTAATAGTACCACTTTTAAGTACAATCTTCATTGTTATCATAGGAGGCCCCCGCCGTCGCCGCTCATCCCTAGCTCAGCTGACAGATATCCTTCGCGAGTGGGGAGGTGGCGGCAGCAGCGCGCCCCGACGGACGCGTGCGCCGTTGTCCAGGCGAGAGACCCTGGCTGACCTGGCCCGCTCCCTGCCCTGGGCGCGTCACGAACCGCCGCCACGCCGCCGCCGCGACTCCTCCGCCGATTCCGGCATCAAATCAATGGCCTCCAAGCGTAGAGACTCCAAAGCACCCCAGGATTTTCGATCAGATTTCCCCATCTACTTTGACCGTAAAGATTCCACTACAATCATTCCTACTAGAGAACGACGCGTCAAACGGCGTGGCTCTGGTGATGACAGCAAGGATCGTCGAGATTCAGTCGATGGCCATCGGCACCGACGAGACTCTGTCGCGGCACCACCCAGAATAGTTGCAACGCACAGAAAAAGACGAGGTTCACCTCCCACACCCGCTGCACCTTCGTTTGTTGATGCGTCATCAGATCCGGGACCTTCGACGCAACCACCTTCAGTGACGATAGTCGCCATTCATGAACCTAGTCGTTCCGATGGAGAATGTCAAGCGATGACAATGCCGACCATTATAACTTCAGCTGTGACCCCATCACCTACGTCGCCTACACCGCCTAGTGCGGCACAAACTACTCAAACATCACAAACTACACAAGCTACTCCAACAACACAAGCAGTGACTCCTAGTGGTCGCACACCACCAAGCTTAGGTGGCAGGAGAGATTCCACTACACAGTGCGGTCGTGCTAGAAGGGATTCCCGGGCGGCGGCAAGCCCTGAACGCCGACTTGGTAGATTGCAACGGCAGGCAACAGCGTTCGATGATCCTAACGGTCCTCCGGGTGCGAGGCGCCGAGATTCCGGGCCGTCTTTGGGTCCTGACGATGAAGGCAGAGCTCGAAGGGATTCATTGAGTCCCGATTCTGCAGCTCGTCCAAGACGCGATCGTTCCCAGCTAAGTCCGGATCGAGCAGGAGGTGGAGAGCTAAGTCCCTCAGCTGCAAGGCGACGTGGACGGTTAAGGAGGCAAGCTTCGTGTGCTAGAGTAGGGCGAGCTCGCAGTCCAGAATCAAGTTCGTGTTCAAGCCGCGACCCGAGCCCCTGCGCGCGACCCCCTGAAAGGACAATAATCCGACGACAGTCTACTACTGAAGAAATATTAATAGCTAGGGGCTTCCGTCGACAATCCACCACAGAGGAAATGATACGGTGCCGCAATTTCAGGCGTCAGAGTTCACAGAGTGATGACGCCTGCATGCGCGCGCGCGGACGGCGGGACTCCTCTACGCAGATACTGGACGGCACCATCGGCACCATGACTGTCGAAACCACCAGCACCTTCTTCGACTCGAGCACACAGACTGGTGAGTAAAAAGTTTATATTCCTTTACAGAAGAACTGATAGATTACTCTGAATTTTATTTACCGTAGTTTTAAGTACTGTACATACTCGTATTTACAAAAATAAATCATCAGCTGATCATCTGGGGGCACGGCCGTGCCCCCACCAAGTCGAGCAAAAAAGCGTTACGGCCGTACCATCCTTTTCTCGAAGCAATTCAGACCATTTTCGACCCCCTGTAACTTCGTTGTGGATAAAACTAGAAGACTGAAATTTTCAGTAACCATGCAGGCATTGTAAAGACACATATATTTCAAATTTCATTCAATTTGAACCAGTATTTTAAGAATTATAACGGGTCAAATTTCTTAATTTTGTCACTCACTGACTCACCGATCATCAAAACTCTAAGGCACTTTTAGCAGACATAGAAGCTTCAAATTTAGAATACAATGAGTGTTTAGTGTATAAATCAAGGAAAAACTAAAATATTTTGCAATTTCGGTCCAGTTTTCCAGATACACCAACTGCATAAATAGCTTTGTAATCCCATATAAATGTATAGGATTACAAAGTTACATGTGCAGTTAATGAATCCACTGATTCATGTATAATATAATGGAATAATAGGTTCAGTTAAATTTTTCAATATTGGCTTTATTCGTAACGATGTTTTATTTTATTTATTTTACGGCAATTATTATTATTGCGTGCGAAGCCGCGGGTTTAAGCTAATCCCATATAAATATAGGCGCATGGCAGTGCCCCTGCCAAATCGAAAGGAAAAAAGTAGAACTGTCTCTACAAAATACAAAAAGAAATGAGATCCCATCAAAAACAATACTTGTCAAAAAAACCAAGTCTCGCAACTCAGTTGTTCTGCGGTAAAAAGTTGTGAGATCCATGTAATGCCAAGTCGGTTATTAATTTATTCAGTCTCTACTTAAGCGACTTTCTGTCTTAATACGTCCAGTCTCTAAGACCACGATCGTGGTCCATAACATTCTTTAATGTTTTATATAAATATATTGAGACTTGGCCATCGCCTGAAAACACGTGTAAATTCAATCGCCTGAAAACACATGTAAATTCAATTATTTAGTGCGACATTCTAAATGTGATCGGGCGGGGACTCATGAAGTGTCTATAATCTTGTATACACTTAAGTATACTTATTACTCTATTTCAAAACTATTACAAAAACTAATTTTTCAGACTGTATTGTTTTAAGACTACATATTAAGAAAGAATGTTTAATGATAAGGAAGACACAGACCCATATTCAATACAATATTATGTAGGTACGCGTGAACAAAAAATAAATATCTCGCCGAGTGTTTGTGCTATTGATACGACAATGGCAAAGATGTTACACAACAGACAGACGACGCGTTATTCATATATGTAGTTTTATAAGAAAACTAGCATAATTGCTCAATTTTATCTTGACTGTTTCTTTCCCACTAAGACCACGCAATAGTAACTGGAGGAAATTAAGTTTCTCATTATCGTTATACATTATCCGCGTATACGTCGACAGCTGACATTAAACTTAGCAGCTGTACTTAACAAACTTTCCAAAGTTCGGTACCCGCTACCGTAGCAGCTCTCTTTTTAGCCATTAACATCGACGCAAACTTAAAGTTGACAATGGAACTTTCAACGGTACACACCGGGAGCTTACGCGGTACGTGGCAGGCATTAACAACAATAAACTCCACGGTTACTCGCGGTGACATCCAGCAATGGCCACGTGCTCACCCCCGCCTCTTTTCGCCAGCCAATCGATTCACACGATGCTCCTTTGTCTCCTTCTGGCAAGTGGCTGCTTTACCGACGGGATAGAGAGGTTAGGGGTTGTCAAGGGTGCGGGCCAGTGGCGCCGCTAGCGGTAGAAGCCACTATCCACTTTTCGGCAGAACGTTCTAAGTGCAAGATGAGATGAGCTTAGCCGCCAGGCGCAGGCTCGCCCGCGCCCTGTCATCTGTTGCGAACGCTGCCATGTTTACTAGAACGAAAGTGACGTGCTGTACACAACGAATAACCTCAATCATACAAAAACACGCGAAATCCGCGATATAAATCGCGTTAATAAATCCAACGTAGAGCCGACAACGAATAATTATTTCTTAGTGATACACATACCGTGAAGACAGTCTTATTTTTTATTGTGTTTTATCGTAATTATGTGGTTTTTGTATTAAGGTAGAACCATATATTTTTTTGATGAACTAACGTATTTGTGAAGTGAACTTATTTTATGAGATACTATTGACAGAGCAGATAGGAAGTGAAACCAACAATATTTACTTTGTGGAAACTTATACATAACCTAGATTTACAACCTCAAAAAAAAAACAAAACACCAAATATAATATTTTAGGTAGTGTCAACGTAAAAATGTAGAAGAAAAAAAAATATTGACTGTTTAAAAACACCAAGTTTTGAATAAACTTTTTGATATTATTTGTATTTGACTCTGGACGTGATGGTAAGTTGAAATTATAATGTTTTGGTAGAATAGTTAATCGCGTGATGTTTTTATTGTTTTTCATTTTGCTTTTTATTTAATTTGTAAAAGAAATAACAACAGCCCTAACCTTAACCTTGCTTCTGTCATTATGAATTTCAAAAGTGCAAGTGCCTCAAACACTTTGAGCAAAGATTTAGGAAATAAGTGCTTAATTATAAAATAAATAATTTATGTACAAAAAGGGCAGTAAAGTTTTTTTATCGTAGCTCTCCTATAAAATTGTAATACATGATACGAGTAAGTTTCGTAAACATCTACGTATTTCCTTCGAGTCGCTATTTTATTATTTAAGTTATAAATAAACAAACCTTTATGAAAGTAAATATGAAAGTTTCAAAGTCCGAAACATCAACCTGAATATATTTCTGAACTAAATAAATTTTAAAATTTTATTTTTGCATATATAATGCTATATTTATTTCGAAACTGAAAATAGGACTTGTAAGAAGATACCTTGCCTCAGGTAGAAAACGTATCTTCGGGATTATGTAAGGTTTTTCTAGGCAAGACGTTTTTTTTCTAATCACAACGAAAGACAACCGTTTCTAACAACGCTTCTTTACGAAAATTCAATTAGTAGGTAATATACATTTTTCTTTTTTTTTGTCTTCATCTCTTAGTTTATTTAATTAAATTTCGTTACACAAATGATATGAAAACTAAGTATATAAATAATTGTGTTCCGTGGTATGCTTTTGAAACACGAACTATGTGGTGTCTTTGTATTATTTTCGTTCTTAAAAAGCTTATCTGTTTAAATTATTTAAAGCAGTTAATAATACAAAAAAGTTTTTTTTAAATATATTTATCAATATTGATATTCAGTATATTTCCAAACTTCAGGATGAAGATGACACTAATATGATGAGGATATTCATTGCTTCATTCAGTGTTTGCAAGGACAACAGCAACGTTTTGAAAGCTCAGGTTGAAAGAGCTTTCTAGCAAGCGCACAATATTGTAATATGTGACAGCAAACATTGCTAGTAAAGTAAGTAGTAAATAGTCTATAACTGTCCCACTGCTGGGCAAAAGCTTCGCCTATTGAAATCAAGTCATCACTAGACATAATAGGTATTGGTTTGATCACCACGTTTGCTTAATGCGGGTTGGTGATCGAAAACCCGGGCTATGCATCGAAAAGTAAAAACACACTTTGCCCGACCTGGGACTTGAACCCGAGTCCTTCGGGTAGCGGTCCGACCGCTATGCGACTCTGCTACCGCGTAATCTATATATTAATACGTGAAGCAAAAACTTTGTACCTGTTTTTACGAAAATTGCGCGGACGGAGTATGAAATTTCGCACACTTATAGTTTATATAGAGAAGGTTATCCGAATGTTAATATTTTTTTTAATTATGCATAAAAAATACATTAAATCAACAAAAACAACATTACACGCACTACCATATATTTGAAACACACGTATTGTATGTCTTTATGCGGCCGACATGCAAATCTGTCAATGCCAATCCAAATTCACATTTTATCTTTTTAAATTTTTCCTTGCTTAGGATACAATCCGTGCAGCCTTAATAAAATTACAGTCGAATTTCGACCACTTCGACCACAAGTATTATATTAATTGCCAACATCCAACTTTCGTGAATGTCTGTGTGAAGTCTTGAAGTCAATGCACCATCTTACTCCACTTTACGCTCTCATACTTGAAACTTGACAATTAGCAATGCATTTAGATGCACGTCGACCTCAGACGACGAACTTTATGAATTAATTACGCTTCTATGAAAAGCACTTGTCTGAGTGTGCATTTTCAATATAAATGAGATCACTTAGTTTGTTTACTGAAATTCTCGACTAATTTTATTATAAATATTCTAAAGAGGAAAGTTTTTTTTTTATGTATGTTTGCAACGAATAAACTCAAAAACTACTGGACCGATTTAAAAAATTCTTTCTCCATTAGAATGCTACATTAGCGCCGAGTAAAAATAATACTATTATACTACTACTATATTAAAAAAAAAGAAATGCGGTACGAAGTCCGCCGGGTCAGCTAGTTTTATTATAAACTAGCGGCATCACCAAACCATAACTGGTGAGTGTGGTAATTAAGCCCAATACTCATCAATTGTACCGATGACTAGATTTCAATGATGCTGGAGGCCTTTGGCCAGCAATGGTTTAATACATCTAATATAAAACCTACCTGCTAAACCTTTGACACTAAATTTAAAATAACTATAAATTATTGTAAATATGAGAAAAAAATACGCTAAATGTTAAGTAGGTAAATAGGCTTCATAGTTCCTAAGATGATAGTGTTAGTCAGTTACCCCCTTATTCATAAAAACTATTGAAGCACTATTTATTTAAATATTGTTTTGTCAACGTTACACAAACGTCATTTTGAATTTGAGTAAAAGAGACAAAACAATGATTAACTAAATTATGCTTAAATAGTTTTTATGAATATGGGGGTTAGTGCGTAAGTGGTACTTCTCTTTTGTACTATAGACTGTCAGCATACATTTTAATATCGTCAGTTAGATAATGATGATACGATTTATTTAACTTACAAACTGTTTCTAACGTTTTGATTTGGATTGACTATCTGTTGTGTTCTCTTTATTGTTTAATTTACAGATATTTCTAGAGTAACTTATTTTTTTATAATCAACTTACATCTTATTTATTTGCCCAATATGTTATATAATATTACAATCAAGTCAAGTCAATAGCCTATGACTATCCCACTGCTGGACAAAGGCCTCCATCATTGAAATCAATTCATCACTACTACTCATTGACGGGTTATTTTATACAATGTATTATTTTCTCAAATTTACGCGAACACTACACATTGAAATGAAACAACTTTTACGGATCTACTCGTGTTTACTTTACATATTACTTTTAATGTTTATCTTGACGTTTCGAACCCTTTGCAGGGTCCGTGGTCACAGGGAGACTGAGGTTCGTCTCATAATTAGTTAGTAGCTTGTATACCCTCATCTGAATTTAATCAGGTGCGTTCCGTTTTACGCAGAAAGACCTCAGTCTCGCTGTGACCACGGGCTCTGCAAAGGGTTCGAAACGTCAGGATAAACATTAAAAAGTAATGTGTAAAATAAACGCGAGAAGATCCGTAAAAGGTATTTCATTCAAATATTTTTTTAAAATCTGATCCAAGACAAGAATCGCAAAAATATAGACAAATGTTTGCTATTCCACAAATATATTCCCAAGCCAATAAACAACTGGTCTCTGTATATATTTTAATAATTTCCTAGTGAATTGACACAGCTACCAAATAGCCACGGTATAGCCACTCAATTATTCCTCCTAACGGACGGAATCATAAACGCGAGATGACTTTTTCGATATTGTTTTCTGTGGCCTTCGGACGTTCATATCATTATTATCGCAGTGTACTTCCTTAAGCTATAAAAATGATGAAAACACAAATTTACTACCCACTTTACGGCGTTTCGCACGCCCATGTTAATTATCCTCACGTTTTCTATAGCTTTCGTTTAATAATATTATTACATTACCAACATTTTGCTTTTACGATTTCAATGAAAGTTACTTTACGAGTTATTTTATTGATGTCTAAACGGTGTATACGAAAATTAATTTACTGAAATACATCATCTTGATCAGTCTATAAACTTCCCAATTGTGGGCTCTGACCCTCCCATATGAACATATGATAGAATGGTCGGGTTGGATGCGAGCAATCGTGGTTCAATCTCTATGGAGATTGAACCACGTCTCTGTCAGACTACAAGGTGAACCCATACATGCTACAAACTAGTTGAATGAGCTAACTGTCTATATATATATATATATATAATAATAACTACCACTAACATATTGTTTTCTAAAGTTTACGCGAACACAACATATTGAAATGAAACAATTTTTACGGATCTACTCGCGTTTATTTTATACATAACTTTTTATCATACAAGCATAGGCTTGTGCAACATTAAAAAGCATGGCATACTGCAGACAAGTCTGCAGTAAGCGAATATGCCCTATAGGGGCCCAACCATTACATCACATTTGATAAACCACAAATACTCGTACTCGCTAGAGAACAACGATTCATCCCTTGGATGAATCGTTATTGAAATTAAAAAACATCCTAATTTCAATAGACAAGATGGTTGGAATCTACCACCAGGCTGGGATCCCATCATACAAAATATTAAATCCAGCCCCAACACCATACTGCCAGACCAAATGATACTGTAAGCTCTTTCTGCGTAAAATGGAACGCAGCTGATTAAATTTAAATGAGGGTATACAAGCTACTAACTAATTATGAGACGACCAACACCTCAGTCTCCCTGTGAGCACGGACCCTGCAAAGGGTTGGAAACGTCAGGATAAACATTAAAAAGTAATGTGTAAAATAAACGCGAGTAGATCCGTAAAAGTTGTTTCAAACCACTAACATGATGGTCTGATGAAGGTTATTGGGTTTTAACGGCTCTCTTGATAACAGACCAAAAGCTTAACGTCCTATCTAAAGCACTGAAGCACTGAAATACGTCACTTTTATTTCTGTAAATTTCACTTCACTTCACTTTAATCGCCTCTGTGGTCTAGTGGTTAAGACTTGTGTAAAATACGTGTGTGTTAAATACATGGTAGTGTGTGTAATGTTTGTTTTATTGATTTAATGTATTTTTTATGCATAACTTAAAAAAATATTAACATTCTGCAATCCTCTATATAAACTATAAGTGTGCGAAATTTCATATTCCACCGTCTGCGCAATTTTCGTAAAAAGGGGTATAAAGTTTTTGCTTCACGTATAATTATATATATATATATATCTAATACCTTTCAACGAGCAAATCTTGTATATATGTTTACATATAATCTGAATCTCGCAAATGGCTCCAACGATTTTCATGACATTTAGTATGCAGGGGGTTTCGGGAGCGATAAATCGATCTAGTTAAGTTTCATTTATAGAAAACGTCGTTTTTTTATCCGTAAAAAATACCGAGCAATGCTTGGTCATCCACTGTGTGTTAAACGATCTAGATATTTGTAGAGGTTGGTAGAAATGAAATTTGTTATTATATTTGTAAATTAACTTCATACAATGCAACAACCTTTTTTGTTGCGTGGTTGGTTGACGACAATATCTTCTGTAACTACTTCTATAATTATACCGTAAGTTTACATCTAAAAGACAACTTCAATGTTACACTCGATTCAAAAGTAACCATATTGATATTATTACATTATATTTCTAAATAGCTTTATCATTATCTAAAATCGTTATACTAATTTTGTAGATAGTAGGCACTTCGACAAATTCCCTTCGCACAATCAGAATCAATATTGACTCCAAGTGAGCTGCTCAAGTTTGAAAACTTTTATACTAAGCTCCGAGGCATTTTCCGAAAGTTTTATGAAGGAAAATAATGCATACTAACTCAGAATTTACATTTAAATGTCAATAAAAAGGCCATTTTGATAAAGCCACATCTTTTAATATGCTTTGAAGATATAGGAATGCCTAAACCCAGTAGTGGGACGCTTGTAGACTGATGATTATTGTTAGGGGCTGTTAGGGGGACAAGACTATTATAAGCTCAAAAAAATCATAACTTTTTTTAATTTAAACGAGTGGTGCACACCACTGAATGCCAACAGCATTCAGCATTAAACAAAATTTTACGCAAACTATTTGGTATAGGTATTTTTGACATTCTTTTTATAATACCAGCCATAGTCAGTCTATGTTAGTAGTTAAGTAAAGTAGTTTGTTTAAAATGAGACATGAAAATAGGATGTGAAAATAAAAAAAATATATAGTAACATGATGTCGATTTACATATCTTTATGACATTTCCGATTTTAATAATATTAACAGTTGATTATACGTACTGTAAAATATACAGTTACGATTAAACAATTCCTCTTATTTTACCGACTCTTATTATACAAACTAGACTGAAATAAAATGATTCCTTTACGAGTATGTATTATTTCAACAAAATTTTAGTTGTATGTTACATACACTCGTTGCGTCTCTATTTAGTTGTGGTTGTTCAAGACAAACTTATATTACAATAAAGTTTTGTTTGCCATAACCCTATTTCCTACCCTATCCTATATTATGATGGGGAATGATGGATTAGCCGCGATCTCGTTTCGGATACATTCTCAAGTAACTTGGAGATGGACCGTACAAACAAGACATACACATATTAATACAGGACCACAGCAAACATCGTTTATACATGTTTCTAAACCATAACATTGTTTTGTTTTTGTAATGAAATTAAATTAATCTTTATTTAACTAAACTTTTTAGAGAAGCGCTTTTAAATCATCTCAAAATATTTTGCCTCCCACCCATTCAGGACGTCCTTTAGCTTTGCAGAAAAACGGGCGCAAGAAACTGCACAATGGCTGAATTTATATAAAAGTAGCGACATTACCAAATTGAATTTGTGTATTAATTTTTTCTTCACTTCACTTCAGCATTACCGAACTGGTTCCGATGGAAAATCAGCGCTGGTCGCGAAGCCAGCATAATGTTGAGATGGGACTGTTTTGGGACAATATTTTTAACTGTTGCCTTATTTTCTTTGTACGTATTGTTTTATTTATTATTATTTATTATTTGTTTTGTACCAAATAAATATTTATTCTATCTTTTTTTTTAATTATTGGTTTGTTTCTTTTTTATTTGGGCAAAACTAAGCAATAAATTTAGCATTAGCAATCTTTGTTAAATAAATAAAACAGAGGTTTATACCTCGTATCAAATGTATTGAAACTTAAATTTGATAAATAAGGAACCGCCTATGTTGTCGAGTGGCATGACTACCGCATAATACAAATAAAACTTTTCATTTGAATATCGTAATTACACAAACAAATTGAGAAATTAGTTCTTGTTATTTTGAACTGGTTTTACTTAAACACTACACATTGAAATGAAACAACTTTTACGGATCTACTCGCTTTACTTTTCAAATGCATGGGTGGATTAATTGGTAATTGAGTATTGAAAATCAGCTCCAGACTTTACGTCACTTAAATTATACTCGTTATTACTCCGCAAATTAAGACTCTATAGAAATAGATTTGAATCTTGTTTTAGTCTATAATACTAAGCTGATTTTAATTAATCGAATAGGAGCTGAATAGAACCTTTACACCAAACACCTATACATTTATTAAATCTATAGATTAGATCCATGATTAAATTAGATCCCACATTCTATACAAAAATCCAAAAGAAAGAAATTCAATTCGATGTATAGTTACCGTTTTCTAAACTTTATGCATACACAACACTTTTAAATTCGTTTGGGCATCAAAACTAATGAACCACATCGGTGTCGGTGCGGAGAATGGGTAAACGAGCTGGGTCATCACGGTCTCTCGTGTCAGAGGAGTGCAGGACGCATGAGCAGACATGCTTCAATTAACGATACCATTCGTAGAGCTTTGGTGACTGCTAGTGTGCCCGCAATTTTGGAGCCGAGTGGGGTGTTGCGATCCGATGGTAGGAGGCCGGACGGAATGTCTCTTGTGCCTTGAAGCATGGAGAGGAGTCTGGTTTGGGATGCGACATGTGTGGACACTTTGGCCCCGTGTCACATTGACGCGACATCATCCCAGCCATGTGCGGCTGCAATCACAGCAGAAATGAATAAAGTACGGAAATACCGGGATTTGGGTGAGACTTACTTTTTCCTCCCCTTTGCTGTGGAGACGATGGGCCCATGGGGACCTAATGCAAAAATGTTTTTAAAGGACTTAACTGCTCGCCTGTACGAGGCAACGGGTGACCGGAGATCAGGTCATTTTTTCGCTCAGCGCTTTAGCTTGGCCATTCAAAGGGGCAATGCCGCCAGCATTTTGGGCACCTTGCCTCGAACAGGCGAGTTAGTTGAAGTTTTTTACTTGTGAATTTGTAATTATTATTATTTTTATTTTTTATTTTTATTGTTTTTTATGAATAAAATTTTCCACTTTTTAAATAATTTGAGTTATATGTATGTATATTCCCTGTTATTTGTCAAATTATCATGACCAGACTACAAAACAGCTTTATTACAATTTTAGGTAGCGTTTCATAACTTAAAAGCCACCACTTTCTCTGTATTTATAAAATTTTAATTGATTCTCTGAAATGTCAAAGTTCGTACCTACGTTATAATATTAGTTACCAAAGTGAGTTTGAACTTTGTACTTCGAAATGAGTATGATTAGATTTACGCGAAGTGCCTTGTCGCTGAGTTGGAAAATAATATCCCACGGGAAGACCACTTCCATTAAGATAAATAACTGGGAAAAACATAAAGTATTACAAACATTAATAAGATAGAACAGAGAAATGATAACACGTATTCACGTATGAATAATTATTTCTATATATTTTATACCGCCGATCTGGTGAAGGCCGCGGGTTAGCCGCTGGATGCGAGCAGTACAAAACCGGTCGTTGTGGAGATCATTTGGTGGAGACCTTTGTCCAGCAGTGGACGTCATTTGGCTGAGATGATGATGATGATTTGTTAGACCACCTGCTAGATGGTGCGACGATATGCAGAATACCAGTGCAGCAGGCCCCGCTTGCTGGGTATACTGAGCTGTGCACAGTGTTGGCATCACATAACAGGGCACATATAAATTGTTACTATTTATTTATTTTTTTGTTACATGTTGTATGTTTAATTGTGTGTTTTGTTAAATAAATGTCTTTTATTCTTCTTATTCTTTATTCATTATATCGTCGGTGGATGAGGCTCGCACGGGATCGGCTAGGTTGGTGTTTTAAAATGGAGGCTTTATATCCAGCAGTGGGTGGCAGCACTAAATAATTTTGATGATGATGATGATGATGATGATGATGATGATGATGATGATGATGATGATGACGATGATGATGATGATGATGATGATGATAATGATGATGATATTATGTATGTATTATGAACCGATCTTTTTGTTCAAAAGTCGGCAAGTGATTCCGCTCCACCTGATGTTAAGCGTAAACCGAAGACAACCAGTGAAGCAGGATTGTACCGCATTAACCGTCCTAACCTCGCCGACCCAAACCTACTGCTTCACAACTCGGTGAATATGTTGTGAAGGAAAGAGAATACGTTGGGCTATTTACGATTTCTACATAATTTAAACCATAACTAACCTCCAGCTGTGGGCTTATACCGCCCCTTTAACCGCCCCAAAAATGCTGACCAGATTACCTTCTCGATTACTATAATATGTAGTAGTGTAACTAAACTGAATACTGTCCCACCGCTGGGCAGATGTCTCCATCGATGAAATCAAGTCTTTGCTATGTCACTATCATCATCATCGCCTGGACATAAGCCTTACCCAAGGATTTCCACAACCAACAGTTTTGTGCTGCTTGCATAGAGCGGCCGTCCGCATCCTTCGTCGCTTTATACTTAATTTTGTTTTATAATTATGAATTAGCTTATACATACCAGAACACAGAGAATACAGAGAACACAATGCGATCATAACATCAGAGTAACAAACGTTGAAATCGCGTCGTTGCAGCTACATTTCATGGTACAATATCAAAGTTGGCACGTGTAGTCGAGGTGTTGAATAAGTTTATTGGACTATTGGACATGACGGAGAATACTTTTGAGTCTTGATTCGCTGTTACACGTTACTACGTGGCAAAAAGAGAGAACATTATTGTGTTTTTTTATCTCTATTGTAAATAAAAAAACTTACAGTTTTTAAGCGTCTGCTACTGCTACTTTTATTATTTTTATCTATATATTAATAGTTTTTTTTAAATTATTAATACATCATTATCAAGTTTATTAAATCCGTATGAATAACAACTACGAAAATAATACCAAACAATTTATCTTTTTTTTTTGTATTTTATGTTTTAATAATCGGCCGAGAAAGCGTTGGAGAGACGATCTCGACTTTTGCTACAAGTGTGGAGATATTTGGGGGAGACTGAGTTAATTTAAAACTATATACGAGTATAATGCTAATGATTTTGTTTGTCTCAATCTACTGGATTAGTTGTTAATTTGATTATAGTTTAATTTAGAAATAAATGTTTTGTGCAGTTTATATAAAGCTAAGATCCCTGGAAGTGCTGGAACGGGTTATTAATCTTTATATTTATGTCGCAGAGCCGTCGCCGTTGTACGACAACAACCACTACCACGAGGAATGTCTCCGCTGCAACTCCTGTGGGCTGAACCTGACTGGACCCAATCAGGTCAGTACTTCTATTTTATAGGTAGGCAAATGACCCTGCTCTAAAGAGCCTCAGGTAGACCTGATGTTAAGCAGAAGCAGAGTCCAGATGCGAGGGCAAATAGTGGAGCAGGATTTTACCTCACCTTGCCGACGCAAGTTGTTTCTTTACGTTCTAAGTAACCCATGTTGTAGGAAGGAGGAAATGTTTACTGAGATACTTTTTAGAGATTTTTTTAAAGTCATTTCTTGCCGTTCATGAGCTTTTTTTGTGGTGATAGGGATGGTAACAGGTTTTTTTAGTGGATAGTCCTCCTCTTCTTCTGCAGAGCTGTTTGTAGCTGTTTATGGCTGGACGATGAAAGAGAGGGAGAGAGAGTTCAATATAACCAGGGTTTGCCCATGACCACTGGGGTCATGGATAATATTATTGTTCAATGTAATTAAAATATAATTCATAAATAAAATATAGTTCAATATAACCAGGGTTTGCCCATGACCCCAGTGTAAAACAGCTTTGCACCTAGTAAAAAAAGTAATTCATTAAATCTTAATACTTATTTATGTAAAGACACTTAATCAAAGATATTTATTAATGTAATATACACTACTGAACTACCTACTTTGTTATAATTATTATAGTAATTATAGGTTAATAGAAAAAATTTATATATTTTTTTATAAACCTAAATATTTGGCACTACTTTAATTCTAGTAAAACACATAATATCCTACTATGAGTACGAGTACGAGTATTATTGAGAGCTTTGTTAAAATGGTTTACTTTCAGTAGATTTTCTAGAATGTCTGACCGTTATCACTAAATAATGCACTAAGTCCATCAAAGCCACCGTTTATCGAAACGGCGACTTTCGAATATATCCGATTTTATCGGACCCTTTAGCCACTTTTAACGACTACGGGTCTTACAAATAAACAAAGAATAAGCTATCTGAATAACATATAGTATACATATAAAGCTTTTTGATTTTTCGAACCCAATATGATCCATATTAAGTCTGTTGATCGAAATAAACGCTTTTTATTTTGTTTATTTTTTTATTTAATAACTATTCGGAGCTTCATCATCATCATCATCATCATCTCAGCTAAAAGATGTCTACTGCTGGACAAAGGCCTCCCCCAAGGATCTCCACAACGACGGGTTTTGTGCTGCTCGCATCCAGCGGCTTCCCGCGACCTTCACCAGATCGTCGGTCCACCTTGTTGGAGGCCTGCCCACACTGCGCTTTCCGGTACGCGGTCGCCACTCAAGGTCTGTTCCGCCCCAGCAGCCATCAGTCCTGCGAGCAATGTGCCCTGCCCACTGCCACTTGAGCTTAGCAACTCTTCGGGCTATGTCGGTTACCTTTGTTATTCTGCGGATCTCCTCATTTCTAATTCGATCTCGCAGAGAAACCCCGAGCATAGCCCTCTCCATTGCTCTTTGAGTGACCTTGAGCCTTCGGATAAGGCCCATAGTGAGCGACCACGTCTCGGTCCCGTATGTCGTCACTGGCAACACACACTGGTCAAAGACTTTCGTCTTGAGACACTGCGGTATATCGAACAAAAACATATTTCGTAGCTTAGCGAACGCTGCCCAGCCTAATTGGAGCCTAATTCGAACTTATTCTTTGTTTATTTATAAGGCACTACGAGTGTAATGCGTTTGGTGCTTTGGGGAAGACTTCAGTTGCAAATGACGCTGAAACAAAAGCGAATCAAAACAAAATGTTATACTTGAACAGGATTTAACGTTTACTGTTTGGTATAGGTATCCTAAGCATTGGTAGCCGACGTTTAGGCCGAGTTGTACTGGCTGTGGTCACGACTATAGTCACTAACTCATGCCCAGTAACTCGTTGGTCCATCGTTTAATTTTAATTTGACAAGATACAAAAGTAATCTCAAATTATTTTTTATAAAAATAGTATTGTGGGTTAAAAAAGTCTGCCTAATTACTTACACATTTATGATGTCTTTCTAAGAACAGTTTAATGAGGTTTAACATAAAATACAGTATATGTTTATTTATCCCACGTTTCGGCTAAAACGCAACGGCTCAACATTTTATTTGTAATAATATCATACTTTTTACCTTAAACTATACATTTATTTAATAAAATCAAGCTTTTATTGTTTTTTGACACCCACTAATAACATTTAATTAAACAGTTGCTTGTATACAAGATAATAAAATTTCTAATAAAACTAAACCTATTTAACGAAGTACTAAAACATCGAAAAATCTTACAACACTGTGTTCATGATACTTCTTATATTACCGCTACAGCCCAACTTCAATAGAATAAGTTTTATTATTTTTTCTTCTCCAACTAGTTAATATTTTCGTTTGATCTTCACGCGAATCCTTACGCTACGTGAGAATATAGTCAAATGTTGAATGTTTTCTTAAATATCGAGATATTTACATAGAAAGTCGCGACACTCGCGTTACGAATACAACATCAATACTCAAGTGTTACATAAAGTCGAAGTAGTTTCGTTGTTACTTTACGTTTTGTTTACTAAAGTGTACGCCATCACTACTTGTTGTATATTTGTGCTAAATTAACTTTTATTCATTCATTCATTCATTCATTCATTCACTTATTCAAATTAAACTCTTCATACGGTTACAGAGCATCAATTTGTAGAATAGTTATCGCGGTAACTTCATCACTATACTTACATTTTTATGTAACAAGAATGTAAAAGGAAATATTTTTTTCTTTTTTTATTTAAAAGCTCTTGCTTTCTCAGTTTTCTCCATAGTCACCATTCTTTAAACGTCTCAATTCTGATCTCAGGGCTTCTCACATAGAAGAGTAGGTACCTACTTGGGTTTTTTTTTATCACAATAATGATGTTAACCAACAGTGCTGACCCAATGGGGGTGGGGGGTGTTTTAACGGTTTCCATCTTAGGAAACTAACCAAAACAAAGCTTTTCAACGCACGAAAGTTTGAGATATTTTTAAATAGACCACTCACTTTAAATGACCCGGCATCACATAGGTTGTTTAACATGCAAACTGAAGCGCCGTGCCTATGAATGAATGACTAAAATAAAAAAAATACATGATGAAATTAAAGGAGAGACCTTTAATATGCGAGTGTGTGTGAAGCGTTTCATTTAATTGTATGGGTGAATTTCCCGGGACTATAAATTGCGTGGCATGGATGAAATCGGTACTAAAAAACATAGTTATAATGTTCTAACATTTTTTTCTGGTTAGGTGAAATAGTAATCTATGTGTAGCACTAAATATTTTATTAATGAGATTAATAGGTACTCAAAAAAAATAAATTAAACCTCGAATTCTTTCATTGCCGTGTTTGTCCACACGTCACCTTGATGTGTACTCATGTTGATTATACCTCATTAAAACCTAGTATTATTTGATAGGTGAAAGTATTGTTACGAAATACATTTATTCAACTATTTAAACAACACAACGAATGGTTAATAAAAATTCATTTGTCCCAGAACTACCTTTCATCGCCGTGTCCTAAATATGTTTAAGAATATTGTTTTATCTAACGACTTGCCTCCTCCCCCCTGTGCGCTAAACGTTGCATATCAGTACCGCCTAGGTGCTCGACGTGGAAAGACGTACACACGTGCCTGCGTTTTCACGCCATAAATAAAAGTATTCCATTTATTATGTTACTGGACATTTTTTCTTTCATCGCCGTGGATAGGTATAACTTCTATTTGAATAAGTTTGTCCTCTTGATTAGGCATTCGATAGAACGCCATTTCTCTTATGTTTGTTTGTGAAGTGTTTATTACTTCGATTATTTAATAGAATTTTTGTTATTTTATATTTTTGCCTTGATTTTCATCGCCGTGCTTTCATTGCCGTAGTTTCCGTGGCCAAAATATGCTATGGCAATGAAAAAAAGACACGGCAATGGAAAAGTTTTTATGCCTTGTAAAACAGTTTAGTTTAATTGCCGTTGCCAGGTGTTTCATTTCCGTGACTTATGTTTTCATCGCCATACAGATGTAGTACCGAATAGAGTGCGCAATTGCTTCTTATGACAACAGTTCTTTCATTGCCGTGGACGCTTGTTTCATTGCCGTACACGCATGTTTCATCGCCGTGGCGCAAACTTTTAAATCTTGTATATTTCGTTAGTTTTTAAGTTATCTGCCAAATATTAGACAAGAATACATACATTATCAAAAACTTTAATACACGAGATTTTTTTTTTAAACTTAAAGATAAAAAATCCACGGAAATTAAGATTTTAACGGACCTGTTGAAATTCACCCGTATACCCTAGCGTTTGTAAATATTTTAAATTAGAAAACATTAGTATGAACACGTAAATGTCATAAATTATTGTGACGTGGGTCGGGACGCGTTGCTCTGAACCTCATCTTAACTCATGTGTAATTACTATATCAACAAAATAATAGCTGCCAAAAACCCAAGTTAAATATTCAAGACGTAGGATGAATTCAAAATATTTTTATTATTATGGGGCTGGCATATCCATGTGGCCAAAAGCAGGAAAAAAAATTAAAAAATATAAGTCTAGGTTCCAGGTTCGATTCCCAGCGGAGAGTACACATTATTGTTATTGTACTATGAATGTTTGGTTATTGGTATTGTTTACGTGTTACTTGTTTTAAGTGCCTCCTTTTAATAAATTAAAAAAATAATTTACTTTGGAAAATGCCGACCACTGTCATTATAATTTTAATTAGTTCCGAGCCAATTAAATGTCAGCTTTACAATCGAATCGACCGCTTGCCAATCGACGTCCTTAGTTCAAATAAGCGAACCAGCCCATTGGAGGAACTTTGGAATGATATAAAAAATAATGGTAAGCCTCCCTGTTAAAATTAACCGTTCAGTCGCTAATAAATGATAAACGTTTATATCCATTCCACATCAATTTTAAGATCTCACCACATTAGCTCATTTTATGTCCCCACTGCTGGGGCACGAGCCTTCCCTATGGATGGATATGGAGAACGCGCCTTAAAATAACACGCAGGCCCAGTACGAATGGCTGACTGCTAATGCAGCCGGGACCAATGGTTTGACGTGCCTTCTCAAGCAAGAAGGAGCACGGAGGAGCTCGAGATGATAAATGGTTCATCTATTTGCTTAACCTTAGCAATCGCAGCCCGGGCGTGTTAACCACTGCGCTATCGAGCTCCTCGATTTAAGATCTATATGTTTTGGATGTACTCGTATTCCCCAGACGGTTTTTACCTCGGACTTTCTAATATTGTCAACCCTCGTTTTCTTTTCCCCGGAGCTAGCAAAGCGTTGTAGATCTATTCTTATTTATATTTTTTATGCATAATAAAATGGTGGGCCGTTAAGCTGAGTCTATATATTTTGTTTATTCATTATGTTTTTTAAATATTTACATTCAGATAGGTTATATTATTTTTGTTATAGCTAATAAAAAATGTAGTATTCGCTCAAAATGCTCTTGTTACCCAGAACG
Source organism: Eudonia mercurella (assembly GCA_963082485.1). Classification (NCBI taxonomy): domain Eukaryota; kingdom Metazoa; phylum Arthropoda; class Insecta; order Lepidoptera; family Crambidae; genus Eudonia; species Eudonia mercurella. Next base: position 11,811,036 of record OY720036.1, on the reverse strand, counting down.
TAGAGTAAGGTCATAATATTTAAGTTATCGCTAACAAAATACGAAGCGATAGGTTACAGCGTATTATTTGAGACCTAAAACAGTGCATTAGGTTAAAATGTACTTGTTATCGATCACCTAAAACCTTAGACCATATAACCAATGGTCTACGCCTAATGCTACGGCCACACTATCACACTATCGCGAACATTTGCCGTTTTCACGACAAGCAATAATGACATTTTTGACCGTGTTCTGAAAGGTGACTATTGCTTGGCCCAACTTGTCGTGAAAACGGAAAATATTCGCGATACCGCGATAGTGTGGCCGTAGCATAAAACACATAGTTAGGTCATAATATTTTTCTTAACCTGTCAAATCGCGAACAAAACAAATGGCAGCACCTGCGCCGATGACGTAATTCGCAATGTGGCAAAAAAAATCGAAATTGAAAAAAAAAATTGAAAACGCGCAGAGAATAAAGTTGTTGTGAGTTGAGAGTGTAGCAAATTTATACTTCTTCATATAAAAGTAGGCTCTAAATAGCACGAAGCGTTTGGTCACAAAGTTTGTTATTTCAGACCTAATACGGTGTATTAAGTCAAATGCAGTTGTTACCGATCACCCAAAATGCATAGTGAGCTCATAATATTTTTGTTATCGCTAACAAAACACGAAGCGTTAGGTCACAATGTATTTTTATCGGTACCCTCGTATTCGATGAATATGCTTTCGAATACAGTTCACAATCCGGAAACGCTTTCAATATTCCGTAAAAATGTTTTCCATTCTACAAATTCTCCTCACAAAGGTATTATGCGTTACAATATGGCCAATCACCATGATAATGGAGACATTCTACTCGTATACAAATAAACATTGGGTAAAGACATTTAAAAAATATGTTTGATAGAAAACAAGCATTTTTCTCTCAAAAAACAAATGACAGAACTTTGAAACTCCAATTAGCTTGAGTAAAATTAAAGTACATTTTGATTTTAATATGAACTGTCATTTGTCAAATGAATGTCAAATGAAGGGGTACATAACTTAAAGTTCATTTGATTATTCTAGTTACTTCAAGTCGTGGAAGCAAGCTTTGACCAAAATAACAATAATATTTTTGACTAAACTGACTTCAATAAAGAATACTACGAAAATTCAACTAGTGTTGATAGCTTTGAAAAGATAAACAATTACGACCTTAGACAACTAGGGCGTACTACCACCTACCCCAACTATCAGTCATTACCACTCCTAGTACTAGTCCCTTCTAACATGACGCTATTCAAAATGAACTAGTTACAAACTAATTACAAATGAGTATCTAGAATGTTACAGTACTAACATTACAATGTTGGTCCGTACACGACGCAACCGTTCTTTAGTTAAGAAAACCGATGACGTTACAAACATCAAAAGTTAGAACACTTCAATAGGCACCAATATTTTTACTCAAGCAATCTAGAAAGAATAATTTATAGTGAAGAGCTAGTATTGAATAATGAACGTTACTTGTGAACTGTATTGAGTAATGGACGTTATTTGTTTATAGAATGAAATTTTCTTAGTGACGTTTCTAAGAACAAGTCATGACTTAACAAAGAAACTGCTAAGTAGCGAGTAATGGCTTGTTTATTCATACGGGTGTTAATGTCTCTCAGCAAACTTCGTGTTTCGTCTGTCGTCGTCTGATTTCTATCAGATTTAGAATATACCCGTTCTCGTAGAGTTGCTACACTAATTTTACTTCTTTTTAATTTAGTTTAGAATGTAGGGATAGACTATTGCGTCATATGTAACTTAATTTACGATTTATAGTTTTGACGCTCTATATAATTCACACGGAAGTCAAACCAAACCATAAATAATGTACTTTGTTTTGAATTTTATTCATTATATATGATAAATCTAATAAATAATGGACACGGAAATTAATATTCGATTGCATTTGAAAATGCAATGATACCGAGTAACATTTTTTTTGAATTCCTGACGAGTAAACACCATGGTCTTGACTATAAGGCTAAAGTTGGAAGCGTACTCCACCCGAAATCCTCAATTACTGAGACACTGGTATTATGGCATATTAAGATAAAATGATGGTAGCTAGCTGTTAGGACAATAGAAGCAATGCTCATTTGTAACTAATTTGTTTTGAGTAGTCACAGAAGAAATTATAATAGTAGCGTCGTTTAAAAAAGAACTCTAAGCAAGTACACAATCTATACCTTTGTCAATACTTTGTTTGTCAATACCAAAAGTTTAATGAAGTATTTTTCCGAAGTAAATTCATTATCATTTCGGTAGAAATACACGTAATAGGGGTTTCAAACTGTCCCGTTTGCCCATAAATCCTTCTTTTGACATTAATAGAATACTTGAGTCGTATAATTTGCCTGAATTGCTTTTTAAACTGCTCCAATTTGTTCCACTCTAAGGATAAATTTTATACAATATAAATGATCCTTATTAGTCCGGACCTTTTGCAGCTTGTGTTTAAATGTAACTATTATTGTTTTATGAAAAGGTAAAGGTATAAATTATAATTCAGTACACAAAATAACAAAATAAGTGTTAAAAACAAAATGTGAATTGTTGATTCAAAAATACTAATAAAAATAGTTCCCATTCCCAAAAGATATCAGATTTTCACTTAACTACGTTCGAGTTAAATTTTTTATTACATTGCCCGTTCTTCTCATGTGATTAGTGAAATCGCGGGCTTGTTCGCCCAACAGTACCCAAGGCTTAAAGGCTGATAAAGATCATTTTTATAGCATTAAAATCTTATCATTCATCTAGTTTGAGATTATTTGCAATAAATAAAGAACTCTACCCTTATTTTTCAAAAGGTAAAATGCTTTGCGCGTACACTGGGGCTAGGGGCGATCCCGGGTTCTATGGGACTTTCCTCTTCCTTCTTCCAGCTACTAAAAGCTCGAGAATGGATTTTTGTTGTTTATTTCGGTAAATAAATTTTGACAATTGTGTTGACAAGTAGAATAATTGTTATTAACGGGATTATTACCATGTTTTTGTTGTTTGTGAGTGTCCAATATTTCGGCACAGTTGCATGCGCCATGATTACGGAGGTGACCATAATAGTTTAAAAAGTTACTATATAAGTACATATATAAATAATATAAGACAAAAAATACATAATTGTTCCACAAGCACCGTTTACCACAAACTACATTAAAAATAAATAACTACAGTGGGCTGACGAAGAGAGTAACGCACTATGGGAGGTACACCCACTAAAAAATCTAGTACCGTCCCTTCTCTGTCACGGGATTGGCACCGAGTTCCCACCTCCCTCCCCCCCCCCGGCGCAAGGAATCCTAACTCCAATATATAAGTCCCGGTTTCATTAGCAGTAGTTAAACAAACACCAATCCGCACCGTTGGATAGGGAATCCATCCACAGGGAAGGCTCGTGCCCCAGCAGTGGGGACATAAAATGAGCTTGTGATGATGTAAGATGACATTCATTTGTTGGACCATCGTCGTCACGAAACGGTTTCATCATTGCCAATGAGAAACTATAAACAAATGACATAATTAAAAAAACAAAAGAAGCGCCGAAGCGTATGGCGCCAATCGAAATTAATCAAAGACGAATTACGGGAAGCCGGCCCGCAAAGTTATTACTAGTGACGTGAAACAATCACGCGGCCCGCGACTGTCACAAATACAGGAATCTCCGCAGCCATGGCCAAAGCATCTTTCACAGTAAGGGTTGCGTACGTAATGGATGAGATAGTTTTAAGGCTAGTTCGAGTAAAGGTTGGTTAAGTACTGTTCTTAAGTTAGAAGTATCTATTCAAATAATTTTTAACGCAAATTTTGTTGCGAACAAATTACAAAAACACAAATGTTGAAAAAATTTCCACGATCCACGATAGCTCAATTGGAAGAGCACCTGACCCGGAATGTCAGAAGGGTGCAGGTTCAAATCCTGATCGTGAAAATTTTTTCAACATTTGTGTTTTTTAAAAGTATCTTTTAATATTTATAAATGTTGATGTAAATTTTACGCAAATATTGTAGCAAACGAGTTATAATTCGAGAAATTTTTTTAAAGAATAATTACACGACTCGGCCTGCACTTCTGACATACCGGTTCAGGGGCACTCCTAATTCGGTTATCGTAGTCCAGTGCACTGCGATTTCGAATATTCGTTTTACTAGAATACAGTTGCCATCAGGCTGCAAGTGTGAGTTTCGTTCGCGATTCGATCACGTTAACGAATACGAAAATTTGTATGCTAATGTATTGTTGTTGTATTATACGGCAAAGGGGTGTAAAGACATACAGGTTTCTTTATCTCTGATGTTGCTGTTTTTCATAGACGGTAACTTTCAAGACAAAAAACCTTAAATATGTCACTTATTTCAAGGGTTATTTCATTTTCGATAATAATGTAGCATTGTAAGCGCAAAACAATATGAAATGAAGAAAATTTGATTTTAACCTTATTTCCTTTTATTTGATAAATAAATAAAGAAGTCTTTTATGTAATGGCGGGTCATCCTCAATTGCGGTTTGATCTATTCTGACGTCGAACTTTTATGTTCCATCTTTTCGTATGACCAATGAAAATGGGATTCCAGAGGGGAACAATATTTTTTTTTTCTTATTATACGAAAAGAGGACTTGTACCTTTTTCATTATTTTGTATATAATAAGTAAACAGGTAGGTTTGTTGTATAATCAAAAAATCAAAGTAGACCTCAGGTAATCGAGAGGGAGTTAGCGTAGACGTAATGACTAGAAGCAATGATTAGAGACATTAACATAAAAAAGAAATTAAAAAGTGTTGTAACAACACCTCTAAAATAAAAAATAAAAAGAAACAAAACACTTTAAAAAATGAAATTAAAATTAAACACCTAGCTATATATAAAATACCTTCAACTGTAGGCTCATGGGAACGGCACGGGAACTGGAAGAATGCCAGTACTCTTCCCGTTTCCGTGCCATTCCCATGCCAGCCACATTACCAGCAACATTACCTCTCTATATTGCCAGCCTAAGGTCGAGAAAAAAATATCAAGATTAGATGTTGCTGATGTAGTTGTATGTATACAATGAATACTGCTCCTTTAGCTTACAAAGTAAGAATAAACAGACAGTCTTGATTTTAACGGGTTGGGCAGAGCCATGTTAGCGTATAATTGGAAGATCACCTGTCCTGGTATGTCAGAGATTGCGGGTTCAAATCCCCTTCTGGATATATTTTTAACACATTTGTAATGTGCCGAAAAAAAATTTTTGCCAAAAAATACTTGTAAAGTTTATACAATTAAATCAATGTAGGGTAATGGCATCAGTGTTCGACATTCCGTCATAACCAGTGATCGACATTTTTTCCTTTAATAATTAAAAAAAGCAAACTGTTATTTAAACATTCGAGAGGGATATTATGATCAGTTGAAAAAAAAAGGGCAGTTATTTTATTTATCAACTGTTGGTAAATTAGTGCAACAGTAAAACAAAGACAGTAATATAAAAAAACAATTGGTCGGTTATTTCATATCAGTACAAAAAATACGTAAGCAGTCTAATAAATAAATCGGCAGCAAAAATGATAGAATGGGCAGTTAGATAAATAGTTCGTCAATTCACAGGAAGCGGAGACACCAGAACCAGTAATTACTTTTAGGTTGTTTTAACCCTTAATTTTTTTATTTTATATTTATTTATTATTATTCCAACTTAATACAGAAATCTGTTGCTATTTTTGTTTTTTAAGCGCAGCGTAGCGAGGGCCAGTAGCGGAAGAGGGGAGCGGCATAAGATTGTGTGTGGTGCTCAAAAACCTAACATACGAGGAATACATTTTACCACCTCATTGTTTATACAACTGCTTAGAATGAGATTTCTCACCGATTAATTACGATTTATTAACTACCCACACGTAACTGCTCATTTAATTATTTTACTGCTCAATATTTATTCAATGATCCATTTCATTATTTATTATGACTCATTTTTGTTTATTTTACTACTAAGTTTTAATTGCCGAACTTGTTAATAAATATGAATTTTCTCATTTTAAACTTACCAACACTACTATATACAACTGCTGCTTTAAATCAGTGCCAAAAAAAGGGGACAACTGATTTTAGGCTTCAGCAACAATTGCAAACATGCCACTTGCTTTGCGGCTGTCATCTCGCAAAATTTAAAAAAAGTAAAGTGTCGAAAACTAAGCTTAAAGTGTCGCACTGATGCTATTGCTGATGATCTTTATTTACTTATACTATGTGGACCGAAGACATGATGAGAATGGCGCAACAAGGAAATCCCCTGACGTGACAAAGAACAACCTTGGGAAGAAAGGCTATAATCATGAAGATGATAAATAAGAAACTTTATATCAGGCGTTCGCGGAGATTCCCTCTCCGGACGATGCTCTTTACGGAATGACGAGGTTTCTACCACAAAATAAAGAGAACCAGAAGGTTAAGGCAACACACTGAAAAAATGCACCAACTTTCGGCGAAATAATTTAGGACTATAATGTGACTCACGAATCTGAAATGTTGATATAGGTTAATTCATGTCTTTGTTATGAATTTGCTTGTTCAAATATGCGATTGTATAATTATGACTCAATTATTATTATTTTCGAAAACACCACAAAAAAAACACTTCTTTTAAAAAAGATTTTTTTGATTTTTTTAATTTACGGTCTCAATTGTCGCAGACGTTACGTATTTTCGACCTTATGACAGCGCCAGTAAGGATCAGCCTTTTTGAATGTTCACAAAGCGAGGTGTCTTAATACATACCGTGCTCAAGCACCTCACACTTAGTTCTCTTGCACGGACTCGGATCTCAGAACAGTACGAGCATATTATACATAGTATATGGTACGAGGGCAGCTGTTGCGAGATTCCGTGTCAGTGAGAATTTGTCTATGCGTGCGTTTCTCGAGCACGTTTGAATGAAGCTTACCTTCTGCATTTTGTGTTTTTACTGTGACCCTTCATTTTGCGGAGTCACTCTTTAATAATATTTGTTGTCTTATGAGTGGTTTACAAAAGGTAGGCGGATAAATAAAATATCAATGTGGGATTATAGGTCAGAGGCAATCCCTCACGATAGACTTAAAAATATTTTTATGACAAAAAACTCTTTCCGCAAATTGCTTAAACAAAGAGAAAATTAAAATAAAATAAAACATCTATTAGAATGCCGTGTCTGAAAAGGGCACTGGCTTTTTTGATGTTAATACATAATTAGCAATAAAGATTATGTTGTAACACCCATAATTTGCCTTTAACGATAAAAAGAACCAGCCAAGTGCGTGTCGGGCCACGCGCAGTATAGGGTTCCGTAGCCCATCTCAATAATGCGGACTCTGAGAGAGGGCTTTTATAAACATTTAATAAACGATGGCTCATATACTTAAATGTAGATATTACCGGTTTCACACACCTGACAACGTTATTTAAGTAGTTCCCAATGAGGAATTTGTACTGCGCCAAGTACATTTTATAAGTTGGTCGACAGTTACTCGTAAACTTGTAAAGCCTACTTAGCTGTGATAGTTTTCCTTTTATTATATACAACTACCGTGAATATAATTCACAAACGGATGCCTCATTCAAAAAACCGTTTCCACAAACCCGCAGTAGGCATTTTTGAAATTGCTATCCAACGAAAAGTAGAATGGTGTTGGTAAATCGGCGGGTTAGACAAAGCCACGATAGCGTAATTAGAAGCGCACCTGCCCGGATTGTCAGAGAGTACGGGTTCGAATCGCGCACGCGGACATTTTTTCAACGCTTCCAAAAAAAATATATATTAAAATATTCTAAAATTATAAATATTAATAATTTACACACATATTTTCAATTATACGAACGTGTTTATGCGATAGACTTTGAAATAAAAGTGTTTGCTACCGAAAAATAATTTTATTTTTCACTTTATTAGTTTATAAAAGTGTACTCCCCCAATTTCTTGCAGTCCAGATTTCGATCTAGATAATGTTATACCGAAGCTCGCCGTGTCGCTTATCATTCATCTAAATTAAGTCTTGTCCCCTTGAAATAACGATTGCTTCAGCGTTTAATGGTCTAACTACCTGAAGATTTCTTTTATGTGAAATACGCTTAGAAAATCTTTTTCGTTATCAAATAATTGCTTTACTGAATTTAAACAAGTTACAAAGTATTTAAGTATAAGTAAGTAGGTATTTATATGTATGTTTTTTAATGTCTATATAAAAACTATAATAATATGGATATTATTTCGATAATTAAATTAAAAAAAATATTGTATCATAACATAAGAAAGACCTATGTATAGTGCCAAATAATCTTTATATATAAAAAATCTTCTGTGCGTGTGTATGTTATTGAACTCCTTCTGCACGGCTGGACCGATTTAGATGAAATTTTCTGTGTGTGTTCAGGTGGATTCGAGAATGGTTTAGATTTACAATTGGACCCGGTTGGTGGCGCTGCTATAGGAGTCCATCATGGGATACGGGTGTTTTTAAGCGGACGAATGATTTGTTAGTTTTGTTGTCATGGAAACTGTCAATGTTTTGTTTGTTTTATTGTCATGGAAACTGTCAAAGCGGTACGAAGTCCGCCGCCAGTCAGCTAGTATATATTATATATAGGATGAGTAATGTGGTTGATATAGGTTCTTAGATAAACATTATAAAAATAATTGAGTTAAGAGATAACACCGCACCTTGTAAGACTTTTAAAACTAGTCTTATTACAACGTATCTGTATTGTGTATACTTATAATAAGTATTCATACTTTAAGCAAACATGAGTGTACAAGTGCATCTAGTTGATTACTGCTCGAGCTTACTAATTAAAAGCACTTAGCTAGATCTAGGGCAGTGTGTTATAAAAAGGCTAATGAAAGCCTTTTATTATTTACAACACGACTCTAAACTCGGTTGCACCGAACAACTTAACGATTAACGTTATATTGTTATGTTACGTAAACATATTAAATTAATTAGTAAAGTAACATTGGGGATAGCGCAGAGATAAAGCAATTGCTGAAGTTAAACAATTTTTGCAAAGGTTTCGAGTAGATGACCAAAAACTTATCATCTCGAGCTCCTCCGTGCTTCGGGAGACACGTAAAGCCGTTGGTCCCGCCTGCATGAGCAGTCGTTAACAACCACGAATCCTCACTGCGCTCGCGTGGTGGTATATGGCCCGTTCTCCCTGAGTTTCCATCCGTAGGGAAAGCTCTGGCCCCAGCAGTGGGGACATAGAATGATCTGGCGATGAAAGAAATTTAAATGTTTTCTTATAAGCGTACATTGCAGAGTAGCATAATAATAAATAGTACCTACTTAGTAAGAAATTTAAACAATAAAGAAACATACGAATTACCATAATTTATTTTTATACACAGAATATACTACTACAACTATACTACTACTATACGGGTATACTGAAAGTGTCTGGATCTGGCCACTTACAAAAAAATAATGAAATGAAAATAAAAACAATAAACCCGCCTGCGTAAAAAACAATAACTAAATAGAAAATAAACTGAAAAGGCCGGAACAAGATAAAAATTCAATAATAACATTAAAGCCAGCGAAATAAATCGAAACAATATCAAACATAAGTACCTACTGTATACAATTAAAAATATCTATACGGTAGTCCTTCGAAATTTTATGCAACATCATACATAACACACAATCGGAGGCACGCACAAAGTGAGAATGATTTGACTTATCATTAAATTTTATGCCTCCGACTGCATGTTATGTATGGTGTTGCATAAAATTTCGAAGGACTACTTCGTCTTTCGTTGCTTCTTCTTTCGTTGCTTCTTTTTTTGGAAAATCAGGACATTACACTACAGTATCGCTTGAAGATCAAAGGACGTGACTTCAGATTGGTACGTCAACACTTGCTTGCCCAGAGTCTTAGAAAAATTTCGCGAAAAGCGTCCTCGAAGCAATGTTGTCCTTCACCACGATAACGCATCCTCACATTCCGCTAAGGTAAAAGAAGCCTATTTGAATACTTCAAATGTGGAACTGTTGACGCATCCGCCTTATAGCTTGGACCTCGCACCCTGCGACTTCTTTTTGTTTCCAAAAATTAAAGACAAACTTAGAGGCACACGGTTTACGAGCCCTGAATTGGCGGTGAATACGTTCCATGAAGCCATTGAAGAGGTCCCTAAGGAAGACTGGTCCAACTGGTGGTTGCAGCGAATGCAAAAATACATTAATTGCTAGGGAAATTACTTTGAAAGAACAATAAATGTATCGTACATCTAGTCTTATTTATCTGAATCCAGAAACTTTCAGTATGCCCAAAGTATTATGTTAATTTGTATGTTTCTACAAAACACAACACAATTTGATTCAAATTCAAAATGAATTTCTATACGATTCTAAAGATTCTTATCTCAAAAATATATATAGGCTAGATGGATTTTTTTTCAATAACAATATTAAAACACGAACTCTTAATTTTTTTTATTTATTTATTATAAAAGAGACAAATTATTAAATAAACTTTTACTTAGAATCTAACATAAAACTGATTACTACGAAAGTAATAAGTAACTCAATAAAAAAATATATAAAATATTACCAACTTATTGTAATACCAACCATATTCTTAGCTAATAAAAATATTCTATTATATTCTAAAAGAGTTCTGATACATTGTACATAGTATACATGTGTATACTACGTGTCTTGTAACATAATTTATTTTTTAATTACAAGTTACAATGAATAATTAATAATCGTTTGTCAGTTTCCAAGGTTTTAATATAACATGTGTCATTTAATATGTGTGTGTGTGTGTGCTATTAAGAGGAGTGGAGCTCCAGTCTTATTGAAGCATTTCATCGATTAGTTTTCACTCTAATATTTAGTTGTAATAACTGCCACTCATACTTGAAGAAGGATACTCTTTAATATCAAGTACTATGATGTTGATATCTTTTATTAGCGGACACAGGAATGGCGTCGTATTGTTCATAATTCTTAATTATTTATTCACATCCATAAAACTTGGAGTTAAATGGTTAACATAAGAATTCTTACAAGGCATCAGTGAATTTTGGAAGAGAAATTAAATATTCTTTTTACATCGTATTTATGTTTATATTATTTGAAATTTTGCATTCACAATGATAATATTATGTAGTTACAAGAAAAAAAATGACTAGAAATTAGAATTCCCACTCGAGCATCCTGAGGCTGGTTGATGACTCTAGTAAAATTTTATCTTGTATCGTATTTATATTCAAAAATATAAATAAACTGATAAAAGTTTGGAAAAGCTTTATAAATAAATTAATGAGTTTTAAATTGTTTGTTGATGTATAGTTGATATGCTTTAGCTACATTAGTGTTCCTAAACCAAAATTTTAAATCCATCAATTTTAATACAGTTATTCATTAAAGAAATGTGTACATTTGATAATAGAAACGCACATTACCATGTTTGTTTATTTTTAACCCACTTATTGTTTTTTTTTATTTGACTGACAGATGAGATCAAGGATTTAAAAACACTTTTGTACTTTGACCTACATAACGCTTTTTTAAAAATAAACATGATGACCATGGATGACATACTAGGGATACACAATACTCAACTACTCCGATATGATTATAATCATTCATAAAATACATTGTATAACACGTTATGTCTTAAAAGGTACATCTGGAATCAATAATTACGTGCGGTAATTGTTTTCGTATTTACAAATTATTATGTTACACAATACCAGCAGATACATAGATTAAGATCAGGAGGAGCGCGCGCATACGTATGTACATCATCATCATCATCATCTCAGCCAAAAGACGTCCACTGCTGAACAAAGGCCTCCCCCAAGGATCTCCACAACGACCGGTTTTGTGCTGCTCGCATCCAGCGGCTTCCCGCGACCTTCACCAGATCGTCGGTCCACCTTGTTGGAGGCCTGCCCACACTGCGCTTTCCGGTACGCGGTCGCCACTCGAGGACTGCTCCGCCCCAACGGCCATCAGTCCTGCGAGCAATGTGCCTGCCCACTGCCACTTGAGCTTAGCAACTCTTCGGGCTATGTCGGTTACCTTTGTTCTTCTGCGGATCTCCTCATTCCTGATTCGATCTCGCAGAGAAACCCCGAGCATAGCCCTCTCCATTGCTCTTTGAGTGACGTTGAGCGTTTTGATAAGGCCCATAGTGAGCGACCACGTCTCAGTCCCGTATGTCATCACTGGCAACACACACTGGTCAAAGACGTATATACATTCACTCGTATCACATAATAGCTGTATACATCTGTGAACGAAATCGTTATTGCATTGGTTGTACATGTATCTCATTTGGTACATTTGGAATTATTGAGTGCACAAGCATGCGTTAGTAGATATCTTACTAGTCTATTAAATAGACTATATTCTATTTCAATCGGTTCATTTAGAATTTAGGATAATTACAAGTGCGCGCATACGGAGGTACATTTCTTCGTCTTCACTTTGCTACAAAATGTTTAAGGGTACATTTGTGTACTTACAGAAACGCGACCTATTTGATTTCATGGGTACATTAAAATTTATGATTATAAGGAGCGCATGCGTACGTAGGTATATTTCTTCGTAATCACCTTGCTATCACAATATTTACGACTACATTTTGTATACAGAAACGCGCCCGCCGCTTCAAGAACCATATCCTGTGCGACCTGCATTTCGCGGACGTGGCGCTGATGGAGTGCAGTGACTTCATGCAGCAGCTCCGCAGTTTTAAGCCGCAGTCGCTGGGCTGCGCCGTCGCCCGGCGGAAGTCCTCCACCACCCTCATATTCCCGTTGCCACCTCAAGCTTGTTCAGGTAATCACTACTACTACACTTCTCAGTAGTTGAGGATTCAGGGTGAAGTGCGCTTCTGCCATTGGCCTTATCACCACTTAACATCAGGTGCGGCACTGTGCTTACTCCTAAATATATATTTTTTTAAACTTATGTTTACAGACAGCAAGAGAGAACGCTGTTTGTCTTTTAATCCTTATGGGTTAGCACTTAGCTTTCAAATGACCCGTTGTTAAGTGATGATTAGGACGGGCATCCTCAACTACTGACTTGGTGTTTTGATAAAGCAACTAAAAAATCTCACAGAAAACTTAAAACTATTATGAAATATTGCTAAACTAAAGTGTTGAGCTACGTTTGTTGCTCACCATACCCATGTATTTATTTATTTTTTAAACTAAAGCTTAATGGTAGGCCCCGAATTAGTTGAAGGTGGATTTATCTACACTTTATAGACATAAACATTATTCACTATTCGCAAAAATGATAGAAAATTAATATTTTATATTTATTTATCAGTGTTTTGTAAGTGTTGCTACCGAAACCATTTTAAATATAAACGGAATTTGAGTTAGCAATTTCCTTTGTTTGTGATTTAATTTAAGAAGATGACCTATAAGTCTAGTAATAAACTTTGAGGGTAATTATTTAACTTGTAAGAAATAAACAAATTAAATAAATGTTTTATTGGTTAAAACACGCATAACATGCAATACTTGTAATAAACAGTTTCTGAAAAGTCTGTGGTGCCATGTTTATTTTAAAACTTAAAAGTATTTTAAATTACTTGAAATTAACTAATCAATTGTTTTTCCTCTTTTTTTCTGGCTCATGCCAATTCACGATAAAGTATTAACAAAAATAATTAAACATTTTCGCAAAAATCACCTATAAGCAGCAATATCAAATTAATTATTATTTCATTTTGACAAAACGTAACACGGAAATTGTCACGGATCCACTGAGGTGTAATTGATTATTTTTGAGTTCAAAATAATAGGTATGAAGCTCCAAAGTTAAATCAAACACGATTTTCTGTGGGAGCCAAGTCGCGTCGTTTCGGGGAAAGAAGGTCACCGTGCCGTTTCAATTTTCGGGATAATTGACGAGATTAAACGACTTAAACATTCGCTAGTCTCCTTTTAACTGTTGCCAAACTCACTGAATAATTACTTTCAGATTTACTTCTATTCTGCTAGAGATTTCTAGACGGCTTCGCCGCGTAATAAGTGATTGCTTAGCGAGATTTCCCATTATGCCCATTTAAATATTAGAGAGGTAATTTGACAATAAATTAAGGAAAGTTATTTTTTTAATTAAAAATGTTACTATGCGAACTCGCGTGCTATAAAATTCTACTTCGTCGTTGTTTAGGAACTTTCTAGAAACGTTAATTTAAATACATGTTGATTGTAGGTATGTAGGTATACATAGCGACTTAGACTTCACAACAGCTGGACAAAATGGATTTTGGTTTATGGTAAGACTTATTTTTAGTCCGCCTGACTGACTACCACTATCTTATGTCTTCTGTTCTAGAAACCACTAAAGCTCTAAACAAGCTAGGTGGACATAACAAGGTTCGATTGATCTGGGTCCCAGGCCATATGGGAATCCACGGCAACGAGATGGCGGATGCACTTGCCAGGGAAGGCGCAGAGACCCAGCTTATTGGTCCTGAGCCGTTCGTGGCACTTGCACCAAGTACCATCAACAAGGCCTTAAAAGACTACATCAAAAACAGGCATGGCATCGAATGGAAGGAGTAGCCGGGCATGAAACACTCCAAATCCTTCCTAGGTGAAAACGCCTTAGGACGGAGTAAGTTCATATGCGGAGGCAGTAGAAGACAGGCCCGATTAACCATCGGTGCCTTAACAGGGCACTATGCCACAAAACAAATGCTCCACAGAATGCATCTATTAACAAATAGCTTGTGTAGGGCATGTGGAGAGGAAACGGAGTCAATGCAGCACCTACTGTGTGACTGTGACGCTCTGGCTAGGAAAATAATGGGACTCCTGGGGTCGGCTTATCCGAAACCGGAGGACTTCAGGCTCTTCGCTCTTAAGGACGAGGCCAAACTTATGGCATCTATCTTTACAGAGGAAGAAGAGTGAAAGGACGGGGTTGCACAAAAGATCCCGATGGGTCGAAGTGTTACTGCAAGAGGGAAACCTCGGCAGGCCCTACTAAAATAAGATAAGATCTTATGTCTTAGTCTGTCGACAGTACCTTAGTAATTGAGGATTATTTTATTTAAATTTATTCATGACCATGGATACTAGTCCTTAAGTCGAAAACTTAATTGTTATAAACAATATTTCTTTCGTGTATCATGATAATGGATGATATAGAAATGATATACCCCTAACCCCTCGAGTATCTCAGTAAAGATGTGGGGCTTTACTAAGTCCTCGGGCGGACATCTGAAAAGTGACATTGCATTGTTTTGTATCATTTGCCAACACTCATGCACACTCACGAACCCTTAACGGTTAATAATCCACCATTATTTCACATTAATATTCGACATAACACAAATTTTCGAAAACAAAACAAAACCGCAGCCATGACTCTTCACTTTCCCGCCAAGAAGTTCATTGAGGATTAAGGGTGAGTATGTTGCCACATTCGGCTTTCTCGCCACTTACTTTCAGGGGGATGAAGACCAAGCACTTCTTCCTTGAGAATAAAGAACAAAAATAGATTACAAAAGCTTACAAGCTTAATTGCAGACCAGAGAGGTTCACGATACCCGTCTTTATTTAAAAAAAAACTATCGACCACGCAGCTCTTAAACATAAACACAGACATGATAGATGCGACATTCTCGCTTAAAATATATTTATCACCGCTGGAAGTGTCGATCAATGTCACGCCGGACTCGAACTTGGGACAATGGTCGGCCGCCGTAAAATGTGATGCAGGGAAAGCAATTTCCTTGCCGTCTCTCTGCGGCGGGCTACAAAAATGCCTGTCACACTGTCTGTAGGTACGAACGTACCCTTCCATTTTACTTCATATGTTTTGTTGAGAAATCTTATTTTATTTACAAAGATAAGTAAGGTAAGGCTGGTCATCTTTTGACGTCACATATTTTTTAGAGCTTTACTACACGATAGCCCCCAGTTGATGCGTTTGTTAAACAGGGTTCAAAAAATAAATCATTAGTTGAAAAAATTTCCACGAGCAGGATTTGAACCTGCACCCTTCTGACATTCCGGGTCAGGTGCTCTTCCAATTGAGCTATCGTGGTTCTAACCAGCCCGCCAAAATTATTCAACACTTTTTGTTGTTGTTGACATTGAATGGGCGCCTTTGGCTTACAATGTAAAAAGTGTTGAATAATTTCGGCGGGCTGGTTAGAACCACGATAGCTCAATTGGAAGAGCACCTGACCCGGAATGTCAGAAGGGTGCAGGTTCAAATCCTGCTCGTGGAAATTTTTTCAACATTTGTGTTTTTGTAATTTGTTCGCAAAAAAATTTGCTTTAAAAATCATTTTGAACATTTTATAAATCATTTGTTGTTAAATTATCTTTATTTTTTTATATAATTATT
This sequence comes from Eudonia mercurella, assembly GCA_963082485.1. Taxonomy (NCBI): domain Eukaryota; kingdom Metazoa; phylum Arthropoda; class Insecta; order Lepidoptera; family Crambidae; genus Eudonia; species Eudonia mercurella. The sequence continues at coordinate 11,794,660 of OY720036.1, read as the reverse complement.
AACAACTGTTGTTTGTTGCCAACATTAATAATATATTTATCTTATATTTGTCACACATTGTAATATAGAAATACACGTCTATTCTGCAGTCCTGGTTCATATTTATTATCAGAAATGTTAGTAGTAGTCATAAGAAGTCAAATCTTTAAATCCTACCAATCTGTTAATCAATACAAAATAATTGATAAAAAATTATGTTGGCCGCCTATTACCTGTATTTGTCGTCATAATCATAGTCTATGTAATGTCGTCTTTCAGTTTGCCATATCTATTTCAATACAGTAACTATTCCCTTTTTTGCGCTAACAAGTTTTACGACACGAATTCGATAAAAAATCGCGTGTTACTTTTTATTGTGTTGTTGTTATTTCGCTTTCAATTGTTTTTTGTTTGCAGTTACATAATATGTGTAATCGTTATAATGAGAAACGCTAAAATTAACGAAATATGGCTAACGTGCAAACCAAAAACCACCCTCAAATAATATCACGCATCCCGAATATTCATTTTCAATATAAATCAAAACTTACACAGAAAACGATGAACAACCAATTTTGGATCTATTATGGTCACTTACATACATCAAAATAAATATTATACAGGAATGATCACCATGTTTTTGATGTGTAACATCTTTCCGCTCGCTTTCTATATAAGCAATTTGTGGGAGTGATTTCGTGAAATGGGACGGAAGTATGTGTAACAGTGTAACAAGTGTTTAATTGGAAGTCGGTGAAGCTTGTGGGAGGGAGTGATGTCGTGAAATGTGTAACAGTGTAACTGTGTAACAGGAAGTCGGAGAAGCGCGCAAGCGCGCGCCACATTGTAAATTTAAAATCGATATTATGAACATGACATATTATCATTATGTGTGACATATTGTGTCATTTGACTATCAAAGGTGATTTTGATATGTCAAATGTCTTTTAATGAGTATATTTACTGCATTTATTTTATAGTTATAAAATGATGTAATACCTGACACCTTCAAAATATAATGTTAAAATTGCTTATTACTAAGGTGAGATGTCAAATGTTACACGTCATAAAAATATGCGACTACTATTAGGCTCGCTCGTTTTTTTTGTAAGCTAAAACTGCTAAATCAATTTTAATTCATTCTTTGTAATATCACTGGACCTAGTACCCTTCAAACCAGATCACAGCATGCTCATTTGATTAGTGGGCAGAATTCAGTATTAGATTGGTACAGTTCATAACGCAGAACGTAAGCATGTATTTCGATGTACAGACGCCCGCACATCAACCTATTCAATACTGTGAAATTTCTTCAATAAATGTTCAACCATTATACCATATATTGGGTCCTTACCTATGAAATTGACGTTTTTTTCTCACTTATTAATAGGTGAATTACTTCTAAAAGTCAATAACGGTTGTTAATATTATTATACACCTTTAATTAGGACAATGTTACTTAGGCTTCAGTAATAACAATGATTATTCATTTTGTGTCTTTATGGCCCAATTTATTTTTTTAAATTGACTCCTTTTTTGTATCGCGGAATTGACTTTTTGTTTCATTGTAGCTTTGAAGGGACTTGATTTTTTTTCTTTTTAATGACTGCTATATTTAGCTAGTGAAACAAACACACTACCCTTAAATTTTTGTAGTGTTAACATAAATAGATGTTAAGAAAATTAAAAAAACGTGAGTATGAAAAATATAATTTTATAAAAAATCTTCATTCAAAACGTCAATTTCATAAGTAAGGACCTAATACATACAATTCGAAGTCGAATGAGGTAATTTGATATTTTGTTTGTAGTACTCTGATGTGCAGGCGTGTGACCTAAGTATCACCTGTTTGTTGGCGTGTTAGTTCGTCAACTGTTTTTTTTTTCTTCGTCAATGTTGCCTAAAATCACTCTCCCTCCCTTTGATAACGTATTATATTTTACAAGCTGTCACCCGCAACCCACAAGCCTCGCTAGTATGTCGGTAAAGGCCGTGCGGCGACTGCCTCAAAATTGTGTTTGTGCGGCCCGTTCTTCGGCCCTCATATATTTGCCAAGTACGCCAGGCTCGTCCGCAAACTTAGGCACTTACACCTGTAAATATGGATGCAGTAGGACAACTTTTTGAAATTATACTGCGAAAATTGAGATTTTTTTTCTTGTGTTACTTAGAATCTTTAATGTTGGATAAGGAGAAGAAAGAACTGAATTTGGTGAAATCGTTAAATAGTCATTGACTAAATGTAGGTATGTAGTTGTTCACAAACTAACAGCTGTCTGTGTAGACAGCTGTTAGTTTAGTACCACTTTTAAACTAGCTATTTAATAGGGATGTTGACCATCACAACAGTTAGGTATTCTAAAACGGCTTAATATACCTAGTTAATAAACACTGAATTGATTTAATTTAATAGTCAGTGACGTCATAATATCGTATCATCAGCTATTAAAATGTTTCTCTAGTGCCGAACCCAACGGTTGTAAATGTTTGACGACCACAACAATTGAAGCAAAATTCATACCACGCAGAAAAAATTGCAAACAGATTTATGTACCTAAAACCGTGTCAGTAAGAGTAACCCTTTTAATTTACAATTTGAAAAAAGAAAAAGTGTTGGAAAAATTATTCAACACTGTCTTTTTTTTAATTTTAATTTACTTGCAAATTTACTTAAAATTTAGTTTGCGTAAAATTGTATAATATAACCATAACCTTTTAGTTAAATAATTTTAATATACACCGTGTGTCAGTGTACTGTGGCGTTACCTGAATATAATAACTGAGGTTTGGGGGTGAAATGACCCACACAGAATGCGTAATATTGATGGTAGAGTAAAAGCACTGAGTGCTTTCTGAGGAGTGGGTTACTCCGTATATATACACCGTGAGTCGTTGTTCAAAGTATTTTTTTTTATTCTAATAAAGCTAACAAAAAGTTCTTATGAATCTTTTAAAACTTTTTTATCTACTTCCCCCTCAGGTCGTAGGGAGAAGAAAGGGCGCAAGAAACTGCACAGCTTTTAAATAAACGTTTTGCTCTAAGCAGGTTAATAGGTACTATGGTGGTACTCATGATTAGAAGCTACTCTTTAAAACGGACCAACTATTAAATCTTATTTTTATTAAATCAGTTTTTTTTTTAAATTTCAATTTGATCTAGTACAAGAATTTGAGTACTATTTTTATTCACAATGTGATATGGCCATTCTTTTTCATCTTTGCAGATCCTTAATTTTCGATTTCCGCTTATAAAAAATCGTAATTGTAAATCGCATTCAACTTAAATGACTATTAAAATTTAGCATAAATTAATACCGTTGCAAATACAAATAACTAATCTTTAAATAAAAATAAACATACATAATATGTGTAAGCACTAATATTAATAGGAAAAAAGTTTTAAAGTTATTCGAGAGAGCGAAGCTACAAGTATAATGTAAAACCTAGCAATATGTTATTTATTTTTCTTATTCTTTGATTAACTTTTTCATTTAAAACTGCGAAACATATGCGTCGAAAATGTTAAATGTTTGATATTTGTTTCTAATTTAGTGGGTTATATATAATACTCGTATAATAATGAATTATTTATTTTGGGCAGAACCCATTAAAAGTGTTAGTAAAGACGGTGTAACAAACTTGATAACAATGGTTTTACTTTAAATCTTATGTATCTTATGTAGGTATATACCTATTGTAATGTTTTAGTTATGTTTTAATTATTGTACACTTACTCCCACTGTGTTACAACAGTAAACCAAATGCTATCAATAAAGTTTATCGGACAAACATTCTACATCTATGACACAGGCTCGGCCTAGTTTTGATGCTAGTGATCTTGTATTTAGTCTTTTAAAAATTGTTATCATTGTTTTAAGTCTTATATATTATGTATTCTCCTAGTTAATAAAGTATTATTATTATTTAAAAAAAAAAACGCCATCAATCAATTTAAATTTAGCAACTATCAAAACATTTTTAAAATAAAAAAAGTTCAAAGTTCTTTGTTGCATTCTATAAATTACTAGCACTTTGCCCGCAACTTCGTCCACGTTGATTTCGTATTTTTTTAATCATTATTTTTTATCAAAATACAATAGGCTATATTACCCGCAATTAATGTATCACTCTATCAGTGAAAGAATTTTTGGAATTGGAGCAGTAGTTTCAGAGATTACCCTCCGCAAACAAACAAACAAACAAAGTCACAAACTTTACCTCTTTATTAATAGTATAGAAGATATAGATATGGAAATGGCAAACTATGACGTCTCTATGTTGTTCCCTCAATTGAGTGTTTATTAAAGGGGTGCAGCGCGGACGCAAAACTGCGAGTTTCAAGTTTCTTTATGATAGCGAGCGAGCAGCGCGTGGCAGTGGTGTGACAACGGCGCACGACTACGAATACGCACGCACACTATATCTGTACAGAGTAGGCTGGTGATTTAATTAGAGCAATGTTTACTTTTGTAAAATCATAGGCGTTTGGATAAAAAATAATAAAAGTCTTATTATTTTCATATTCATATGTTTTAATTGAAAAATAAGACAACAGTGGTTTGCGGAATATCAATACAAACATTTTGATGACGGATTATTGTTTCATTTGTGCTATATTTACAAAGTTTCTGAAGAAATAAGTTTTTAGATATCATTACTTTTACGTATTGTTTATGCAGTTTCTGGGTATTTGTTTCAAATTCCAAGACAACCATGGCCTTGTGAAAGGATCAAGCTAACCTACACTAGTCCTTTTAATGTATATGACCTATCCAGTGACTTAAAAACACGTAAATTTTCGAAATTCCGCGCGGCACCCCCTTAATAACTTTTTATGTTACAGAAATTCATGCTTAGGGCACAAATTAGGTTTATGTTTTAAGGTACTGTTACGTGATTTCATTTATATATTTAATGTGCTGTAATTAATTATTATTGGTCTTTATTTATTAATTTTCTAATTATTTTTTTTCTGTTGTTTTTTCAAGTTAAGTTCTGTATTTAAGTTTGTGTGTTAAATATATTGTGTAAAGACAATAAGAATTAAGTGGATTATGTTGTGCGTAAAATTATTATTGTTGCCAACATCCAAATCATGATAAGTCGAGATTACTCCCAGCTGACCCAACGCAACAAAGAAAGTTATTTATCAGAGAATACACTTGGTCCCTGTAGCTTCGGCCATCATATTTGTCGACAAACAGCGTTGCCCGGGCACTTTCATCGGTCAATTTTCTCCACGGTTGTTATGCTGCTCGATCTTGGAAGAAATATACGTCTAGACTGAACGATTTTCTCTTGGTGAAGATTACAGATATTCTTTTACTTGAACGCTAGAGTCAAACGGTATTATTTTTAACATATATTCGATTATGATTTTTAAAGGTCTAAGTTTTTTATTCTTTGTTTTATACTAACGGGTAAGCATAGTGCCTTCATCTCACCTGATGTTAAGTGATGATAAGGTCAAAATTCAAAATTCAAAATTCAAAATCATTTATTCAGTTTAGGCTACAAATAGCTCTTATGAACGTCATTATGCCATCGGTTCGTAAGTCTACTCTGGGCGGGAGATCTTGTACTGAGAAGAACCGGCAAGAAACTCAGCAAGTGTCCAGATCTTTTCTCCCTTACATCGTCAAAAATATTGGAAAATGCCCTATCATAAAAGGACATTTTCCATCACAAATAAAAAAAAAAAAAAACACATAATATAAAGGACAATCACATGAGAAAAAAAAAATAGTTTGCAAAAACACCATTTACCAGTTAAATTTTTTACAATGTCATACAGTACTAGTAAAAGTCAAAACCTGTCTAAGAAAAAACAAAGTTAAACTATAGTTGATAATAATAAAATTAAGACAAGTATGCAAGAGCAGACCAGCCTCCACAGGCGGCACCCGTTCACGAGTATGACATAATGAATCAGCCATCGCTTCGCTCAACCATATTTTAGGGAACGTAACGACCCGACGCACATGCCACCACCGCAGAGACAATAAAGAGAGCATGACACACCCAAGCTACTCTAAATCAAAACTAATTGAAATGTTTAACGTGGATGGAAGCGCACTTCACCCGGGCCCCTCAACTGGTGAAACACTCTATCTTAATCTAATCTTATCTCTAGCTGCCGGAACACAACAATGCTACAAACATTGATGTTATGGTGACCCAGAGGTCCCGGGTTCGATTCCCAGCGGGGGGTACATGTTTGTGTACTCGGTTTGGTTGGTGGTAGGGCTTTTTCGTCCGCCTGGCTAACTACCACCATCTTATCTTAATATGTCGCCATAACATCAATGTTTATAGCGTTGTTGTGGTCCGGCAGCTAAAAATAAGATAACCAGTGCCTCAGTGAAGGTTTCCGAGTGAAGTACGCTTCCACCTTCAGCCTTATCATCACTTAACATCAGGTGAGGTGAAGGCTAAGTGCTTACCAGTAAGATGTAAAGAAATATATAATTTTAAACTAAGAACCAAAATGTACAAAAACTATAAACTAAGAAACTCAATCTGTAAAGCATCTTCACGGGAGTGACGTGTTCAAATTGTGAACAAACTCTCCTTTTTTGTTTGAAAAATAAAGATTTAAAAAAACAACTTTGCTGTCAAAAAAAAAGAAAGAATAAAGACAATACTTTATTTAGTACACATACACACACGCCTGCACTGCACAATAAACTACCACAAACTGCAAAATTTAATTTATCTATACTAATATTATAAAGCTGATGTATAATATATGGCATTTGATGTGATCGCATACGACTTGATTTTTATAAATTCAAAAAAAATTATATTGAGATTTTCCGTAATTTTTTCTATTGTATTCAAATAATAATAAAACTTACAGTGACCCACTTCTATCAGCGCTCTTTATCACAAAGGGCAGATAGGAAATACTCATTTTCCTTCCATAAAACTCCTTTAAGGCTAGACATAAAGGACTCGCCATCTTATTACGGGTACAAGTGCCAAGTTTCAAACGAATAAAAGGCTTAGAAGTTGTTCGGAGACTGGTGAATTTGATTTCTTTTCCTGTGACGAGTTCGGCAAAAAAAGTATTTATCTAGATAAAATGTCAATATATTTTCAGATATTATTTTTTCTATAGAATTGTATCACAGAAGAAGATCTGTTCTAGATGAGGAAGACGCTGTTTTCAAGTGTTTTTTAAGTTTCAACATCCCTAGCGATATTTGAGTTATATTTATTAAGAAACCATCGTCATCATCATCATCATCATCAGCTTATTTTATGTCCCCACTGCTGGGGCACGAGCCTTCCCTATGGATGGATAGGGAATACGAGCCATAAACCACCACGCGGGCCCAGTGCAGCTTGGTGGTTGTTAACGACTGCTAATGCACCCGGAACTAACCTTCCTTGCCTTCCGAAGCACGGTGAAGCTCGAGATGATAAATTTTTGGTCACCCATCCGATGACCGGCCTTTGCGAAAGTTGCTTAACCTCAGCACTCGCAGCGCGTTAACCACTGCGCCATCGAACTCCGCTATTAAGAATTAAATGTTTAAAAAAAAAGTGATAACTAAGTATACAAACCTTAGGTTTTGCCTAACAAAAGTGTATTGTTTACTTTCATTAATAGCTAATTTCAAAGCACACTTCTAGTCAGAGTGTAACTTTCGCCATCCCATTCCATCACATACCAAATATTGTCACAAATTATAAGACGAGCAGGTAAATTTCTCAGGAATTCTACCTTCGAACATTGTCCTAAGCTTGACAAGGAAGTTATGGTAATTTTAACCCCCTTGTCGAGCTTAGGACTATGGGTACATAGTTTTAGGATCCTACTAATAAATAGACTATAAGCTTGGATAATAAACAAAGTATATGAAAGCAAGGAATGGGTGCCCTTTGTCACGCCCAAAATTAATTGTCCTAATTTTACTTAGTCAAATTATCTTTATACGCATAATTTTGGCTTAGCCTTACTGATATTTTAAAAATTAAAAACGCTAATTTTAAAATTTACTCTTTGTTAAATCTATTAAAAGCGATTGGCATTAATTTCTTTAGTCACAACGATCAATAGACCGAAGTATTTTAAACCCTAGCTTTGTTAATTGTGGAAATTTCATTTGACATATATTAGTAAGTTAGGCGAAACGTAGCGAGCGGAGCAAAATAATGCTTACTACTTTTGCCTGGAGCATACTAACGACATGCTTGCTTGCTTGCTCGCTTAATACGTAATTGCTTGCGCGCTTGCATGCATCTTTTGTTATTTTGCTAAATGCAAAAATTATAAAGTAGTCGTTACAGTTATAGACAAAATGTAATCTAGTAAATTTTTGTATTAGGGATAGTAAAATATTGCACCTAATGAAAGCGAATAATTCAAGGGACTTTAATAAATGTATAGTTATATAGAATTAATATTTATATAAATAAATGCAACTTAGAGAATTTTATTGCAAAAGTAAAATTAGAGATGACTTTACACAATTATAAGTTATCACAATACTATTCAGCAAGTGGCAATCCGTTTCGTAGTTCGTAGTGATGTCACGGCTTTTATGCTACTTGCTACGAGCTGTTACGATTCCGTAGTACGCTACGAAGATTTTTAATGGCATACGTACCTATTTCTGTCGTAAAGCATCGCAGTTTAGTGTCGCTAGTAAGCAGTTTAAAGTATACTAGACCTAGTAAAAATAGAACCAACTAAAACTTCAGGGTTGGCAACGCTCTGGGGGTTACAAGCACCCATGGGCTGTGGGCGGGAGCCCTTTCGGTCGCTTAATCTCTTTCGTCATAATGTAGTTTGGCATAACAGTTTCAGCATAAAATTTTTTCTCGCATAAATTATGATGAGCAGAGTGTTATAAACCCATAATGGTTTCATTGGCATAATTTTAACTTACCATAATTGTCTTTATCATAATTTAAATCAGCATAAATGTAAAGAACATAATTGCTATACGTCTAAATTTAATTCATCATAAAATACAAAACTCATAATGGATGTATCCATAACGAGTACGTATTTGTATATACTAGCTGCCCTACTCCTGTAGGTCACGTGATAGGTTAGAAAATTAATTTAATTGAAATTTAACGCTACGCTGCGCTTCGTGATTGTCTTGAATTTCGAGGTATTTTTTTTTAGACAATAGAAAGAATAGCCCGTAAAAGCTCAATTTTTGATAAATACTTTGCTATAGGGTGATATGCCAATAAATGTTATGATGAGTAATCGTTATTGTAAAAACATTTATGCATGAACATTTGATGCTGATATATTATTATTATAAAAGAAGTTATGAGGAAATAAAGTATGCCTAATGATTTTTTCTGAATGAACGTTATGCGAAACGAAATCTTTAATTTATGCAACCCAATTTAGACCCGCTTTGGGCATATCCACCTTTGTGGCTTATTGTTCCTTTAATTATTTAGTGTTATTTAATGTTATTATTTCCATTTTAACCCAAATTCTATAATTTGAAAGGTTTATAACTTGTTGCTGACGAATGTTTTTGAATAAAAAATAATTCCTTCTTCAATAGCTCGTTTACTTTTCGTGAATGCGTTACAATTTGAAATATATTAAATATTATAAAAATGATGTAGGTAGGGTATGTATCGTGACGCGTGCGAATTGCCAATAAGCGGTGGCGCGCGGATCCAGTCGTCCATCCCCGGTGCCCTCTGTGACGTCACCCGCTAGTGTTGTGGTAGGCGCGTAGACATGCCCCCCGCCTTGGAGTAGCAGCCTCCAACAGGTATGCAGAAGAAGCGAGGACATCGAAGCGTGTTGGTGGATTCAATCTTCGTTTAGCAGCGGACATAGCTTTTGGTAACTTCTCTTCATGATGCCGTTTCTCGTTTTAATCTCCGCTACTCGTGCCAGTCCGTCGTTTCCCGGGAAAGTGCGCGTTATTCTACCGAGCCGCCATTGTAGGGGTGGCAGGTTATCCTCCTTTATGAGCACCAGAGTGTTAGGTGTTAAAGTATCTTGGTTCTTCTGCCACTTAGTTCTGGTCTGTAGTTCCCCGACGTACTCCTTTGTCCAGCGACGCCAGAAGGCTTGACGAAGTTGTTCGACGCGCTCATAGCGATTTAAATGTGATGTCGATGCAGCCGTAAGGTCTTTGTAGGCAGGTGCGACAAGCGGCCGGCCAATCAGGAAGTGAGCTGGAGTGAGCGGAAGTAGGTCGTTGGGATCGGATGACATGGGATACATAGGTCTGGAGTTTAAGATTGCCTCAATTTGTGCCAATAGTGTGAAATACTCCTCATAAGTGAGGTTCACGGTCCCTAGCCGACGGAGATGGTGCTTGCACGACTTAACCCCAGCCTCCCACAAACCACCAAAGTGAGGCGAATAGGGTGGAATGAAGCTGAATTTAATGTTCTCACTAGCAGTAAAATTTAAAATGTCGCTTTCATTATTAACTAAAAAATTTGAAAATTCTTTTAATGCGCCTACAAAGTTTTTCCCGTTGTCGGAAAATATTTGAGCCGGTTTTCCGCGACGAGAGAGAAACCTTCTCAAAGCCAGCAAATACGCCTCAGAGCTAAGACTTGTTACCAGCTCTAAATGAACTGCACGTGTTGTGAAGCATATGAATAAACAAATATAACACTTGTCCAATTTTGCCCCTCTTCCCTTCCGGTTCAATACGAATACAGGTCCTGCGTAGTCGACCCCGCATCGTTGAAATGGATACCCTGGCTCTAATCGTTCGAGCGGTAAGTTACCCATTTTTACAGATAAAGCCTTTCCTCTCTGACGTGTACACGAAATGCACTTATGTACTGTTTGCTTTGCAAGGTCGCGACCTTTGAGTGGCCACCAACTGTCCCTGATTGTGGCAAGTAGAAGTTGAGGTCCAGCATGAAGCAAATGATTATGCTCGAACCGAAATAAGAGTCGAGTAAATATATGTTTTGAGCATAATAAAATAGGATGCTTTTTATTGTAAGAGAAAGTTTTGGAATTTTGCAATCTTCCTCCCACCCTAATAAGGCCGTCATTATTTAAAAATACATCTAAGTTGGATATGCTTTTAGATTTTATAGGCAGATTATTTAATAAAGCGTTGCAAATATCTGGAAACGAATCTCGTTGTGCAATTTTGGCTAACACTAATGTAGATTTATTTATTTCCTCAGATGAGAGCGGACCATTGCTACGCTGTGTCTTATCTTTAATGCGTGAATTGTAAATAAATCGTAACACATAGCCTACTGCACGTCTCATACGATTCCAGTTCGAAAAACGTTCAAAAGGAAAATTACTAATTTGATCTGATTTAGATACTAATGACATTGTATGTGATTTTAGTTCAGGTAAATTACTTATGTTAAAATTTTCGTTATTATTTTGACTAAAACTGTGTTTTATTTCGTGTACAAATGCTGGCCCGTGCCACCACATATCGGATTGTTGAAGTGCGTCGAGGGTCAACCCACGGGATAGCAAGTCGGCTGGGTTGTCCTTGCCCGCGACGTGCAACCACGGTAACTCACCGGTCAATTCGTTAATTTGTACCACTCTGTTTTGAACAAACGGTTTTAGTAGTTTTGGAGACATTTTAATCCAACTTATTGCTATCATTGAATCAGACCATAGGTAAACCTTATCAAAGTTTATTCTCCATGATCCAATAATTTTTTGATATAATTTAGCACCAACTAATGCACCGCAAAGTTCAAGTCGCGGTATAGTGACTGGTTTGACTGGTGCGACTTTGCTTTTCGCACAAAGCAATCGGACTAACACCGGTGAATCATCGCTGTAGGTACTGATGTATGCGCAAGCCCCGTACGCGTCTTGCGATGCATCCGTAAATATATGTAGATCCGTATAATTAGTATGAGGGCCCCTTACGTGACGAGGTATACGAATATTTTTTAGATATTGAAACGTGGAAATAAAATTTTGCCAAAATATTAAAATGTCTTTAGGTACTGGGTCATCCCAGCCTAACTTACAGAGCCACAGCTTTTGTAGCATAATTTTAGCTATGATTATTGCCGGCGCTAACAGACCCAGCGGATCATAGACTTGTGAAATAATTGATAAAATTACGCGTTTAGTGACATTGGTAACATTTGTTTCGATTCTAGTGGTGAAGTGTAACAAATCCTCCGAATACGACCACCCTAACCCGAGCGTTTTGTTTAGACAATTTTCGCCCAATGACAATTCCTTTGTGTTATCATTAAACATTGTAGCAGATTCTTGGTTAAATAACCATTTACATAAAGGAAAACATGCTGATTTTAAAACGTCTGAAACCTTACTACAAATATTTAATAACAAATTTCTATCATCCGAACCTGTCACCAAATCGTCTACGAAAAAATCTTCGTTTATTACACGTCTAACTAGGTCATCGTCGCATTCGAATGCCAGCTGTTTGATGCATCGAATGCTTAGATAAGGCGCGGACGCCGTACCGTAGGTTACGGTGTTAAGTTGGTATACACCAAGCTCGTCTGTTTTATTTTCACGCCACAGAATTAATTGAAGATTTCTTTGATCAGAATGAATATTAATTTGTCGGTAAAATTGCTTAATATCAGCACATGCGACATATTTAAATTGACGAAAACGCAGCAGTATAGACAAAATATCATTTTGTAAACACGGACCGACTAATTGGATGTCGTTGAGCGACTTACCTGATGTCGTTTTCGCACTAGCATCGAATACCACCCGCAATTTGGTGGTGACGCTGTGTTCTCTTAAAACGCCATGATGAGGTAAAAAATAATTAGGGAATGAACATTCCTTAACACGGCTCATATGCCCTAAATTTAAATATTCATTCATAAAATCGCAATACAACTTTCGATATGTAGGTGAACTGCGGTCTAACTTACGTTCAAGCGCGAGAAATCGGTTCTGCGCGAGCGCATAAGAATCACCCAGTGTGTCACTGGACTCAGCCATTGGAATGCGAACGCAGAATCGACCAGTGCTGTCGCGGAACGTAGTTTGTTTGAATAAATTATCGCATATCAATTCATCTTTTGTGAGATTATGCTGTGGAGTGATTTCTTCCAACTCCCAGAATTTTCTAAGCTGAGTGTCTAATGTCTGTGTATAATTACACTGGACCCTTTTGATGCGCGAAGTTTTATTACCTAATAATGGACCAGATATAACCCATCCCAGCTTCGTGTTTTGTAAATACGGGCCACTACTTAAGCGAATTAACCCGTCGTTCAATAGTTCCCAGAATTTATCTGCGCCTATTAATAGCTCAATCTCAGATTGTGACTGATAACAAGGATCCGCCAACTGTATATTGTCAGGGATACCTATTTGCGATTTCGTATTTAGAGCGGGTAAATGAGCAGTGATTTGAGACAAAACTAAACATTTAAGGCGGGTATTGTAGTCTGTAAGTTTTGATCTCAACTTAATATCACATGCCTGTGTCGAATGAGTCACCGAGTTACCTACTCCGGTGACTTGAACGGTGGACTGTATTAAGGGAATTTTTAGTTTATTACATAATGACTGCGCGATGAAGCAGTGTTGGCTACCGTTATCTAATAAAGCGCGCGCGGTGTGGTATGTATTGTTTACATCCGCGATTTCCACCAAAGCCGTGGACAATAATACGTTCTCTAATAATGAATGAGATGTATTCTTCTCCAGCGTATTTGCCGTGTGAGCTGCGGAATGTAACGTTGTTGTAATTGTGCTATTATTCGATAAGTCTGGCGAAATCTGTACAACAGCTGACGATGTCGATGCACTAGCTTCATTACGATGGTCAGTGTGGATTAAACTGTTGTGTTTCTGATTACACAGTTTACACGGCCCGAACCAACACTCTGATACGGCGTGACCTGTGCGCAAACAGTTATGGCAAAGCTTTTTCTCATTCACAAAATTTAATTTATCTTTAATAGACATATTTAAAAAGGAATTGCATGCATAAAGAGGGTGATTAGCGTTGCACATATTGCAGTTACGTGAACGTTTAGAATTAAGCGTGCTCGACGTATTCAACTGTTTATGTTGCGTTGAAACAAAACTATGCGACTTGTTTTGATAATTCGGCCGATTTTTTTGGGCGGTGTTATCAGAGGTGCTGCTTTTACTTTGCGACATATTAATAGTTTCTAAAACATCAGCCCTATTTTTAAGAAAATTTATTAATTCGCTCAATTTCAAACGTGCGCCAGACTGATTTTGGGTAATGGTGCTTTTATAATTTTCCCATTCACGTTCAGTACACGAATCTAGTTTCGAGGTAATCAAATAAATAATTAAAGTGTCCCAAGACTCAGTCGGCTCACCTAGGGTACTAAGGGCACGTATATTTTTCAGAACGTTATCGATTAGTTTACGTATCTGCACTGGCGATTCTTTGTTTACTGACGCAATATTAAATAATGCCTTCACGTGGTTCTGTACTAGCAAACGGTTGTTATTGTACCTGTTTTCTAATAATTCCCATGCTATAATATAATTTTCAGATGAAAATTCCAAGGACTTGATAACTAATAATGCATTACCCGTGAGAGAGGAACGCAAATAATGGAATTTTTGAACATTGTCGATTTCTTTAGAATTATGGATAAGAGACAAGTACGTATCGCGGTATTCCAACCAATGGTCGTATGAACCGTCAAAGGAGGGTAGCAAAATTGTAGGTAATTTAATTGCACATGAACCTTTATAAGAATTATTTTGTTTCTCAGCCTTATTTGCGTTAATTATACATTTAGACTTAGCTACATAAGCATAAAACTGATTCTCAAAGGCTTCCCTTTCGCTTAACTCTTTTTCAATTTGAATGTCGGGTACGTTAACGTCTATTTCGTCTTGAACTTCGGAAAAACTGGAAAGCAACGATTCTGCCTTATCTAGCCGCGTTTGCAATTCTGTTCGAATAGCCTCAGTTATTTCTAAATGCTGCAAAGAATCTACAAATTTCGAAAATAATGTAAGTTTGCCACGAATGATGCCTCTTTTTTTACTATAATCTCTTAAAGTATCATCTACACTCTCATATTGGGTAAGTGAATGCCTCTTTTTGGTCATTTTGGTGTTTTGGGAACACTAAGGGATAAGCAGGTACTTACGGTTGCGATAACTTTCACTGAACACTGCACGGGCGTGTGTCCTTGCAATGTCGTTTCAATGTCACTCGCACCGGTTAATTACAACGCACGCACAATATTGGCACAAATTAAACACAAAACACAGTAGAAAATTAATGAAAGGAAGGATGATTGACCTGACCGTTTTATGCTGGTCTCGATGTTGCCTTATCTGCTGGTCTCGCGTGTCCGATTTATGCAGTAGATCACGACGATTCTTGATGCATCCGGCTCGAAGGACCAAAATATGTTGCTGACGAATGTTTTTGAATAAAAAATAATTCCTTCTTCAATAGCTCGTTTACTTTTCGTGAATGCGTTACAATTTGAAATATATTAAATATTATAAAAATGATGTAGGTAGGGTATGTATCGTGACGCGTGCGAATTGCCAATAAGCGGTGGCGCGCGGATCCAGTCGTCCATCCCCGGTGCCCTCTGTGACGTCACCCGCTAGTGTTGTGGTAGGCGCGTAGACATAACTCATCACTAGCCTCTAAGCGCACATAAATTATCCTTGCATGACAAAGCTCAAGGATAGGCAATACACTTACTTACATATCATGAAATGAGGCGTTTGACTTTGTGTGAAAACTTCAATCAATAGGTAAAAAGTGAATGAGTGACAAAACATAATATGAAACTTATGAATATAGGAAATTATAGTAAATTACATCGTAGATAGATAGAAGTTCACATACGAGTTCTTTTGATTATATAACTATGTTTCAACACTTCAGTCTTCGGAATAAATATATTATTTCGGCCATGTCTGTAGTCTGCAGAATTAAAATACTACATGGCAAATAATATCTTCGAACGGAGCGTACTCATATATCGAATTTCGATAACACGTTTCTTTGATCGTGTCATATTTATAAATGTTTTTATAAAAGTATCTCTACTCTAGCATATTATCACATATTATTAGAAATTTTTTGAAGTCGACTTTTTCCATTGATTCTGTACCGCATTTTTATGTAGCATGTTGTTTAAGTTATAAATATAATATTGTAGCTCTATGGATTGCTAATCAATTTATCAAGCTATTGTGATAGATTAAAGAATTTAGAATATTTGTGAAACACTTTAGAATATTTGTGCCACCAAATAGACATAGTCATTATAATAAACGTTTCGCTGACACTATAACCTATATGAGGCCTTTTCTCACTGCTGGATAGAAGCCTGGATCATGTTTGTGATCTCCTACTCGGGATACGCATAAAAATCCAAACACACTTTGCTCGATCTGAGAATTTAACTAAGCACTTTACACTCGTCCACCGAGGGGTTCCACGTTATATTAAGTTCTAACTCAAGCAATTATTTCAAGTTATGGATAACTGTATTCTAAAGGTGTTACTTAAGAGGTTTTCACCATTATTCTGTTAGGAAATCAGGCGTAAAGCGTAATTAGGTTTATTAAAAATTATACTCGTCATAATATTGTCCAAAACAAATTATAAAGTTCCCGACAGGAACGATGGAATTTTTGTTTCTGAGTAGGGTAAGATAGGCAACAGTGACTGATTTAATAAAGCAATTTGGCTTAGTAAACCAATCAGTCAAATTAGTTCAAATACAGATCAATCTGTATTACAAATTCAAATAAAGATATTGATTATATACATTTGTTGTATACCCCTCTTGCTCACTGTTCTATTATCTGTGGTCCTATGTTACCCTACACCACCTAGAACTCTGATGTTTTGATTATTTTCATAATATTGTGAACAATTGACTGCTTTTTATTTATTTCAATTTAAGTTCTTTTTCTCTTTGTAATTGTAAAGGGTCTTTTTTAATGCTATAGATGCTTCTTGTGTACAGTCGGCCAAGAAAGTGGTCTACCACTTTTGAGAAAAGTTTCTGCGAGATGTAACGATCGCTAAGGTTGACTTTTCTAACAGAGTTTAACACATGCACAATTATGTTATGACGTTTTGTCTGTTATCTGAGATGCCTGACATTTGACGTCATTGGGTGACTTAGTTTGACCTCTATTATTAAATGCGATAATCTATTTTACTCAACTAAAACCATGTTTTTGAAGAGAAACTTATTACTACTGAAAAAGAAAGCCTCACTGACAAGTTTACTGTCAAGTATTTCCGTCAATGAAATATTAATACCAATCTGTTACTATTTCTTCATATTGTTCTAATAAATTGCTTGATTTTCTGCTGCTGCAATGCCTCGTAATTTATCGGAAGCCGAACGAGCTAATATTATAGCACTTCATAACGAGGGCTTCAATATCAGTGAGATTTCAAGACATCTAAATGTGTCCGTAAGTATTACTAAGTTCACCACGCCGTATTTAAATATTATTTTTACTTATTCTTTTTACTCCTATGTTTGTTTCATTCTAAATTTTAGAGACAAGCTGTTCGTTTATGGATTCGACGTGACGGCGAAGAGGGAAATTTAAATGATCGTCATCGAAGCGGTCGCCGACGTGAAATTTCGGACGATCAAAGAGAAATTATGAGACGTGAATATGAAAATAATGGCTTCATTCCGACTAAACATTTCGCAACAATGTTTGATGTTACTACTCAAACAATCAGAAACCACTTGCATTACATGGGTTTACATTACAGACATTACGCAAAGAAAATTGATATGACTGAAAATCATAGAATCACTCGATTAAATTTTGCTACGGAGCACTTAGATTTCGATTGGAGTAATACTGTGTTCTGTAATGAGAAAACGTTTCAGTCCAGCCAGCATGGGCGATTACAACTTTGGCGTCGGGATGGGACGCGTTACACACAAGACCATGTCATACCGAACAAGGAATCGGGCCGCATTTCTGTCAATATTTATGGTTGGATGACTGCTGACGGAGTTGGTGAGCTGTGCTGTATGCCACCGCGAGCGAGGGCACTTGATTATGTTGATGTCCTTCAAAATTCAATGTTGCCAACTGTCCGGACTTTTTATACAGAAAATGAAATGCCTCAATTTAATTACTGCCAAGATAATTGTTCTTTGCACAAAGCGTTAGTGACGCGTGCCTGGTTTCGTGCACACCCGGAAATTAATTTAATACCTTGGCCTGCAAAATCGCCCGATTTGAACCCTATCGAGAACCTTTGGGGCCTTATGGTTCAGAGATGGTGGAACCGTCACGAGAGAACACGGGAAGCTCTTGAGCGACACTGTAATGAAGTATGGGAGGATACCCGCGGTTCCGATCTCTGTCAACGGCTTGTCGGATCAATGAGAGACCGTCTTCAAGCAGTTGTCGACGCTGACGGCGGATACACTAGATATTAGTAGGATCATCATTTTATATTTTTGTTTTTAATTTGATTGAATGAAATAATATTTAAGTTAATGGTTCTAATAAAGAATGATAAATGCCAACTGAAATATCTGAATCATTTTTGTGAATTTTATTTGGTTGTAGCGGGCCACTGTATAGGAATAACTCGCGAATTGGCTCAAAAGTCCGTAAATAGTTGTATTTACTATTAGATGAAAATTGCATCAGTTTGAGTATAACCAAAGTCACTTTGAAACCCATAGTAACTTTGGCTGTTTTCGAATTGACCGAATCAATCCAGACAGTGCTTAGACAAGAAGGTTAGATATATGCAATAATTCAAACTTGACACTTGGCATGACGTTATATCATAAATGACAAAGAGACCAATAGTCACTGACACAATCTTATTGCCAGGGAAAATTGACCTTGTTGTTTCATGACGTTTAAACGAATCTCAACCGTAGGGTGGTAGACCACATTTTTGGCTGACTGTACAACTTAACCTAACATAATTAATTAACTTACACAACACATTTTTATTTCTACTACGAGTATTGACTAACTTTACTAAGGTATGTTATTGCAAATTATTTAATTTAAGATGCTTTCTTCTCTCTTCTTCCAGTTGCAATTCCTAGACGGTCCGTAATTTGTACTTTTGATATGTAAAGTAACATATTTGCTAACATTATGGTTGCAAAAAATATTGAGTAATGAGTATTTGTAATACAGAAATATCAATGAAAAAAAATCCTGGAACGGGAGTCGAAACCCTAACCTTCTGACAATACGGGTCAGGTGCCTTATCAATTACCTACTCGATGCTGTCTTCGGCCCTTTTTTGAAAATTTTCTGTGTGTTCAAGTGAATTCGAGAATGGTTTAGATTTACAATTGGACCCGGTAGGTGGCGCTGCTATAGGGGTCCATCATGGGATACGGGTGGTTTTAAAAGGACGAATGATTTGTTTGTTGTCATGGAAGCTGTCAAAGTGATACGACATCCGCCGGTCAGCTAGTAATTATATACGAATCATAGTATATCATAGTTATATGTATAAATCGATAGCAAGAATGAAGAATGAAACGTTCGAAGCAAGAAGATATTGGACAGTTCGGCTCACTCTAAGTATGAACGCCAAGCATATTCCTACAGTTTGGTGTTCTACCTTACAGTGAACTGAGCTCCAAACATTCCACAATCGAAGACCGAAGAATCAAGACTCTTCAAACGAAACAAGAATGAAAGCAGTACTTGAATGTCTCCTTGTGACCACATACCTTGTAAATTGTTAGAAACGTTGGGATTTGTAGGTCAAATGGCGCATATGGTATTAAAATTAAACATGAGTAGATTCTTAATAAAACGCTTATTTTTTTTTTTATAAACTAAAAAGTAATTTAATAAAAATGTTAACTGCGGATTAATGTTTAAACAATTACTATCTATTATTAAAAATAACAATAGTAAAATAAAAGAATTATGTAAACACAAGAACAAGAAATATGTAACTGAACCAGCAAACGAGTACCACGCGTACGATGCCGACCCTGAAGTTTAAGTTGGTATGCTTAAATACCTTGTTATTTCACACTTTAATACCCCCCTTACCGGAACACAGCAATGTGAAAAAATGCTGCTTAGCGGCAGAAATAGGTACCTGATCATCATCAACCTATAGGTACAAGTCCACTGCTGTATATAAGCCTCACCAAGTGCTCGCTAACAAGCCACCTTGCGGACACCGTCGCTGCTCCTAGTTCCTATTCATTTACATTTGAGGAAGACCTTCTACTGTTATTATCTCACGGTGAACCCTTCAGGAAGCGATTGCGATTTCCTACTCTTCGTCGTTCGCGCTCGGTTTGCAGACTCCAAGGTATTAGTGCGTATCCCCCTCTGTCTCGCCCCAAAGTCCCTGATAGGCTTCTCCTGATGGAACGCGGGATGGGTAAGTTCCACATCAACTTGGCCCTTTCTGGGTCAGGTTTGCGTAACACATCGACCTCGGTTAAAAAAGGGTATTCATTTACAAGTCGCAACCTGAATGCGCAAGCCACTGCACCTATATACGAGCACTTTATATACTAGTAGTTGGTATCTTTTCCAATTTAAACGCCAAATAATTACTGAAAAAAACTAGACTTAATATTTTTTTAATTTCTTACTTAAGTAAAGTTTGTGATTAACAGTGGCACTTACAACATTGGGGAGATAAATAGTGTTTTGTCGGCACCTATGTCGGATGCTGCCAAAGCACTTTACAAACTATTTGCATGTTTATAAATAATTGTATGTATGTGAGCTATACTTGGAAAATATTACGGAGCGACATTGTCAAGTCTGATAAAGCTCCTTAAATAAAGATTTTTTTTAAAGTTTATGATCACACAGTTTGAGTTATTTGTTAAATTATTATGTGTTACATAATAATATAACTATAACAATAAATCCAGACGTCATAATTCTAACCCAACACCAATCCCTACACTGCGCCATCCATTACTTAATGCACTAGTTTGTAATTTGAAAAACAAGAACAAACAACAAACTCTACAAATAGTGCTTTCAACACCAAATAAGCAAACTGAAAGAAACCAAACTTGAGAATTTTCAACTTTTTTTTGTCTTATTTCATGGTATGATCCTTAAGAATTGTTAAGTTTAGCTGCTTGTCGTTTAAATCATTATTGAATCGTAAATAAAGGTGCTCGAGTGCGTGTAAATTGTCCTAATACCTATTTCCTATCCTATTATTCGTTTTCCTTCTAAAAGCTCCAAAAAAATGCTTTTCAATATGGATAATAAAACAACAAAGTCAAAGCAGCCACGCCGCTATCGATTGTTGGAGACGACTTCACAAAAATAGACTGAAAACTTTGATTTTAAACGGCCTGTTCTGAGCCCGTGAAATATTCACCACTGGCCCGTCCCTTGGAATATTTTATTTGGACCAGTGAAAGCAGTGACTCCAGAGAGAGTTGATAGTATAAAAGAAATACTGTTACGCACACAAAGTTTGTAGAATTTAATAATAAGAACTGGAGTTTTTTTATTAACATTAACTTTTTTTATCATCGTGGTCACTACAAATAATAATTGTATTTTTGCTTTCTGCTTGTGAAATCTCAGATTTGACATTAAACTATAAACAACAAAATATGTTTTTTTATTATACTGAATGTCTCTTCATTTTATAAAAAAAAAAACGTAAATTGAGATAGAGAATTGAGATGAGATTTCACTATTGTAATAGAAATAATTATACCTATAAAATTTCCTAGACATAAAGTAGCTTTCTAATAGTGAAAGATTGTTTAGGATTGGTTAAATAGTTTTATAGATTACTTCGTAGATACATACAAACCAACAAAATAAAAATCCTTTTTATAACAAAGATCATTCATATACAGTAACTTTATGCGTAATTCTTAACACACATGAAACATTTCCTTCTGAAATGTATGATGGAAACATAAAGGTTTTGAATCTAAAATTAAATTACCTGTAAAAAACGTGAATGACTCATTCACAATCACCATTCAAATGTTCTCCCTCACACATACGTAGCCACAAACGGAAAATGGTATGTTATTAAAAATAAACTAGCGCATGAATTTTTCACGGAGGAGCGAAAAGGTTTGAGCGTATTCCCGCTGCCCTCCGTTTGCACCTATGTAAATATTTTATTTAGATCTCATCAAAGCTCGCTGTTATAGCCACTGCTAGCTTCTGATTCTTTCTCAAAGACATTGCAATATTCATAAAAATGAAAGGGAGGTTTCATCGCCATTTGGTTTGGTCCCGAGGTTCGATACTTGTTTTATTTACTTACTACGAATTATTTTTCAACTTGTTATATTTTTTTTAATTTATAGGCATAACTTATTAAGAATTATTAATAATACATTATACGCTTCGGTGGGCGAGTGGCAATAGGCTCGGCCCGATGCCCGAAGGTCTCAGGGTCAACTAGGAGTTGACCTAGGGGTCATGCAAAGTGTGTTTCGGATGTTTCGATGCATAACCCGGTTTTGTGATCACCAACCCGCATTTGACAATCGTGGTGATTAAGCCATTACCCATCAATTGTAGTGATGACTTGATTTCAATGATGAAGGCCTTTGCCCAGCATTGGGACAGTTATACTCGTAGGCTATTTATTTAACTTTTAATTATATAACATGAATAATAGAAAAAAAAACAATCTCAATTCTTTGGCAGGCCTTTTCCAATACACTCAGTATTTATTGTTCGTCTTATTTATTTCACATTGTAAGTAATTACATTTTTGTATACAACTCTTAGTTGAAAAGAGTAGCTGCTAAGTTTCTTGCTGGAGTATCCTTCGCAGAATCAACCTTCCGAACTAGTAGTAGAATCGCATTACATATATGTATTGTTTATTAAATTATATATTTTAAGTGTTATTGTGTGTACTTATATTATTTTATAATATATTTTTGTGTTTTTTTATCTAACTACTTGACGTTCATAAGTGTAATTTATATGCCTAAATTGAATAAAGGATTTTCATTTAATTTTATTTCTTATTATCTTAATGACTATCTCCAATGCACCAAAATTAATGCCCAGTGTAAAGAACTATAAATTATATACTATAACTATAAATAGGCACAATAAATTTAATCAAATTGATGAAATGTATAAAATCACGTTTAAAAAATCTCACATACGGCTTCTTTTATATAGAGAAAATAATTAAATAGCATCGCCAATCAAAGCTCGCCCTGCGCAATAAAACAATAGATATCATTTTGGTAACAAATTTTATTTTTTTCAAAGAATCAAGCTTTTCCAAGGCTTCCAATATAAAACAGACGAATTCCATTAATTGTTCGGTCCTCTTTTTGTATTTTCGCTTATATTCCAGACGTCAACATTGCTTCTTTACTACTCGTAGTGCTTGGTAACATACTTATATGGTTACATATGATGTTTCAATACAAGTAACATGATATGACGCTGTTAAAAAAAGGGAGAAAAAAACGCCCTTGCTGATTTACATGCCGGCTCTTCTCAGTACAAGGTCTCCCGCCCTGTGTATACGTATAAGGCATAGTGACATTTATAAGAGCATTCATCAATTTGTAGCATTAACTGAATAAATGATTTTAGATTTTGAATTTGATGAATGTATTACGGAATAAGTGTTATTTGTTGTTTGGTATATTTTCAAAGTAGCGGCCGCCCGCAGTTTCACCCGCGTGGTTCCCGTTCCCGTGGGAATATTTGGATAAAAATTTAATGTGTTAATCCAGGTTATAAACTATCTGTATGCCGAATTTCATCCAAATTCATCAATCCGTTGCAGCGTGAAGAAGCAACAAATATACACACATACTTTCGCATTTATAATAATAGTGTGATTATTATTTTTTGTCTCTGTAGATAGTAGGTAGTGCTACCTATGATGATGATGATGAACGTCAGCTTTCTGTGAGCACATTCCAAATAGAAACGCCACTAAAAAAATTTACACCTCTCGGACCTGCACTTATGACATACCGGGTCAGGTAGGCTACTCTTGACGCAAACTCAATCTTAATACAATTCCAATTCCAAATCTAAAAAATTCAAATGGCACTATTAAAAGCGATAATAGCGCTACATTGTATTTAAATTGCGTGGAAATTGAGTGAAAAAATTATTATCGAGATGTGGCGTTCCGAAATTGCGAAACTTATCCCAATATCGATACATATTAATCGCATTGGAATTGTATTGAGATTGAGTTTGCGTCAAGAGTAGCCTACCAGGCACACGCACACTACTATTTCGAGTATCGTAGATCACTGCGATTTGAAATATTCGTTTAACTACGGTTGCCATCAGAGTGCGTAGAGCGAGTTTCATTCGCCATTCGTTAACGAAAACGAAAATTGTTTGGCATTGAAGCTCCTAGTTAGAAACGAGAGTTAATTTTTTTTAATAGAATCAAATTGTGATTAATACTCGTACTAGGTACCCAGTTCTCATTTTCGAATTATCAAGACTAATAGAACGAAAATCGTCGGTGAAAATAAAAAACCGTCGTTTTCTTCCACGATCCTACTATCAATGCCGCGTTCGTATTTTGTTCACGCGCGTGATGATACGAAAATGAATGTGCTTAGGAGTCACCTCCCGCTGCTTTTAAGACGCAACGAGTATAAAAATGATACGGAGCAACGATCTAGGGCTCTATTTTGATTCCTTCGCCTCGAGTCGAGCGCTTGGCTTCTACTGTTTTTCGTTCGACATCTGACTTTCCATATTTTTGAATCGCTCGACACCGCAACGAGTGCCCTCACCCACTCGTTGCAGTCGAGCGATACAAAGCGATTGATAGAATAACCGTCAAAATCAATGCGTTGTGTCAATGTCATGTCACTCGTTTGTTTGTGTCATTGATAGTCTTTTCTATTAAAAAGTAGACAATAGAAACATGGATATCACATTTTTTTCATTGCGGTTGTTACCGGTTTTCTCTAAATTCTGCGTGGAACGGATAACATCCAACATTTCGTATTATGTTTGCAGCACCGGAAATGAACGATTCAAAAATAGGAAAAATCGGCGTCATGCGACTTGGAAGACGAGTGTGACTTAAGTCGCATGCGGCAACACAATGTCATACGGGCGATTCAAAGCCAGATCCCCCTGTCCTCTGTCGCTAACAATAATAGGTACTGTCAAACGCTAAAGTTGAGTATCAGAATCAACTTGTGAAAGAAAAGTTTATCATAACTACATATAAGTAACATAATGCGTCTCATAAATTACATTTAACAATAAAATTATTAATTTTTATTTTATCATAACTACATCATCATCATCATCATCATCAGCTCATTTTATGTCCCCACTGCTGGGGCACGAGCCTTCCCTATGGATGGATAGAGAGAACGGGCCATAAACCACCACGCGGGCCCAGTGCGGATTGGAGGTTGTTAACGACTGCTAATGCAGCCGGGACCAACGGCTTTACGTGCCTTCCGAAGCACGGAGAAGCTCGAGATGATAAATTTTTGGTCACCCATCCGATGACAGGCCTTTGCGAAAGTTGCTTAACCTCAGCACTCGCAGACCGGGCGCATTAACCACTGCGTCATCGAGCTCCTCGATGCTATAACATAACTACATATAAGTAACATAATGCGCCTCATAAATTACATTTAACAATAAAGTTATTAACTTAAAACCGGATATACCTACTTACTTATTTTTATTTAAGTATAGGTAAGCTTAAAACTAAAGAAAGACAAGACTTAAACCAATAAAATTTTACGTACACACGTCTGCACATCAACCTACTAGATATATATATATAGACTATGAACTTTATGCTCAAAGGTATATGGCTGAAAATACATTGAAGAAATTTGACAATTTTGGATAGGTTGATGTGCTGGCGTCTGTACTTAAAAACGTGATTTGTATTAAAACTTATTCAAAGAATCAACTTCACCTGGTAACAAATATATAACTAGGATATTGAAGCTTGAATTCATCACAAACTTGACTTTGACATTGATGTAATCTACAATAATTTAATATTTGAAACCCTATCCAGTCAATTACTTTGTGATCGTGTAATTTGAAATGATCGTTGGATGTGCTACATAATAAATCCAGACGTTGAATTAATATTGAACGGATGTCTTATTTCTAACCCAACACCCTCTTGTTTCTAATCTTTACGTGGCAACCCAGCCAGGATCTCGTCTATCCCACCCAACTCGATATTCCGTAATATAGTCACCAGTAGTATGTAAACTCTTGTTACTCTTAATACATTGTAACAAGAGTCAACACTAGTCAAAAGTGTTTACATGTTTTTTTAATGCTCGTGACTGTAATTATGGCCCGAGTTGACAAAAGGTATGTGCGTTAGAATTCCTCTTTTCTCCAGTCTTTCTTTTTACACCTATTTGATATATATTAAAGTTAGAGCATCATCATCATCATTTGAGACTAGTTATAAATTATTGTAAGTAGTTCTAAAACTAAAAAATACTTTCAATTTTACTGATTAGTATCTGAAACAATACTGCATATGCGTCAACAATTTACGTTTTACAACAATTTTTTTTTTATAACAGTTACTAAGAAAAATAATAAATTCTAACCACCAACGTACACGACTTTAAAGTTTAAAGTTAAACCACCAATCGTTAAGTCATAAAGTAGGTGTCAGACAACCTTGCGCAAGCACAAAGGACCATTTGCGTCAGGTCATAACGCCAGATCAGGACGCGCCGAAGCGCACTCTTCATCCGGAACTCTTAAGACTATGTCTATTGAAAAAGGCACCTGCTCAGGCGCGGCACGCCTATCGACACGAGAATCTAATAGAGGACGTAGACACGCTTGCGTGATGCCATGCTGTCTTCAAACCCTCTGAGGATGTTTCGATCACACGGCTTGAGAAACCCTTTAAGTTTCTCACCGCCCTCAAAAGTCCGATTATATTAATTGTCTGACAGGGCAAGTGGCTCCACTCGAACTGATGTACGACACAGTAATCGGTTACGTTGTCAAGGCCCTAGATGGCAAAGAGCAATCTCTTTCCACAAAAAACCTTTTTACAATACCCGCAGTGCCTTATGCCTATAGTAACGCAGTTGCAATTTCCAGATGAGTTCTGCGAAGAGTACCCACACAGCCTGATCCCCACGCCAGGCTACTGGATCGAATGCTCGCGCCAGAAGATCGCCACCGATACCATCTGGGACGAGTCGGAGTCGGAGCACGACAGCGGGCCCGACAGAGACGAGAATGGTAAGTTATTCTAAAGCATCATCATTATCATCAGCGCATTTTATGTCCCTACTGCTGGGGCACGAGCCTTTCCTATGAATGGATAGGGAGAACAGGCCATTATCCACAACGCGGGCCCAGTAGAGACCAACTGCTTTACGTGCCTTCTGAAGCACAAAATTAGATGCAAGCATATTTACATTTTTCATGGGGTTTCCGTCTTATTCTAAGGGAGTAATGTTCTATTTGATCTTGGTTCACAAATCGACATTGCCTGACAAAGGGCAATGATGACAAAAGGCAACGATCTAAAATCATTGTAAAAGCAATAATCTGTTCAGGGGCAATTGTTTCTTTATGAAGTGGCAAATTTTAATAAAAAGGCGATATTAAATGCCACAATGATATAAGTACACATCGCATGTATTTGAATCGATTAAAAACTTTAAGTAATTTGTAAAGACCTAACATACAATAATAAGGACCTTACCTTCCTACACGACGAAAAGCCTTTTACGTTCATTGTTATGATAAATTATAAAACTCATATTTATGACTGGTAATTATCGTGAAACAATTTGATTTTTAAATTACCGTCTATCATTTTCCTTAAATAAATATCACTTGTTGACTAAGACAGTTTATAGATATGTCAATACATACGAGTATACTTCCTAAAAACAATTGAATCTTGTATTAAACGTAAGTAAAGTACATTAAATATTCAAGCCAAAATTTCAACTGTATAATTGCTTTCATTACGACTCCCTAAGAATTTAAGTCCTCCCAGACATTTTGAATTGTGGCCCGGATTCTGCATTCCGTGGTATTCGAACAAAAGGTATGACATGAAAATAATCGCCCCTCCAAGGTCCGCAATAAAAAAGCGTCTCCCCGGAGTCTTGACAAAATTGTGTAAGCCTATTATGGGGAATAAGAAATTAAGGGGCAACGCGAAAAGTACCCCTCTTTTTGATGTGGAGAAACTCCTAATCATCACCTTTGTCATCGTAATAATAAGTTTTTTTTTAATTAAGCTAAACCATCTACTGCCTCATAAGAAGCCAATCAACGAATCTTATTGACGCATGTATGAAACACTGTTTCTATAGTTTTTTTTTTATATTAACGGGTAAGCATGTTGCCTTGATCTCACCTGATGTTAAGTGATGATAAGGCCAATGATGGAAGTGCACTTCACCCGGGATCCTCAACTAGTGAGGAACTGGCTATCATATCTCTAGCTGCCGGAACACAACAATGCTACAAACATTGATGTTATAATAACTTGCGTGTAGTCGACCCCATTATGCATCATCAACTACCAGGAGTTGTCGACAGGCACTTACTGCCTAAAACTTCATTTCTTTCTGACTGCTGCGATGCCTACTTCTGCATGTAGCGTCGTCGAATGGGTGTGACGTCTACCGTTACTACCGAAATTGACAACTTGATGTTCCGTCGCAGTATATGCCAGTCACCAAACACTCAGCCCATTATCTAGTTACACTAAACTGAAATACTCGTACATAAAAAACGCAAATTCTCTACCAATTAGTGAAGCTAGTCACAAGCCCTATTCTTGCCCTCCACTTCCACCCAAATAGCTTTGTCTACGGTTACCATCACCTAAAGTGGGTTCAGGATACTCCTCAGCATTATAATCTAGATCACAATACGTGAAACAAAAATGTGTCATATTGTTACCAAGTAGAACAGTTTTACAGAGATTTTTATTGTTACCTTAACAAAAGTCAAAAGCAATTTTCCAATCAACGTTTTAAACTTATTAATACATTTTGAATGGTTCAAGTCGAGACGCGCTTTAAACTACATCAGCAAGGTCCTCAATATTCCAATAAAGACTGCACAAGTTAGTTGAACCAAGTTAGTTGGAGTAACTGAACAAGTCGTATTAAACACGAGGTCATTTTAAGTGAGCAATCCCCTGTCATATTAGCTGTGAAACAGATTCAAGGTGTAAATGAGATTTTCCACTCTGGCTGTTACTTCCATTACAGAGGTTGGCCTCACAACTTTGAAATGAGATCAAGTACGATTGCAGCATTAAATATGGATAACATGAGAATATATTTATTTGTGGTATGAAAATAAAACTTATTACCCTTTAGACACATTCAAAAGGATTGCATTCCGCAATTAAGTTTTGCTTAGTCGTACTCGTTTTTTTTTTTTATAAAAGAGGGAGGCAAACGAGCAGGCGGGTCACCTGATGGAAAGTAATCACCGCCGCCCATGGACACCCGCAAAACCAGAGGAATCGCAGACGCGTTGCCGGCCTTTAAGGAAGGAATAGGCTCGTTTCTTGAAGATTCCGAGGTCGTAACGGTCCGGAAATACCGCCGTTGAGAGCTGGTTCCACAACACTGTAGTACGAGGCAAGAAATTTCGCGAAAAACGCACAGTAGTAGACCGCCATCCATCAAGGTGATGTGGATGGAATGACAGTCGATTGCGTGTAGTGCGGTGAAGAAAAGCAGCGGTAGGGATCAAGCCGAACAATTCCTCTGTAATCGTACACTTTTTATGACAAAGAAAATCATCGCCTACTAAAGGAGACGATTAAACTTCCAACCAGGATCCAAATCCAATCAGTCGTTCACTTAATGCTGAGGATCGTGACCATCACGTCTGGTGGTGGAGACAAGCGCTCTCTATCTGGCCCTGTCACCCGCGATGTGGATGGACTCGTGTAGCTGCTTTCGTGTTTCGTGTCTTGATGATGACGTCAGCCCATGCAGCAGGCGGCCTTCCTCGAGCTCTCTTGCCCTCCTTTTCCCCGTCTAGAATTCAATCTCGGTAGATAGTTGACAAGCGTGTGTGTATGCCGTGTTCTTTCAAGATGAACTGGTTGATTCTAAACGCAGTCCAAGGAATGCGTAGAAATCTTCGCCAGCAGCACATCTGAAAAACATCGATTCTATTTAAGATGTTCTTTTTTACAGTCCATGTCTCCGAGCCGTATAGAAAGATAGAGAATACCAAGGATTGGGCAAGTCTGACTTTAGTCTTCTGATGTATTGAACGATCCCTCCATACTTTTGCGAGTCTACTTATAGTGTCCTTGGCTATTTGAATCCTGCGAATGATTTCTTTCTTGCAGTCTCCATCACTACGGTTAATTGAGCCTCGGCTCAATCTCGATAGTTAAACTCAATTACACACTCCAAGTCTTGTAGCTCATATCTTCACGTTAGAAATTGGTCGCGATCAACGAACATTCATTTCGTTTTGGACCTGTTGATAGGAAAACCTAATTTCCGGCTCTCTGTTTCGATACATTCAAACAATTCTGCCATCTCGCTTTCACTGGAAACTACAAGTGTAGTATCATCCGCGTAGCGATGTTTGTTAATAGATTTTCCTCTGATCGATAAACCACCATTCCAACCATCCGTTGCTTTGTGTAGTATGTATTCGCCGTAGATATTAAAGAGCCTCGGTGACAGTATGCAGCCTTGCCTTACACCTCTCTCAGGCTTGGATGGGTCAGATAGAGTTTTCTCAACTCTCACTCTCACTGTGCGGCGTACAAGCTCTCGATAAGATAGGCTAGAGAGGTACCCATCTCAACAACCAGGATAACATTCCATAATAAGCGATCACAATAATTACTTTTGAAATTGAAACTCGTGCTAAGCTTGTGTGTTAAATACAAAATCAGTTTTGCCCTTATTAAATCGAGTGGGTATATCCTCCGAAACGAACCAAACTTAAGCCTAAAATTTTCTCCAGTCCATGATATTATTTTACCTTTAAAGTATCTCGTACCAGAGTCGTTATCCTAAAACAACATTAGAATGTTAAGTTTATTAGCTTTCAATTCAATCTGCACCAAATTGTTTCGGAGACATATTGATACTGTCACTCAGTATGATAGATACGGCCCAGCGAAGGCGATTCGTCAAAGCTGTGTTGTATGAAATTATGGATGTGCAGGAATAGAGAAGAGCCTTTTATGAACTATTAACTTCTTCGAAAACCAACTCAGAAACTTTCACACTTTCACTCTCAAAACAATTTAGAAAAACATCATAGCAATCTAGTAACGAGAAAACAAAGTTACAGATTTATTTGTGAATTTTTTGGCATTTATCTCACTTGACAGAAAGTGATAAGATCAAAGATAGAAGCGCACTTCACCCGAAATCCTCAACCACTTATATTGCTTACTGATATAGAACACAACAAATGCTGTCAAAATTTTATCAATGGCGACAGACTTAAATAAGATGATTGTCACTATCCAGGTGAACTTAAAACAAGCCTTTTGTTTCCACCAAGCAAACCAATCTCAATATGTAAATCAAATCGAAGACATATGGGTCGAAGATTGATGATGAAGACCACCGATGAAGCCGTTAGACCAAATAAGTGGTTAAATTGAAGATACACACATAATACAGAATATACTTGCGTTATTGCTTTCAAAGATATGTACTCAGTTATTATCGTCACTTGGCACGTACTTATCTAAGTCTGTTAGCGGATTTATATCTCATGCACGCAGGAGAAAGCTGTATAATAAAAATACACTTGGAACTTGTTTCTGAAGTTTACGGGCAAAGGTATCAGACATTCAGCCAGTAACTTTTGATAAACACGCCGAATTTGGCAAGTATCAAGTCTGCACCGTCGCGCTACATAGCGAAGTTCTACGCGACATTGGTTATGTAAAGCAGATTACTCATGCACAAGTATGGCCGATGTTTACGGGTCAATTTGAATGTATCCAACTATATGAGGGTATTGTTAACTTAAGACTGTTGTAAAATATTAATATTACAGATTTTTTTATTGCATACATAAGAGAGGTTAGTTGAGTTTTTCTTTCATTAGGTACTGCCATTAGATAGCAAACAAAGAATCGTTCAATTGAACAGGAACACTGGATTACCAGTATATATAGTATATATATATATATAGTTTCAAAGATTAACAATATTTAACTAATCGTTTTTCAAATAACGACCTCATTCATCGCCCTGGCCACATCATAAAGGAATAGATATTAGTTAAGGAAAATGTTTATGACGTCTTTCTTAGAATTCTGAAGTATATACTTTTGAAGGATAAACACTACTTAGTTTCCAACAATGCACGCATGACTTCTCTTCGTAACTACAATCATATTAGCAAATGAGCCATGAATCGAGGCTTGTGCCAAATGATCCAAGGCGGACCGAATAAAAGGCTGTACGAATCACAAGCTTGCTCAGTGTCATGTTGAATGGCCCAACTTATTTGTTACGTTCACTAGAAAGGCCGCGCGGCACTTTTCATTAAGGAAGATTGGATATCGACGAGCAAGCATCCAAAGAATGGATGATAAGAAAGAATGATCAAACTATTATCTAGTAATGTCTTCAGATATATTTGTATGATGAAACTCTTTGTCATAGAGTAACTAACAACATGACAAACTATGGAAATACAAAACAATAATATGTAAAACACACAATCACAACAAACCAGTAGTGCCATACCTTTACTAGACACTTCATGGTAACATCAACGACGTCTTTGCAGTTTTCGTAATTCAATACTAGTGTATACACTAGTTAATCTGAAAATTTCACCATAAAGGAAAAAACAAAGAAAACTCAACTCTTAAAATGCAAAACTGTCAAATTTCTTTAATAAATTTTTAACCATATGACTAAGACATAAAGTTCAAAGTATATTGAGGAAATTTAACAGTTTGTGCTAGTCTGTGTGCAGACGTGTGTACATAGGTAACGAGAACGCTACCCTCACTTTCTACTTTGATAAAAGCGCCCACCTAAAAACTAGACACTGGCTGAATCAGAGCGAGCCACCGCACAAAAGAATTGTATTGAATCACAAGACGTCAATTGTGACAGCCCTGATACGGATGGTTAGAGCGGCGCCCGGCGTCTTGTCTCGCTTATCTGCCATACCATTCAAAAGTCACGTAATGTTTAAATGTGGTGCGGATACTGTTGCTTATGTGGCCGGGTCATCTCGACCCTTGCGACTTGCGATGTCAATATAGACTGAAAATAGTTTATTAAGAACATTGACACAGATACATTTGTGACAGGTCTCCGATAGTACTTAACTGTTTAAGTGTAAACTGCGCCACCTCCGATAGATAATACAAAAACGAAACAATATTTAAACAAAATATCATGATAATGTTACAGCATGCGACTCATATAGACTTAAAAGCTTGAGCGCGCGAATACCAGACACAGTAGAATTTTAATTGTTGTCGGCCACCTGGTGGTCGATCGACGCTCAAGGGGTTAAGAAAAGGAGACTACCTGCCAGATAACTGTATGTTTTCCTTCGACAACATGTTGTTACCTAAATGACAAATGAAACTTTTTTTAATGATTTTTAGAACAAACGATTACACAGCCTACGTAGATCATGGACACTCTCGCACGCGTTGCTGCATCAGAAGCTTCAGTTCTTTTGCCTTATCATCATCATATTCATCATCAGTCCATATTAGTCCACTGCTGACGTAGGCCTCCCTAAGTGCAGTAAATTCACTGGATCTAGTATTTAAACCTAAACACAGCAAAGCAAAAAAAATGCAGTTTTGCTGCAGAAATAGATTGGCCGGTCGCGATCCAGTTGTATTTTGTATAGTATTGCAAGCAGGATTATTGTGTTTTGATAAGATACCTAAAATTATTAATTAACTCGTCAATAGTTGAGGACTACAATGAAGTGCGTACGGTTGAAGTCACTTCTCACTCGTCCCTACTTTCAGGTAAGATGAAGGTCAATAATTGGCCTAATAAGATGAAAGCAATTATTGCTTTCAAAATATATTATTTTTAATTCAAAATATTTATCAGCGTAGCAGTTGGACTTAGGTTCTAACTATAAAACTAATACATACAATTAAAATTAAAATGCTACGACAAACTAGACTCCTCACAGCATAAGTTACAGCTTCAAAAAACTGCAACGCTTAACTTGTACGGAGTGAAAGTGACTGAAACGGATGAAAAAAAATGTGTTAAAATTTTTCTAAAAGTTTCACATTGCGCTTGTCTATTACCGTTTGTATTATTAGGTCTATGGTTAATACTATTATATTCTCGATAATGACAGGGTTACTCGAGTCATTGTTATATTCGCGTGTGGAGCGACACTATAAACTTATTTATAGGGTTGTCAACGCCTAGGGAAATCTAGTGATGAATAAAAGTTATCTAGTATTAAGTTTTAGCTAATACTAGTGATATATAACTTAATACGTTTCATATTGTACTAGCACGGAGATGAGATTTTATGGAGAAGGAGTCCCGAAATATAAAATATGTGTATAATATGTTTTTATTGTATAAACTTTGTATAAGTGAACTACGGTCGAGTTTCGACCACCACATATAAAAAATGTGATTTAAAATGTTACCTATCGGTGATAATAAGTATTTGCAAGAAACTGTCAAGCTTAAAAACATATCTTTGGACTGTTTACTTAATAACATAACTTTTGAAGCAGCTAATGCAATGCTCATTAAAGCTCGAATAAATTCAAAATGTGTCACCCATCCGAATTTCAGACATAGCCTGTCGTTTGCAGTGAATACAGACATAATAGAATTTTAATTGATTGTAGGACAGATCTGGCACTAAGAAGACGAAAGGATAAGAGATGCTGCTTAGCTTCCACGATCGTAATCCTAGGCGCCAGCTGTGACGTCACCCTGCTCCTCAAAACACTACACTACCACTATAAAATTCCTTATCAACTGGAGTGGGAGTGAAGTTAGTGGCAATAACTTTTGTTGACAGATGACACCTAAACACGGTTATAGCCACTTAATAACATCTCCGTAGCAATAAAGCCTTGAGCGACTGAAACTTTAATTCGAGTAGAATTGCCCTGTATTTCATGCGAGTAGATGCGGGGTTAAACACGCTCCTCTGCACTGGGAACACGGAATACCATAACAAATAAGATAACAACATACAAAGTGTTATTTATTTACTTGAATTTGACAAAGTTTGTGTTTAAACGCCTATCAAAAATGTATCAATTCTACTATCAATAAAATTCGAAACGCTTACCAAAACGCTTCGAAACGATACAATTTATATTTTTATTAAATGCAATAAAAATATATGAATACCTTTTAACTGCATTTCAGACCAAATATGTTATTTTGTCATCAAATAGATAACACCAATATTTTATGCCTCGGGTTTCAATTTGGTTATGATTGTTTTCTGTTCTCTAATAAAAAAAATAACCTCGAAATTCAAGACAATCGCTGCTTTTCCCGATTGTCTTAAATTTCTAACCTATCACGTGACCTACAGGAGTAGGACAGCTAGTATCCTCAATCATTTGAATAATTGACCGACAGGAGTAGGGCAGCTAGTATCCTCAATCATTTAAATAATAGTGTAAACATTTGGTAAGCATTTATCCATTTTGGGAAGCAAAAATAATATTTTTACAGTCATTTAATTTATTTGGTACTAGGGTCTAAGAAATATTTCTGGTGAGCGTTTAAATTATACCCATTTGACAACACTCGTTCTTTTCGATGGTCATTTGTTAAGTCAGCCATGTTTTTTGTAGACGCATAGGTAAATACAAAAAAATTAATTGAAATAATATTTAGTGTTAATTCCGCTAAATCACTCGTTTATCCAGCTCGGATGCAGTACGCATGCACCGCCCTCCCGCCCGCAAAAAATATGCCCATGCAGAAGAAACATTGGATGCATGCGAACATGCAGACCAACACCGATACCCGACACGTGTTTCGCCCCTCCACGGGACATCCTCAGAAGCTGTTGACTGGTCGAGAGCTGCGCACCGACGTTTAAATAGATAGTTACGATAATGTCGTGGTTCAATCAGAAATACCGTTTCGGTATGTAGTAGTACCTAAAATGACTCTTAACATTGAAACTTATATAAGTTACTTACCTAATATTGTAAATTCAATATTTTAAGTTATTTATTTTTTTGTAATCTAATAATATGTCTGGCTACACCTACTATTTAATTTACTTTTTATTAACTTGTATTCTAGCATGCAACGTTGCCTTTCTCAACAATAGTTTTATATAAAAGTGGAAACTAATTAGGCTTATGTAAGAACTAATTGTCACTATTATTTGTATGACTGTAACGCTGTTTTTTTCCCAATAGATAAATAAATAAATAAATAAATAAATAAAACATTGAAGACACGTGATTTTTCTGTAGAGTGTATAACCAACCTTCGTGAGCGACTATTAAAAGTTTTCATTGATAGACAAGAGAGCCTGTAGTAAAATTTTGGCAGACACCGAATTCTTTCTTTTGTTTTAAATTTCACAACTGTGTTCCCCGTGGGCTCATCCACCATCAGTTGGTCTTCGTACGTCGTCGTAAGTTTTCTAACTTTTTCGAGTTCACCACTGTAATACGTGCGGAACTTATCATGCAAATATGCAGAAGCAACACGGCTATAGTGAGGCACATTTTTGCTCCACTAGCTGACTGGACTGGATTCAGCATTTGCATAACATAAGGTGGAACGGAGTCATTTGCCTACTCAACTCATCATCATCGTCATCATCAGCTAATTTTATGTGTCCACTGCTGGGGCACTAGCTTTCCCTATAAATGGATAGGGAGAAAGAGCCATAAACCACCACGCGTGCCTAGTGCGGGTGCTACTCAACTATAAAAACAAAAGAACGGCAGGTTAATAAGATACCTAATCGTATCAATGAAACGCCAATAGACAAGCTAACCTGTTTCACGAGACTGAGCCACAAAATAACGAGACTGCAAAAGGTCACCTAAAAACAAAAGCGTTCGAGCAACGCACATATAGACAACCTTCCACGAACACGGCCTCTGTGGTCTAGTGGATAAGACCACTGGTTTAGACCCAGAGGTCCCGAGTTCGATTCCCAGCGGGGGGTAAATGTTTGTGTACTCGGTTTCGTTGGTGGTAGGACTTGTTTGTCCGCCTGGCTAGCTACCACCATCTTATCTAAATGTGTCGCCATAACATCAATGTTTGTAGCATTGTTGTGTTCCGGCAGCTAGAGATAAGATAGCCAGTGCCTCACTAGTTGAGGATCCCGGGTGAGGTGCGCTTCCACCAATTGGCCTTATCATCACTTAACATCAGGTGAGATCAAGGCACTGTGCTTACCCGTAAATATAAAAAAAAACACGAAATCTCGCAACAGCTGCACTCGGGATCGTTTGGGATGGTCCGAGATTACGAGTCCGTGAGTGATTGTTTACAATGCTCGAGCGCGGTATGTGTATGTGAAGCTTACCTTCTGGGATGTCCTTGTTTTGTGACTGGACCGAGCGGTGCTGTATTCCCAAATTGGATATCCAATCCATTCTCGATGGAAGGAGGTATTTCCCTTTTACCCCGGGGAAGTCATCAATCACAATATACTTACTTTTGTGTTTTCTTTGCTATACGTAGCATCAATTATATGCCTTTTTAGCCGAGAGTTGGGAAGTTTTACCCCAATCATTAATGGATCTTCGGAAAGACCAAACTGGTAACTTTGTTAACACACAAAAAATTATCTATAAAAAATATATGATTTTCATTAATTTACTTACAACTTTGTACTCACTATGCTATGTTCTACTCGATGGCTAATAAGCGTATTGCGATAAAGAGTAGGTTCGATTACGAACTTCGAATGTACCTAAGTCGTGTTTTTAGTAGGTATAACTATGTGATAACAAAGACACAGAACTCATAAAAAAACAACTTTTTTTACAACACAACTGTTGTATCTACTTATTTGAATTTATTTTTAGAAATTTTTATTAAATGCGTACAATTGATACACGTTTACTACCCCGCCCGCTCCTCTAAATGCTTGTATCGGCTGCCAGGAAGACAGTGCCAACATAGCAGAGGATGAGGTTGGTAAGGAATAGAGAGCTGACTTACCCGGCGAGCTGACGTTGACGGCCGGCGTAGCCACGACACGACTGTCGTGGAGATGGAGCTGATGCTGTTAGAATTCGTTTCTTACGCGCACACATACACACGCGACTTATGAAGGAGTGTACCGGCCGGTAGGCTATTCACGAAATAGTTCTCGAAGGTTCTGAAGCGGAGAGCTGATGGTATGACGCGACGTCACGGGCGGGCGCTCGGTGAGAACTCTGCTACGTAATGAACGCTGCAAGTGAACTATGCAGCGGAGTGAAGTTTTCGCGGTTCGTCAGCACACACTAGCTCCGCCGACGGCGTAGTGGCGTAACTTTAATTAGGATGAGTGCACCGTCACGTTTCTGGCGCGAACTACACTACACATTTACGGAATACACTAACCATGCACACTAGTTTAGGCCCAAGACACCGTACTCGTAGAACAAGGGTAC
Organism: Eudonia mercurella; assembly: GCA_963082485.1. NCBI lineage: Eukaryota > Metazoa > Arthropoda > Insecta > Lepidoptera > Crambidae > Eudonia > Eudonia mercurella. Next base: position 11,756,152 of record OY720036.1, on the reverse strand, counting down.
GACTAAACGGTTCACACGCGCTTTATACCAGGTGCAGACATGTACCTGGGCGCTTCTCTCCACCACCACGACCCGGTCAACCCGAGCCGAGGTCCGAGTCTTTAGAGGCGCCCTCGGTTCCGCTGTTGTTCCGCTCCCCGATCCGATCCGAACCCTTCTGAAAATCTAGTAGGGCACGGGGACACGCACTAGTGCGTGATGCCGTTCCCTGTAGAAAACCTCCGAAGGTGATTCGTTTCACACGGCTTAAGTTCTTACCCTTTCAATTTCTCGCCGCCGTCTGAGGCAATCAGCAAACTCTGTCCAAAAAAAACGTTTTACTAACATTTTCAAAAACACAAATGTTGAAAAACATTTTCAATTTACAATATTAGCAGTTTAATTGTGTTGCAATTAGAAAAAACTAATTTAAAAGAAAGTTATACTTTCAATTCAGTCTTCAATGTTCATTTCAATGTGTAATGTGCGCATAAACTTTCAAAACAAAAGACAACTGTCATGTCTTTTGTTATTTTTTGTTTCTAATAGTTTTATGTTCTTATTTCTAAATATTCAATGTGTGCAGTTAGTATAAAAGAGTTGAGCTTTGCTGTATAAGTCCTATTCAAAAACGTGTGCGAGTGTTGTTGACGAAAGAAACAAGATCGCGTAACTTACTATGTTAATAACAATTGATTCATATACGATTTCAGTAAAGCATCATGTTAGGGCGCTTTCAAGCGCCCCAAGGCGCACTCAAGCGAACACGTACAAATTTAATTATGTCAAAATGTATGTAATGCATAGGTACTATTGTACGGTAATCGTTCGCAAGTTGTCTGTCTCCGCGAATTAGAATGACTGTCATATGTGGATCAGACTAGATTAAAACATTGTGTCGTGTCGTTAATAATCTCATAACGTATATATAGGCATACAGGTACAACATTATATTAAGAAATTCAGTCAACACGTCTCTAGCATAGGTAGTGGTAAAGTCACAGTGCTTGTATCAAACCTTGATTTTGCAAGTTCGACTCCCAGTAGGGGTATGTATATACTCGTAATGTCCTCTCGTCTGCGCTGGCCTAAATATTACGTTAATTGGTCGCAAACTAACTACGATTCGGAAAACGTGTTGAAATTTTCCACTATCGAGAGCCAAACCCACAAATTCGCTACTTCTTCTACTGACATATACCGGGTCAGTTGCACTAGCAACTAAGCTATTGTGGTCACGATTTATATACAGACATTTAAACCGTTAGCTAATTTTTAAATAAAAAATCAAAAACAAATCTATAAGCATTTACTCAGTTTCACTTATATCAAAAAGTCAATAAACAAAAATTTTATTAAACTAAAATAATTACTTTTTACTTTTGTCCCTTTAGATAAGCCCTGATCGTATGATTTAAAAGCTGGTATGCGGTTATTTTTGTATAAATATAACCGGCTTAAAGACTTAGCTGTTCCCAAATTGCTCGGATCAGGCTTAAACATGGGACTTACTGATTAAGAGTTTATTAAGTCTAGGCAGGCGGAACGTAGGATTGGTGGAATTGAGAGAAATTGACGCTCGCTGAATATTGTTGATAAGACCGAATTAAGCTCGGAAAATTATAAAATATATTTTAATAAGTTAGCTAAGAACGAGGGTAAAACTCTCTGACTGATTCAACAAACTCAGCACCGGGTCAGGTGCACTACCAACTATGCTATTGTGGCTGAGTCACGATAACATAGTACAAAACACTTTTTTTTTTCTTTTTTTTTTATCTGTTTAGTTTCATTCATATTATTTTGTAACATTGTCATTTTGCTGAATTGAAATTTGAATGCTGTCTACCTATACCTACAATAGACGTTGGTATAATAACCATACTTGTAACTGTTAGCCTTACAAACTATTGCTTAAAATATATGTCATCATCATCATCATCATCTCAGCCAAAAGACGTCCACTGCTGAACAAAGGCCTCCCCCAAGGATCTCCACAACGACCGGTTTTGTGCTGCTCGCATCCAGCGGCTTCCCGCAACCTTCACCAGATCGTCGGTCCACCTTGTTGGAGGCCTGCCCACACTGCGCTTTCCGGTACGCGGTCGCCACTCGAGGACTGCTCCGCCCCAGCGGCCATCAGTCCTGCGAGCAATGTGCCCTGCCCACTGCCACTTGAGCTTAGCAACTCTTCGGGCTATGTCGGTTACCTTTGTTCTTCTGCGGATCTCCTCATTTCTGATTTAATCTCGCAGAGAAACCCCGAGCATAGCCCTCTCCATTGCTCTTTAAGTGACCTTGAGCCTTCTGATAAGGCCTATAGTGAGCGACTGATAAAGCGAAAGCGAAAATATATGTGATCTTGTTTATTCATATAATGTACCTAATTAATAAAAAAATACGTTAAATAGAAAACCTAAGCGTAAATGTATAGGTACAAAAAATATTTTTAATCTGTAAACTTTTTATCCACCTTTTGTTTTTGTTCTGTTTTTGTAATATTAAAATTATGTATAGCTTATTATAAATGCATGTTTCGTCACAAGGCAATATAATTACTTTTTATAATTATTAATCTCATGTAAGTGAATTCTGTATTCTTATGAGAATAAAGTTTCTTTAAACCTAAAGCAAACCAGTGAAAGTGACAGTAATTAATACCTATAAAATTGTTACCTCCATTTTCATGTGGACAGGCCTCGGTAATAAATAACTGTTTGATGTTTTGAAGCCTTGCCAAAATCAATAATGTTAATAATCCTGAAAAGAGAAGGAATGGTTTCTATAAGTGAGCACCGCAAAGAGGTGTTACTCAGTTTTTGATCTTTATAGGCTCTGGAGAGTCTATAGAGAAAGAGTCTTTGAAATAAGCCCATGTTAATATAAATATTTATATAAATCAATATAGATATATGTACAGGGTGGAAAGTTAAGATGGGGCATTAAGGGCAGCTACCAGGATCCCTTGCTGCTACGCGAAAATGATCTTAGGAGACCTTTTTCAACTTTTTGAGTGATGACAATCGACATTCACAGATTTTTGATAAAATGTACAGTCAGCAAGAAATCGTCAGAATTGAGTTTTTTTTTAATGCCAACCGATCCCATTCCTATAAAATAAAGGATTAAAACACTCTTTGACTCCAACTGAGGTTAGAGTACTAGAACACCCACAAATCAAAGAAAACTTTTTCCATACATTTTAGTAGGGTAATAACACTATAACAGAGAAGACCTTTCGCATGTGGTTTCTTTACGCGTATCGGTTCTTTATACTTAAAGAATGTGATGAATGAATGAATGTGTTAATGTGATTGGCGGACAATTTTTTTATGAAACTGCCACATTCGACGAGATTTTTCAAAATGTTTTGAACAACTTTTCTAATCGGGGTAACTCTTGTCGGATATTTATTCCTGTACCACTCCAGAGCAAGAGACAAGTTTTTGTTATTTACAAAATAGGCTTCTAACAAATCTAATTTTTCTTGACTTGAATCCATTTTTCACTTACGAACACTAAACAGAACGTTCCAGAGAACAGAACAGAAATTGAAATAAAACATCAGATATCGTCACTGTTCTAAATTCAAAATTAAAATTTTTTTCGTACATTCTTTTTAATTATTAAGCTTTTTCACCCATGACGGCCAGCTTTATCTATGTAGCAAATAGATTGCATCGTATTTAGTGGTTTTTTATTTGTAAGAATACCGATTTTTGTCATTTTTAATGTCCTAATGCAAGTTGTCCCCATAAAAATTAATGATCTTTAAGCTTAAGAAAACTCCACTTTGCTTTTACCCTACTAAAATGTATGGAAAAAGTTTTCTTTGATTTGTGGGTGTTCTAGTACTCTAACCTCAGTTGGTGTCAAAGAGTGTTTTAATCCTTTATAGGAATGGGATCGGTTGGCATTAAAAAAAAATAACTAAATTCTGACGATTTTTTCGCTGACTGTACATTTTATCAAAAATCTGTGAAGGTCGATTGTCATCACTCAAAAAGTTGGGAAAGGGCTAGCGCGTTCGAATTGTAATATTTTAAGCTTAAGATCTTAAAACAGTTGTGCAACCCTACCAACTACATACATTGATCCAGTATTTAGGGTTCGATATGTTCAGCCTGAGCTCAGCCAGTGGGACAATAAAAGTTCAACATCGTTCTTACTTAATTACGTACCAATAATTGGTTAAAGCAGGAATTGTAATTTTCGCTTATTAATAGTACTTAGGTACCTGTCTGGATAATAGTCGTATAATATTGAGCAACTTAGATTGTTTAAGTTCTGTTTGGCCACGTTTTGAGGTCACCCCGAACTGCGAGCTATGCTAAACTACTTCAATCACATTTACATCGTGCCTAAGATTCACCAGAGCAAACATGAAGGTAGGTATTCTTGACATTGTCTATCTTGTGTTCGTATTTCAGGCAACGCTAAGGTTCAATGCAAACCTTCATTTAATTTGAGAAATGTTAAGAAAATGCCACGAGTGGGATTCGATTCCGCGCCCTCTCCGCGCGTACTGGGTCAAGAACCCATCCAATTGAGGCTCGGTCCGACTCATGCTATAAACACTATATAGGTACTCCTATTTTATTAGCCAAATGAGTCTTATTTATTATTCGGAACAAATTTTGCATAAATATTATACGGCCACTTGGCCGTATAATATTTATGCAAAATTCTCATGCTCTCATGACTTGCATCATTATCTGCCAATTCAATCTCACTGCGTGGCAGGACTCAGCTACATAAACAATAGCTTAGAGAATGGAATATAAAAAAAATCTTTATTTGGTAAAAATGTACAAATACATCATCATCATCATCAATGTAAGTCCCCATAGACAGGATTACCTAGTTTAGGGACTAGTAGAAATAATGTATACATACTGTTGCAACTCTTTTATCTAATAAAAGCATTTTAATTTTTTTAATTTTTTTATTTTATGATAAATAACGCTTGCCAATGCGGGTTGGCGGGTTTTACCGACTCTATCTTACTCTGACGCACAGAGGAACTGAGTACTGGAGGAGTCGAGATTATCATTATTTTAATATTAAAATAATAAAAAAAAACATTTATTCAGTGTACGCTACAAATTAGTTCTTATGAATGTCACTATGCCATCGGTTCGTAAGTCTACACATGGCAGGAGACCTTGTACTGAGAAGAACCATCATTATCAACAAAACTTATTACAACTACACAGGAACACACTAAAGTCCACAATTACATTTACTTTGGCTCTGGGCTCGTGCTGAATTGATGCGGTGAGCCGCAAGAGTAAATAATCAAAGGCCGCAAGGTTGGTAGCGCGCGAGCAACGCACCACGGGGGTCACAATATTAATTTACCAAATTTATAACTCTAGTTATTATTTTACTTAACCTTTCCGTTTGCTCAGAAAGTCAACTACTAATATTTTAAAAATAAATACCTAAATATCTATATAAAATACAGTGAATAAATTAAACGCTCACCCGACCCAGCCAGGAGCCAGGAGCCGATCCTGGCTGGGTCGGGTGGCCGTTTAATTTATTCACTATATTTTTTATAAACATGTAATTCAGCTTAAGTGTAGCAATTAACACTTAAAAATAAAAAGTAAAAAAAAATACCTAAGTGAAAATGGCACGTGGGTCAAGTTACAGAAGCTTGTCCATTTTACGCTTCCACCTTAGACATTGTCGTTACAACGCAAATTATACGAATAAAAATATATATGACTCAAAATGTTTTGTTGCTTACATAGTTGCAAACAAGTCCCTATTACCATGGACTAATAATACTATTCTATTACTATCCAACACGTTCATCATTAGGTACTTATATTCATCGTTGGCTGTGTACAAAATATTCACAGTAAAGCCTAACAAAGACAAAGGCGAACATTTACCGAACCATAATGCATACGAAGCCGGAATGATCTTAACATCTCGCATGTACACAAAAGGCTAGAATTAAATTAAAATCAGCAGTGAATTCGAGCGCAGAAGACAAGGTAAGCCGACAACCTGACAGTCGACACGTGAGCCTGGCGAGCGATAACAGCCTGCGAGTGCGCATAGTGTTACCCTCAAAGCAGGCATATTCTGAAATATTTTCGTTTCTGTTTCGCCGCAAAGACTTTGTTAAACTTCGACATTCAATCTCAATTTAAATTACAAAATATAATTTCAAAGGTGACTATCAAAATCCTCGGCCGACAAAAAGTATGTACAAATCAGCAGCTCATTTTATGTCCCCATTGCTGGGGCACGAGCCTTCCCTATAGATGGATAGGGAGAACGGGCCATAAACCACCACGCGGGCCCAGTGCGGATTGGTTGTTGTTAACGACTGCTAATGCAGCCGGGACCAACGGCTTTACGAAGCCTTTTTTTTTTGCCTTCCGAAGCACGGAGGAGCTCGAGATGATAAATTTTTGGTCACCCATCCGATGACCGGCCTTTGCGAAAGTTGCTTAACCTCAGCATTCGCAGACCAGGCGCGTTAACCACTGCACCGTCGAGCTTCTCCGTACAATATACTGTAGTAATTTAAGTTAATAGGCTATAACTGTCCCACTGCTGGGCAAAGGCCTCCATCGTTAAAATCAAGACTATCACTACAATTAATGGGTAGTAGTAGCTTAATCACCGCGCTTGCATAATGCGGGTTGGTGATCAGTGAATACAATCCCGGGCTATGCATCGAAAAATTCGAAACACACTTTGCCTGACCTGGAAATTAAACCAGTGACTGTAGAGTATCGAACCGAGCGCTTTGCCATTCGGCTACCGAGGTGTTAATATACTGTATAAAAATCATCAATAAACTAGCCGCAAGTTGGCATAGTTTGTATAAATCGTAATATTTTGTGTTAGCATCTTTAATATCTTTTGCCCGACATTGTTTTATTCTGTATTCTGTTTTAATTCGTGATACATTTGAACTCTACAACTGTTGGTATTCCTAATAGTGATACAATAATAATGAAAATATACATCACATTCACGTAGCTATATAGGCACTTCTGTATCGTTTTGAAATAGGTAAACAAAATTCCCTTGTAAATCCGATTCTCAAGGAATGAGGTTTAATATTTCGATCATCTTTTGTTTGCGAGCAACGAAACAAAAATAATTCGGAATAAGCCCACAGGCTCCAATTTGACGAGACGTAAATCTGAGCTGTTCCTCACAATAGGAGTAGGAACGGAGGACAGGTAGCATAGTGAAGGAGCAGTAACTTGTTATGTGCAACCAATAGTTTGTTAGGAGATATACGAACAAGTTTTTTTCTAAGGAGTCATGTAAAAGTAGAAAAAATTAATGGAATGAAAAACGTCTATGAAATTAAGAGCACAATGTCAGTGGTAAGGTGTGTGGTGTATGAGCAGTACCAGATTAATCTAAAGGCCAAAAAGGCACGTGCCTATGGGCCCCGCATCGATTCCTTTACTACAATTTTCCAAAAAGGTAGAGTTCGAATTAATTAACTCCATACATTTCAATGTACGACTTGCCAACTTATAGTTTCCTCATAAATATGTACTTACATTAAAAAAAAAACAAAGAAAAATAAATATTAACTATTCTTAGATTTTTTAAGAATAATAATAGTACATGATAAATTATTATATATTTAATAAATGATACATATTAGTTTTTTATGCCAAGTCTTGAAGATAAGACCTCCGAAACATGCGTATTCATGGCTTAATCCGGCTCTGTGTATGAGTTGTTCTCCCTCTCACTCGTACCGGTAATGTGTGTTATGTAAAACCAATAGATGGTCAGAGGATGAATGAATAAGTATTTCTAAGTATTCACGTAAAAGTAAATAAGTTTTATAGAATGAAAAACATTTGTAAAGTTTATAGGCTTGATTTTTTAATTTCCAAATCAGGAATGCGATTCAAAAACCCTGATGTTACATAATTTGTTTATTATTAGATTCATCAGCCTAAGTTACCGTTAGGCTGATGAACCCTAACCTCATAGTCGCTAATAGCATTATTTCATATGTTTTTATGTCAATTTAATGTACCCTTATTTAAATAAATAAAGATAAATCTTTCCATCGCCAATACTCTTGTGAATAAGTAAGCAAAGGTGAATTTGTAGCAAATTAAATTTACTGAGATGACCCAAGTTGCGTTTATTGGGGCAAAAACTACGTAAGCCAAGGGTTGACAACTGACAGTCGACATTGTGACCCCTGTCCTATAACATACATGTAAACATACATTTGTTTTTATTATTTGCTAAAAGGCCTCCTTAAGTTGAAGTTAGAATATTTTTGATAATTTGAATGGCATTGCTGTTTTGATAGGTTGTGTATGCTTGAATGCTTTTCAATCATAAAAAGAGTTAAGTTAACCTTTCTAAATCAAAGGCAAGCTCTACCTATTTTAATATTATATTTACGAGAATTTTGAATCTAAAAACCTACAGGTAGGTATGCGTGACACTACTGCTTGACGGCAGATATGTATTTTTATGTGGGTAGCTAAATAAAAAGATTCTGTGCAGTTATATTACCACTGGCTTAAGATAAAAATAGCAAGGCTCTCGCTATGTGCTAATGTTCATATTAGAAAGTCTAATCCCAGCAGTGGGAAATTTAAAGACAGACGATGGAGTATATACCTAGGGCAAACAATTGAAGAGTTCAATGAAACAAATCTGTATGCTGGTAGGCGCTTTACGCATAAACTATTGAATAAATTGAAATGGGACTCCTTGTCGTAAACTTTAGTGCTCCAGAAAGACACCGAGGTATTTTATGTCGATACGTGATCTGGAAGTGTAGATATGAAAAACAAAGGCGAGATATATCTTGGCGTTTTATATGGTACTGCCGGCAACGAAGATCTATAAAAACCCTAACTTTATAAAACATGTTTCTTTTTTAATGGCACTGATTTAAAGCAGCAGTTGTGTAGTGTTGGTAGGTTTAAAATTAGAAAATGCATATTTATTAACAAGTTCCGCAGTTTAAAAATAGTAGTAAAATAAACAAAAATGAGTCATAAAAAATAATGAAATGGATCATTGAATAAATATTGAGCAGTAAAATAACTAAATGGGCAGTTACGTGTGGATAGTTAATAAATAGGAATTAGTCGGTAAGAAATCTCATTCTAAGCAGTTCTATAAACAATGAGGTGGTAAAATATATTCCTCGTATATTAGGTTTTTGAGCACCACACACCACAATCTTATGCCGCTCCCCCCTTTCGTGACTGCGTTCCCCCCTTCCGTGACTGCGCTCCCCCCCTTCCGTGACTGCGCTCCCCCCTTCCGTGACTGCGCTCCCCCCCTTCCGTGACTGCGCTCCCCCCCTTCCATGACTGGCCCTCGCTACGCTGGGCTTCGCTCGGGAAAAAAAAATTTACTTAACCTAAGGCAACAGTAAGGATTTCTATTAATTACTGGTTCTGGTGTCTCCGCTCCCTGTGAACTGACGAACTACTTATCTAACCGCCCATTCTATCATTTTTACTGGCGATTTATTTATTGGACTGCTTACGTATTTTTAGTACTGATATTTTAGGATGAAATAACCGACCAATTTTTTTTATTACTGTCTATGTTTTATTGTCGCACTAATTTACCAACAGCTAATAAATAAAATAACTGCCCATTCTTTTTTTCAACTGATCATAATAACCTTTCGAATGTTTATATAACAGTTTAAAAAATTAGTTCCCAAAAACATAAATGTTGAAAAAATTTCCACGAGCAGGATTTAAACCTGCACCCTTCTGACATTCCGAGTCAGGTGCTCTTCCAATTGAGCTATCGTGGTTCTAACCAGCCCGCCCTTTATTTGTTCCCTTTAATATTTCTATTTTATTAGTTCCCTTTTTTAATTAACCAGTTCGATAGAGACACTAAGTCCGCCTGATGGTTGGTATATAACAAGTTATGCCTTAGTTACAAGTTACAAGTAACTATAACCTCGTTGCTTATGAAACCAGGCATGGTTGTAAGTTAGAACGTGTGCGTTATCAATATAGATCGGCATAGATAAAGCTTTTTCTGTGAACTATATCATATCATTGTCAATTGTATGGATAACACGATAAAAACAAAAGAAAAATATACAACTGAGTACTTCTTTTGAACGTCGCACTGTTGAGATGTGATTTATTTATTCTACTGTTTTGCGAGTAACAGACGAGTACGTTATTTTTTGGATTACGAATATAACTGAGCTCGTCTGGATTACGTAATGCTATTTGTGCAAAAGTATATAATAATCTCTATTTATTTTGATCTATGGTTTCCAAGCGTGAAGCGTTAGTTATAACGTTTCTATGTCTAGTAATTTTATTAGATCTTGAACCCTTTTTTTAAGAGCAAGCACAGTGCCTTGATCTCACCTGATGTTAAGTGATGTTATGGCCATGATGAAAGCGCACTTCACCCGGGATCCTCAACTAGTGAGGCATTAGCTATCTTATCTCTAGCTGCTGGAACACAACAATGCTACAAACATTGATGGCGACATATTTAGATAAGATGGTGGTAGCTAGCCAGGCGGACAAACAAGCCCTACCACCAACCAAACCAAGTAAACAAACATGTACCCCCGCTGGGAATCGAACCCAGAACCTCTGGATCTAAGCCGATGGTCTTAACCACTAGACCCTTCAAACCAAGACACTGTCGACATAAATAGGTATGGTTGGTACTATCTAGATCGTCTCTGTGCGGGAACACTGCCATTGGCTAACATATGCTCCTCAACTTCTAGTAAACTGTTATAGCATAACACTGTAGTGATGCTACTTTCGTTGCTTTATTTGATGATGAGAAAATGGTAAATAAGCGTTTATTAAGAACATTGAACAAAGATATATTTGTGACAGGTCCACGATATGATGTCGACAGAGAATTGACTTTAGCTGATAAAATGATATGTTTTCAATTTAAAAGGCATTAACCCTTTCATGCATACTGTACTAAAACCAATCAACTAATACAAAACATGTTTGATGAAACAGGGTATTGAATAATAAAAAATATAGAATGATAGGTATTTCCACTGAAACAGAAATAAAATGTGGGACAAATTAAGAAATTACTATGTGGGACGAAACAGGAATAAATCAAAATAATATTGTTTGCCCCGCGCCATCATAAAATAATAACGTGCCTTAAATTCTTGCCTCGCACACAAAGAACGCATAGGAATCAGACTGTTTTACGGTATTATGCGCCTTCATTCTTTATTTATATGACAGATGATTTGCTGACGTAATATGTTAACGTAAGCTCTTTTTCCTCTAAGTTTTTCAGAACGTACCTCAGTGGAATTTGGGTCAACGAAAAATAAAATAATTCGACCATTTTATCTTGATCTTTAAAACTTTAGGAATCTGGAATTAGAAACGTAAAGTATACCAAAGGGTCTAGACAATCAGCATAACGCTTGTAAAATAGAAATGGAATAGAATTAAAGTCAATCAAACGTCATTTATACGTATCGTTGTCTTCTGTCTTGTTGGGTCTGTCAATCCCATACGATAATCATTATATTTCATTTCTATTCTATTAGCGTTATGGCGTTTGTCTTGGCCCTCTGGAGTAAATCAGATTACCGTAAACAATTAATTGTTTCATAATCAACTTCATCATCATCATCAACCTTTAAAAGTCCCACAGATGGGCTCAGGCCTTCCCACATTGACACGTAGATTTGGTAGAAGGATCTTTAATTATTTTTCGTTAACCCTTTCGTTTAAAAAAAACAAATAACGATTTACCAGGTACACACAATTAATGGTTGGCCACAAGGACTTAAATTTCAATTAAACGTTTATTTTAAAGCGCTGCTGACCTCGTTATCTCTTTACTAATTAACTTTAAGATCACACAATTTGTCAGAGCTGGTTGATATTTCAAGCTTTCACTTGTTTGTTATTTGTAAACTTCTCTTTGTTTGCCCTTAATAAGAAAGCTCTCGTTTGCCATCTAGTTTGTAGACCAACATCTCGAAACGGTCGCAAAAATTGACTAGCCTTTTCTTAAGCTATAATAAGTCATGATTGAGATATTATTTTTAATTATACCACTTTTATCACACAATCACCATTAGCATTCTGAAAATGATGTACCAGAAGTTTAACTCTCCTTTTCTGAGGCACTTGATCTCTATTAAATGCCGTTTCATTCGTTAAGCCAATTCTCTGTCCAACGCAAAAATATGCTCTTAAATTCTTTAGCTAATTATGTAAATCTCAAATAAACAGCAACTTTCACTATCTTACCAATTTGGACCTAAAGGTCTTTATAAATAAAGAATATGATGATAATTACGCAAACTGTTAGCTACTATAAATTAATCACATTTTTCTACAAATGATAATTTTTCTGTTCCATAGATCGCCACAGAAGGTCAGGCTCGTTGGACGAAGCAGCTGAAGACAGCAGCGACAATGGAGGCAGCACACCCAAGAAGAAAACGGCCGTTGAAGAACAATGGGAGAGGTCTGGGGGCTTTGAACTCACCTCCGTGGAACAAGAGACGTACGAAAAATACTTCTACGGCTCGGAGCACTGGAACTACTTCACCAACGACGAAGACCTTGGCCCGGTCATACTGTCCATCAAACAGGAGACTCTGAACGCTAGGGACCAGTTTCGGTACGTATACATCACCATCATCACTATCTCATTTTATACTCCCACAGCTGGATAGGGCGAACGGGCCATAAACCATCACGCAGGCCCAGTGTGTATTGGTGGTTTCTAGCGACTACTAATGCAACCGGGACCAACTGCTTTACGTTCCTTCCGAAGCACGGAGGGTCTCGGGATTATAAATTATTGGTCACCCATCCGATGACCGGTCTTTGCGAAAGTTGCTTAACCTTAGCAATCGCAGACCAGGCGCGATAGCCACTGCTCCATCAAGCTACTCGGGTACGGTACGTATAAATTTTTCATAAATATCATTAATGTTCCACAACTGCATTCAAGGTTTCTTAAAATAATAGTAGTACATAGGAGATGGCGGTACGTAATCCTAATGCAGGTTGGTGGATTTCTAACGACTTACATCCTAGCACCACAACCGAAAATCAACTATAGCGTCTTCAAAACCATGGAGGGCTCGAGATATTTTTATTTCTGTTATGCGGCATGGCGAACATTGCCTACCCGAACGCACAAACCACTGCGCCATCGAGCGCTTCCTTCAGATAAATAAGTAAATAGTCTATAATATAGACTCTATACATATACTGTCCTACTACTCCTGCTGCTAGGCAAACGTCCATTAGAATCAATTCATCGCTGCAAATGATGAGTATTGGCTAAAACTTTCCATCACACTTGCCTTTGTACTACGCTTGCAAGTTGATGATCCGGGCTCTAAGACCGAAAATCCGAAAAACGAATTGAGCCCAGGACTTCTGGATATATCAGGCTCTTCGCTTAGTCACTCAGCCACCAAACACTTGGTTTAAATGGTTACTATAAGATCCAACTCCTTCCTTAAGGTCGGCAACGCATCTGCGATTACTTTGGTTTTGCGGGTGTCCATGGGCGGCGGCGATTACTTTCCAGCAGGCGACCCGACTGCTCGTTTGCCTTCTTTTAATATTAAAAAAAATATATATATTAAAATTTTACTCACGTAAGTACACACACACGTCTGCACATCTGACTACCACAAACAGTCTAAACCTCAATAGACTTTGAATTTTATGTATATGACATAATGGTAGAATATCACGTGAACCCCCTTTAGTACCTTATTAGTATCTTTAGTATGTATAGTTTCACTATAATTAATATTTTATAAGATTTTAGATTAATTAGATTAGCTTTATTAATGACTAGCTGACCCGGCGGACTTCGTACCACTTTGTCAGTTTCTATCACAACAAAACAAAGAAATCGTGGAACATTTTGTATTCGAAAATTAAACTGTCGTTTTTATTATTTTCCGTTATTCATTATTTATGTTTCTCACCGTTTAAACCTTCCCTGAACTTCCACAAATATTTCAAAATCAAAATTATCCAAATCGGTTCAGTAATTCTCGAGTTTTAGCGAGACACACGAACAGCAATTGATTTTTATATTATAGATTTAATAAGTCCACAACGCATGCTGAGGCTGTTTTTAATTATAAACTAAGTTTAGATAGGGCTTATGTTTGTAACAGGAACATTGTTTTTGCAAGTATATGTTTTTGTTGACTGTCCAAATAAATGTTCAAATAATTTTTTCACGCAAATTTTGTTGCGAATGTCAGAAGGGTGCAGGTTCAAATCCTGCTCGTGGAAATTTTTTCAACATCTGTGTTTTTGTAATTTGTTCGCAGCAATATTTGCGTTAAAAAATTATTTGAACATTTATAAATAGCTTGCTTACTTCTTAACTGATCTTTAATATTTGTAAAAATATTATGATCAGACGTTAGTGACGGTAGTTGTTGACATTGAATGGGCGCCTTTGGCTTTCAAAGTAAAAAGTGTTGAATAATTTCGGCGGGCTGGTTAGAACCACGATAGCTCAATTGGAAGAGCACCTGACCCGGAATGTCAAAAGGGTGCAGGTTCAAATCCTGCTCGTGGAAATTTTTTCAACATCTGTATTTTTTTTTTTTTTTTCAACATCTGTTTTAATTTTTTTCAACATCTGTAAAAAATAAATAAACATTTATTGAAGGAATTTGACAGTTTTGGATCGGTTGATATGCAGGCGTCTGTACATGTGTTATTCAATTTAGAGAAAATTTATTTACACACGTTCAAATTACAAATTGCGTTTCTGTTATTCCAAGTAATTAATTTAAATTCATTCAAATCAGTAGGTACGTTAGAGTGGTTTTAGATAAACTAACGAGACATTCAAGCATTCGTATGTTTACTCCGAGCAGAATGTGCCGAATCTCATCTCCTTGAAAACAGTAAGGCATGGAATTTAATTAAATTGAATATTAAGCGTGCGTTATTCCGAACGTTTAAGCAAAATATTGAAATTCCAGGAAGTGAGTCGCCATGCCAAAGGTTATTTGCGCTGCCAACTATCTGAAACTTGACTAATATTGTTCAAAACTTGCATATTTCGATTTTCAGCTGCTGTTATAATTTTACCTTATAAAACTACTTACATCGGTTTGTAACCTGAATAATGAGTTTGTATATATTGTTAGACTTGTATTTCAAGTTAGTTCACTTTTTGCTAAGATGTGACGTCTAATAGCTTAGCTATTTCTTAATTTCTAATTGTATTGTTACCCCCTTATTTATAATAACTATTTAAGCATTATATAGTTAAATATTGTTTTGTCAACGTCTCACAAACGTCATTTTGAATTTGAGAAAAAGAGACCAAACAATGATTAACTAAATTATGCTTAAATAGTTTTTATGAATATGGGGGTTAGTGTTTAGATACTTAGCTAGTGAATGTTAGAACACGTTTTATCTATGAACCTAATCAATAAATAACCTAATCCTTGCTGTAGCAGCTTTGTGATTTACAATCCCGCTTCTGATTCCTTGAATCATTCAAGAGTCTCATAAATTCTAATAGCTGTCTAACAAATTCTTAACTTAAAAGGCAGCGTGAAAACTTAAAGGTTCTTAACAAATTTTTGACCTTTTTCATTTGCTTATACCCAGCGGGCTTGTTTCTGCAACGCTTTAATTCAAGGGTTGCAGTTTTAATTAAAAACAGCAAGCCATTGTAAAATAGAATGGGCTTTGTTAAATGTTTGCAGGTGCTATAATTAACCGGCCAGTAATGAGTGACCTCACCGTTTGCCTTCCAACCCTCTCGTAAACTGTTGAATTCAATTACCATAATGTGCCAAGGTGCGAGCTTCGAAGGGCCTTCATCAAATTTTTTGATTAGCCCTAGCCATATCAGTTTACATAGTTGACCTTTCGTTTCTTTTATGCCACTTGTATATTAAGCAGGTGTAAGATGGGTCGATAAATTAAATTGTAAATAGGCATTTCGGTAAATATCAAATGTCATATGTAGGTCTAAAACGAGTAAAACTTGTTGGATCAAAGATAGGGTTTCAAAACAGGATCAAACAACACTTTCTTGATCTGAACGGCTGCCATGATATCAACGATTGTGAGTCTTATGAATATACTTTTAGGCTGGTAGGTATACAATAGTTAGTATATATAGTTTATGTATATCTTTATATGTTTTTTTAGCATAATTAGCAGTATTCTATGTTTATTTTGGTAATGTATGAATCTATGTATGAATAGATATTCAAGTATTTATGATACATACCTACAACACTACAACCTATTATATTATGTTTATAATTGTCTGCTTTACTCCCTTATTTAGAAATAGTTCTGTCATAAGGTCAGGTCATGTTTTGCATAAGATTTATGTATATACTTTTTGTAAAGTTAATTGTCAATGTTCACCTACTATCTATTGAGAATGTAAAATGTGGATAATTAATTCAAATTGTAAATTTCAATATTGTAAGCTAGTTGTAAATGTGCTGTGTATCCCTAATAATAATCAAATAAAATAAAAGGCCATACATTAGATTACTGATACTAAAGTCATCTATTAAAACTTTGTTAATATGTAACATCACTAATAAATAAATAGGTCCAGGCTTTCCTGTTCCTGTTAATTCTCTTTTTCCCGGTATTATAGTAATAATACTGTAAGTATAAATTCAATAGAATCATCATCTAAACATTCAAATACGAAATTAGCACAGAAACCTAAATACCGTTAACGTTTATACCGCAGACTTTATTCCATTTCATAGAAATTCCAACCATTAATAAACTTTTTATGGATGCTTTACATTCAAACTGAAAGTCGCCTACTAAAGGCAATATGGAAGTTCTGGACTTCCTATCCTACTCTAATTGCTAACATTGCTTTCTCTCTGTCAGCAATGTAAGTTCGCGCTTGTTCAAGGTAAACGCATTTCAGCAATATCAAACTAGGGCAGGGCAGACGATTGTAGCCTTACGAAAGTTACAGTCCAGCCCACGTTGCGTTTATTAAGATAATATAAGGTGTGGTATGTTTCAAACAACTTTCATCGTTACTATTACGAAACTCTCTTAAGATCTGCATAAAAATAAATGAAGATAATAAGTCAATGCATACAACATGGGACCTGGGTTTGAGACTGAACTTCCATGGTTATAATTATGAAATGAATCATTTGGTTTGGTTATTGGTATTGGATAACTTAGTGTGACATGAGTAATATGGTGATGAGTCAACCAGAGGGCTCCGACTCAGTTTTTTTTGTTGCAACCAAGGTCACAATACTGATATTCAACCGCAACCCGTGGATGCACGGCATGCATACACGTTATCAAGCAGCAACTTTGCTAGGAAACTAGTGTTGCCAAAATATATAAGATACCACATGCAATATTAGCTGCGAAAGTTCTGTCTCAAATTACATTTTGGTCCAATAATGCATTCATTGACCGTGTAAAACTATTTACTATCTAGCTTGAATTTTTTACAAGTTTTCCAATTGCTGTAAATTAAGACTTAAGGGGTAGAGTAAGAAGCAAGAAATAAAATATTAGGTATTTGTATTTTGCCAGTAAAAGTCGCCTCGTGGCAACACTCCGTTAACCTCGGGGTATCGAGTGGTTCCAAACGAAGATTGACTGCCTACACGGGCCCAGAATCGATTCAACTTTTCCTGACTCGTATAAATATTCCAATGGCACGACGCGATCGGAAACTATTCCACTGATATTTGACACTACCTTATAAGAAAGTCAGTTTCATTATTATTTAGATTGTTGGTTAAATGTTACTAAAAAAAATCAACCAGTCCCAGAAAACTCGAGTGGGAATTGAACCAACGATCTGTAGGGAAGCCAATGGTACGGGTTGGATGGAATGCCACATTGAGGAAGGCCAATGGGAAGATCTTCCTCCGAGCTGGGTGGTATAGCTCGGGGACCGAGGTCCAACGGATGTTAGTTAGAGGTGCTATATATAGCGAAGGAGACGGTGAAACTTCGCTACCGCGATGCAGGCTTCCCATACTATTTTGTTGTCGTAGTATGGGCGACGTCGTGGGTATGCGTTTGTGGCGCCATCTGTTGGCACGGTTGAGAAGGTGTTTCTACGTGTCGAGTAATGTGCAGCGTATGCGGTAGGTGACGCCGCCACAGATCCTTGAATTACCGGTTCAATGCTCTGACCGCTAAGCTACCGACACCCCAGAAGACTCGTTCAATTTATCTAGTGCTTGTAGAAGTGATTTATGCTGCAAGCCAAAGGTATTAACACACTGTGAAGTTTCCCTCACAGTCGTAAGAAAACTTTTGCAATAATATAACAATAGATAAATACGTAATTTCATAAAAATATTAAGTAGCATAATTCTTACACCAGTATTTATTTAACCGGTTTTTAACCTCATAGATGAGTCTCACTCTCTATAGACTAGAGATTCTAGGTTCGTTCCCCAGCATGACATTTCATCGCAGGTATTACATTCGGTTCCTAATCTGACACTAGTCTAGGTGGACTAGACTTGTGTCCGAGTCCGTTTGGCAAGCAACCACCATATTGTAAGCTTGTCGTCATAACCATAACTACTATTATTGTCCGAACCGATACGAACCCCTCGGAGAATTTAGTAGGGACACGCACCAGTGCGTAATGCCATTCCCTCTAGAAAACCTTTATTTTATTTTTTTTTTTAAATTTATTTATCATTTAAATTGTTATTACAAAACACATTAAGCGATAACATACAAAACACATTAAGCGATAACAAACGTATATAACATACATATATATAACATATATAACATAACATAATATAACATACCTCTGATGGGGCTTCGTTTCACATGGCTTGAGGAACCCTTTAAATTGTTCGCCACCCCCAATAAAGTCCGGTAACGCTGGAAATGCCGTTTGAGGGAATCAGTAAACTCTATCAAAAAAAAGCTATTATTGTGCTTCGACTGTCAGCGATAATAAGAAGAGAAAAGACGAAACTGAAACTGCTTCATTGATTAAGTCGATTCTCAACTGGGGGTACATGTACATGAAATCGGTTTATTCCTCAGTAGCTCCAGTTGAAATGCGCTACCACCATCGCCGAGTGCTTAGACGTAAGTGATAAACATAAAACATGAAGAAGATAGAAGAACTTGTATAAAGGCGCTTCCAACTTCGCTTCCTAGTGTATACATTTTTTTTCTTCTTTTAATACGACCTCTACATAAATTCTCCACCTCCATTCTCCCACCTAAAGAACCGCACGATGTGCGCAATTAGCAGGAACATTACCTCGGTGCTCCTCACAGCGGCCACAACAGCCCACAATTCAAATGTTTGCTATCTTAATAATGGGCTATTCAAGTTTGCAACTTTAGCACTATTTGAGGCTCTTACAAATACAACAGTTGTACAACTAAAATTGGTTTTGTTTAATTAGTAAAATCTATGTGTTCTCCTACTAGATGCCTCGTGCTAGTAAATACTTTGTGTATCGTAACAAGATCTTTTACGCATATAGCTACAGACACTATATAAGGTCACTTATTTGTTTGTTTGTTGTTTGTTACGCTTTCACGCGTAAACTATTCAACCGATCCTCATGAAATTTTGTACACATATTCTCAAGAGTATCAACGACATAAGATACTTATTATTTTTAAATAAGTGAGATGGTTGGTTTGTTTATACGCTTTCACGCGTAAACAGTTTAACGATTTGTTTGTTTTGTTGTCATAGAAACTGTCAAAGCGGTATGAAGTCTGCCGGGTCAGCTAGTTATTAAATAAATTTGCTGCAATAGTGTAGACAGAAGTGATACAGATTTAATTGTCGATTTGTCCATAGATAGTAATATGTATATTAATACTAACCAGGTAGTAAGACAAACAATATGTTGGTATAGATCGCACCAAACTTCTAGTCCCCTCTGAAGTTGGCGCGATTCGCGTCGCAGTAGTAAAAAATAGGCGTCAGAAGGGCGAAGACGAGGGCCTGACTGTACAGCTGCGCAACGAAGCAACTTCAGAGGGGACTAGAGGTTTGGCGCGACCTATACCTGAGGTTACAACAATATGTAAATTAGTTAACTATTTAAAAATTGCGAAAGAGTATAATAACCCATCAACACACGGAACAACCTTGCTTCATTCTATTTCTGCATAATATAACTCTTTTTTAGCAATCTGTATATTTATCCAAAAAATATACTGGCTCGGGCGGACTATGCCTTTACTAAATAACTATGACTAAGACATTATGTAAGATAAGATAAGATAATACACTTTATTACACACCAAAAATAATAATTAAATGTTTCCCCAAGAAATACATTCGACACTAGAAATTACATAAAAAAACACATACAAAGGGCGGTCTTATCACTAAGAGTGATCTCTTCCATACAACCTTTGGATGGACAAGAAAGATTTAATTGTATGAAAGTGGTATGAAGTTGTATGAAGTGTGAAGTGGGCTTGTCGTCGCGCCGGTGCACCATAAATAATTATTAGAATAACTAACAGCACTGCAATTTAATAAATATAAATAATAAAAAATACTGAATATACAATTGAGAAGTTCTACACTACTACTACTTTATGATATCTAAATAAATTACGTTAATGCAATCTGCACAAATGTTTCACTAATTCGTGTCTTATAGATTTAGAGATCTATAAGACAAGCTATAGACTCTACGTTAGACGCTAGACTCGCTGATGGCACTGTAGTTTCTGTATTTACCGTAGACCAGCTATACTCTAAGTGTGTTCCGCGGAACCCTAGGGTTCCATGATACCTCTGTCGGGGTTCCGCAAGAATTTAGAAAAAAAAAATCAAAACACCTCTCTCTGGTCGCTCCGCGGCTGCGCGGACTCCGCGGCCGCGCGGGGACAAAACGCTATGAACGTTATTTATTTATTTATTTGTATTTGTATAAACATGTGTTACAATAGCTGGTACAATATCTCATAAGTTTGGTATCAACAATTTTATACTTGTACAACCCGTTCGCTCTAAGTTTGACGGTCTGTGGAATGCGCGTACCCTCCCCCACGTAACAACAAAACTTATAATGTGTCATAGTTTTACCCAAGTATGTACGTACACAATTTTTATTGTTACAATTAAATAAAAAATATTTTTATATTATGTTTTGCTGACGCTACTTTTCGAACGTCATACCTATCGCCAGCGGCAAACTTAAAGCGAGCGGGTAGTATACTTGTGAGCGCGCAGTCTCTTTGATAAAAGCCGCCTCTGAATTAGACGCTATAGTTGTCAACAAGCGACTTTCGACTCTAACTTCAAAGGATAAAGTCGATATTGTTTAAATTTCTGTTTTTATTTTTGCTTTTTGTTTATCAAAGGTGCCGACTCGAGTATTTTCGAGAATATTTGAGATCGAGTCTAGGACTAATTATAAAAGCGGCGATCGCGCGTCGCGCGTCGTCAGTTGACGATTAGCGTTCAGAGCGATAAGTTACTACCTACTTACAAGCTCGCTAGCGAGAAAATAGTGTTCATTGTTTTACTGCCTGCTGTATTCTGTTGTCTCAGTTTTATACATTTCTTCACTGTAGGTACTAAATTTAGTCTCTTATACGCAGTAACGATTGTGCATTATTTAAACCCCACTATCCTGACGTGTAACATTATAAATAAAGAAGAATGAAACGTTGGCTTAAAGGTGTTAAACGTGTTGCAACAACATCTTCTAATGACGCTGAATGTTCAAAAGCAGTGCGCGCGGAGAATATAGCAATCACCGATCCAGAAGATGATGCCACGACATCAAGCTCGACGGTTTCAAAGACGAAAAGAAGGAAGTATGATGAATCTTATATCAGTTTCGGATTTGATGATTCCAACGGCTCACCTCTCTGCATGCTCTGTAGTAAACTGCTTCCTAATAGTTCCATGGCACCTGCCAAATTGCGCCGACATTTAGAAACTGTACACCCCGAGTCTAAAGACAAGAATAAAGAATTTTTTGTTCGCAAAAAAGATCTGTTATTAGAAAGTCAAAAAAATATGATGCATGTAACACAAACTATCAACGAAAAGGCCACGGAGGCATCATATTTAGTTAGCTATCGCATTGCACAAGCAGGTGAAGCGCACACTATCGCTGAAAATTTAATAAAACCATGTGTATTAGACATAACAAAATGTATGCTCGATGAAAAATCTGCAAAGCATCTTTCTACTGTTCCGCTATCAAACGATACTGTTTCACGACGAATCCATGATCTGGCAAGCTACGTCAAACAAGAACTAGTTACACGTCTACAAAATACACGATTCGCCTTGCAAATGGACGAGTCGACTGATGTCGCTGGTTTGGCTATCCTGCTGGTTATTGTGAGATATCCATATAAAAGTTCTTTTGAAGAAGACATGCTTATGTGTTCACCGCTGCTTGCAAACACTACCGGGGAAGAAATTTTTTGAAGAAAATAATCTCAGTTGGAACAATTGCATTGACATTTGTACAGATGGGGCCAAGGCGATGACAGGTAAAACAGCAGGAGCAGTGTCACGAATGAAAAATAAAGCGCCTAATTGTAGTTCCAGTCATTGTATTCTGCATAGACAAGCACTTGCGATGAAGCAAATGCCGTCAAATCTAAAATTAGTTATGGATGAAGCGGTAAAAATAATTAATTTTATCAAATCACGACCACTACAATCCCGATTGTTCTCATTATTGTGTGAAGATTATGGCAGCAAACATAAAACACTGCTGCTCCATACAGAAGTGCGATGGCTGTCTCGGGGTAAAACTTTAACAAGGCTATTTGAACTTAGAGCCGAGTTACAAATGTTTCTTTCAGCAGATACTTCTTTTAATTTGAAGGACCGTTTGTATGATAAAACTTGGTTGTTCCGATTGTCTTTTATGGCGGATATCTTTCAAAAACTTAACGAATTGAATTTATCGTTGCAAGGTAAACAGACAACAGTGTTTCAGGCCTATAATAAAATAACTGCTTTTAAAAGAAAATTAGATTTTTGGATCATTTGCATTGGTAAGAAAGAAATAGAAAGCTTTACGTTACTCAGTGAGTTTGTTAGCGAAAACGACTCAGAAATGTTTGAAGATGATGTGTTTGAAGAATTGGTCCAATATCTCAGTTCGATGCGCGCATCTTTTGAAAAGTATTTTCCCGAAGAACACAATACAAAAATTAAAGTGAATTCATGGATTTATAATCCTTTTTTACCCAACTTAGAAAAGCCTGAAAACTTGCCAAACGAGATATATGAATCTCTTTTAGAAATGTCATCAGACACAAGTATGGAGTCACTGTTCAAAACGACGCCTCTCAATGATTTTTGGTGCAAAATCCAAGATGAATATGCAATGCTTGGCCAAATGGCTCTGGATATTCTTCTCCCGTTCCCAACTACATATTTGTGCGAAACAGGATTCTCTACCTACGCAGCCACGAAAACAAAATATCGCAATAGACTGGACGCCGAAGCTGATATGAGACTCCAACTTTCTTCCATCAAACCTGATATCAACCAATTGATGAAAAATAAAAAACAGTTTCATACCTCCCACTAGTTAGATTTTTTCTTTTTTAATGTTTTCTATTATTGTCCTTGGCAAGTGGTGAAGTAAATAATAATTAGTAACTGTTACATTGTACTTTTATTATGCTGATTAATAAAGAATACACTTATAAAAACAATTGTTTTATTGTAGGGTTCCATCATTTAAAAAAGTTTGAGAACCAATGCCGTAGACAGGCAGCGCCAGTCTTATTACCCTTAATATTAAGGGCCTGCGCGCCTGCCACTCACTCTCTTTCTTTCGTTTGACGACTGCAAGGTTGAACACAATAAATGTACCTATTTAAGTTACAGATGCATCTGTAACTTAAATAGGTACATTTATTGTGGATGGTATCATTCGCCCGGTCCTTGTCACAAATATTATATTATTTAGGTATAATTCATGATAATAAGCTATTATTTGATAAACACATCGACAACATAGTTAAAAAAGCATATAAAATGCTTGGATTTATTATGAGAACATGTACAGACTTTCGTAATTTATAAGTCTATAAGTCTCGTATTGAATCTATTCAGCAAAGATTTTTAAGATATTTAGATTACAAGGCCCATCATCGCTTAATCGATTACGAATCTCGCTGATTCGTGATAGATAGTGTTAGTACACTAAGGAGGAACATAAGCGACAAATAAGTATCTATATATTAATACGTGAAGCAAAAACTTTGTTCCCGTTTTTACGAAAAAGGCGCGGACGGAGGAGTATGAAATTTCGCACACTTATAGTTTATATAGAGAAGGTTATCCGAATGTTAATATTTTTTTAAATTATGCATAAAAAATACATTAAATCAACAAAAACAACATTACACACACTACCATGTATTTGACACACACGTATTGTTTGTCTTTAATGCGGCCGACATCTGTCAATGCCAATCCAAACTCACATTCTATCTTTTTAAATTTTTCATTGCTTAGGATACAATCCGTGCAGCCTAGCGACCACTAGTATATTTAAAATTGCAAATGGATTGATTGACTGTTCTGAGCTTCTGTCTAAGCTATCACTACGAACTAACCTGTCACTAAGGCCACAGCCTATTCTATATACCCCAACTGCTCAAACAAATTTCCGACAAAATTCTTCTATTATAAAGATAGTTAGAAGTTGTAATAGTGTAACAACGTCTGAAGAACTCAACTTGTTCTGCACTAGCTGTTTAAAAGTTAAACGTATCTTAAGTGAACAATACTCTAATTAATTAGCATCACTTAATACGTAGCCATTTAGTGTCAAGAAACTACCTTTATCTATACTATTATTATAAAGAGGATACCTTTGTATTTTTGTATGTATGTATGTATGTTTGCAACGAATAAACTCAAAAACTACTGGACCGATTTAAACAATTCTTTCACCATTAGAATGCTACATTAGCGCTGAGTAACAAAGGCTAAGTATTAAAAAAAATGTCCACCCGTGCGAAGCAGGGACGGGCCGCTAGCGTTTAATATTCGTAAGTATTTCATTTATATGTGAGTTTGAAAGTCTTTATACCTATTTTACTGCTAAACGTGGAAATTTGTTATTAGCATCTGACCTCTCTGATTGTTCACAGTTTTATGTAAGTTAGTTATTTGTCTGTAAATTTCCTTAAAAAATATATATATGTTACCAGCATTGCCTTGGCCCCTAAGTTTCTAGTTCGCAGCTCAACGACTAGTTTCCTTCAAGTTAGAACCGTTCTCGAGTGGAAGGTGAACTTTAATGCGATTTGTGACTGTTCGTCGAAGGAGGTAAGGTGAGGCCACCACTTTGAAAGCGAAATTGGTTGTAGTTTATAAAATACGGCTAGTTAAATTTTAACGAGTAGATTAGAATAATTTATGGTACCCACTAAAGTCTGCGATGTTAATCAAGATAACAAATGAGTGGTTAAAGAACGTTAGGTATAACATCGTAGTTGAGAAGCTCCGGCCTGCTGGAAGATATTTCAGAACTGAAATAAGCAGCGCCCTTGTACTACGCTAACCCGAAGAACTTATTTTTTTTCCCTTCTTAAGTGTGTACATAAACTTGTAAAATAAATAAAATAAATAAGCTCGCCTGGAGGGTTAACGCGCTCGGTCTGCGATTGTTTAGGTTAAGCAACTTTCGCAAAGGCCAGTCATCGGATGGGTGATATCGGTGGGTTTTTTTTATTTATTTATTTTTATAAAAGGAGGAGGCAAACGAGCAGGCGGGTCACCTGATGGAGAGTAATCACCGCCACCCATGGACACCCGCAAAACCAGAGAAATCGCAGAAGCGTTGCCGGCCTTTAAGGAAGGAATAGGCTCGTTTAAACACCTCGTTCGTTCGTAGGTGGTTTGGGAGGCACGTACTTCAGCCGTTGGTCCCGGCTGCATCAGCAGTCGCTACAACCACCAATCCGCACTAGGCCCGCGTGGTGGTTTATGGCCCGTTCTTCTTATCCATCCATAGGGAAGGTTCGTGCCCTAGCAATGAGGACATGAAAAGAGCTGGTGACAGAAATTGAGTAAGAGAACAAAGCTATAAATAATATATCATGTAGGAGACAGACATCCCATTATATGATTTGAGTTTTGATTGTCAGCCTTTGTGACACATTGTTGGAATTGTTACAATTTTAGATACCATTAAAATAAACGGCAACGGCACGTTTTCATTCACGTTGCCCCAAAAAGTATTCAGAGCACGCGTGTTTTTATTTTAATGCGGCTTATAAGGCCTTACAGTATCTCCGCATTAGGCATAATGAATAAATAATGTGACAGCGAACGCTTTCCGTCGGATTTCAATTGAACCGTGAGTGTAACTTACAATTTAGCAAGGAGATTGTGAACAATTCTTTCTTTTAATGAAGTGAGTTTGGCTAAAGGTATTGTCAAACGGTTTGCGTGGCGGAGCTAGCGCTAGCGTGGCGTGTCTTTGTCGTGCCAAATATTGTGGATGACATTATGACATTACTTATTGTAAATAAATAATAATAATGTTCCAATATTAGCATTGCGTTATAGATTTGGTTACATTTAAGTTTTAATAAAGCCGGTTTTAAGAGGAGGATCGGTATTTAATACTAATAAAAAAACAAATTTGAACAGTTGCAACACTAACAACTTATTTAAAGAAGTGAAACATTCCAAGCGAGCTTCACCTCTCGGCCGTTCATGAAACTACGGTTGAATGCACTCGCTTACAGAACTGAGCTACCAAAGATAATAAAGCTCCCTTCGTATACTACGCTCTTTTTTTAGGAACTGTAAGCAAATAAAGAGAATTATTATTTTTACAATTTTTATTTTGTTTTCACAGATAATTTTGATTGACAGTTTCTAAAATGGTGTCTGATATTGAAGTATTACGTGTAATATAAGCCTTTGTTAGAGAGTTGACACATAGAAAACGCAAAACTTACGCTCACATTAAAAGCCACGCCAGCAACTGGCCACCGCGCCACGCCAGGAGAAACTGTAGCGCGTAACCTGCCAATACGCGTATAGTGTTTCTATTTTCCTAATATCTCAGGATTATCATCGCATTTCCGAATATTAATTTGGTTGTCCATTGATTATTAGTTTTATCATGTATAGTAAAATAATTTGACAACGTACCTACTTTATTGATGTTATGTTTTGGTTTCCGTGTGAACTATATAGGTACTATAGAGCTGTAAAACTGTAAATCTTAAATCAGTTTTGCAGGGCACAATAGTCTTTTCCCCATTCTAAAATAAATTAATAATAAGTAAAAAGAGTAGACGCGTCTCTATATACTTCCAAGTCCAGCCTGCACAAAGTACCTACAACCCATAGAAATCCGACGAAAGCCGAAGACGCATTGTACCTGAGAGGCGATTTTAAAATCAGTGACTAATTCTCACGCTAAAATATCAGTCGAGAGTACTCCTTTTTCTCTTCTCCAAAGTCACTGATAACTTAATTTTGACACCAAAAATTCTCGAACGGTATATATCTTAATAATCAAATTTTAAATAATGCAAATTAATTTTACTTCGTGATGTATTATTATATGTTACTTTTAATTTCGATATCAACGGATTCAAAAATTTCCCCCTGAGTAAATCAAACGCCTACCGTCTGATAAAGTCTTTATAAAACAATTGCGGGAAGCAAAGCAGTGTTTCTGGCACGAGCTAGTTCTAA
Source organism: Eudonia mercurella (assembly GCA_963082485.1). Taxonomy (NCBI): domain Eukaryota; kingdom Metazoa; phylum Arthropoda; class Insecta; order Lepidoptera; family Crambidae; genus Eudonia; species Eudonia mercurella. The sequence goes on along the minus strand of OY720036.1, from coordinate 11,728,456 downwards.
CAGCCGGGTTTGTCTGACTAACTGATCCCGGTATATAATTATTATAAATATAACCATATGTATCTCATGTTGAAATTATTATTATTTCTATCAGTTATGCATATATAGATAGTTACAAATGCATACCATTTAGACATAATTTCAATATTGTAACAAATCAGCAATGTTTTTATACAGGAGTTACCGGTACAGAGATAGACATATTATTTACTTAACTTTTTAACAGAAACTAAATATTAACAATTATGTGAAAATTCTTATATATTTTCTTTTAGCTCGTTTTTGATGTTATCTTGGATTTCATTACATAAATACTTATACTATGCTTTACCTTACCTTCTACCTTAGGCCCAGTAATTATAGATCTCATTAACAAAAAACACATCTTTGCGCTACACTGTTACGACGTAAAAGAAGAACCAACAAAGAATTTTGTCACTTAAGCTCTTATCATGATGAGTAAAGATAATATTTTTACAAATGTAACTTAGTGAATGTTGCCTTATCTCCTTACGTCTTGCGTGTCACAAAAAATGTCTTTCGTAATTATGTTTGGCCGTGTACGGAGCAACCGTTCTGCAAAGAAGGTTATGACAATATATAAAAACAACGATAGGCCACAAAAATGTGCCCCTTTTACATAGAAATCGTTGGAGAATACCTCGGATTCCCACCTTAAATGCCTTACGGTATTTTCATTATTCGCTTTCATAGGAAATCTGAAACGCTAAGAGGAGACAACAAAAGAATTTAATTAAAAATGTTCGGTTACACAAATTTTTGGAACGGTTTTGCTACGTAGGTTTCTGTAGCGACGACGCCACACCGAATACAATTTTCATAGCATATTTTGTGGTATATTGAGAGACGTTTTATTACTGTTAAATACTATTTTAATAGGGTTGAAGAAAAAACGGACTTCTCTATCCCTTCTGGTCTCTCTTATGTTTATATCACGCATAGTTCTTTAAACAAGAGACTAGTATTTTACTATGAAATAAAGAAAGAAAGAAAAGTTTTTTTGACATTTATAAAAACACATTAAAAAGATAAATAAAAAGCGCACAAAAATTATATACCAAAACGGCTTCTCCTCAGTTTATTGTCACAGCCGGAAAATAGTATCCTTTTCTTCCTCTTTATAATATCAGTGTAGATATTAGAAATAGTACGAAAATCACTGTTTATTTCAGTGAATCTTACGTAACCACCGTAGCGTTCTCTATTACAGCTAACAGTGTATTTCCCTATTAAATAATATTAGAAGTGATAACAGTCTGCACAGTTTCTCCAAACTCATCGGCTCCGTAATAATCAAACTAACCGGTGCCCTGTTCAAATTCGCCAACTCGGTTATACGAAGTCCGTTGTGCCATCGCACAGTGATTATTTCTCTTCTGTCTACACAGGTCCGTTCCGTCCAAATTTAGGCCAAATTTTACTGTAAAACGCTTGGGTCAGCAAAATTTCTTTGCGTGTTGTTGACCACAAAATAAGACGGAAGAAGGTAAGTTTCATACAAATGCGGTCGAGCAACGCATGCATAGACAACCTCCAATTCCACCAATTCACGGGCACGGAATCTCGCAACACCTGCCATAGTTATTCGGTGCAGCTGCGCTCGGACTGTTCGAGCTGTTTCGTGGTCAGGGTTGCCAGATACATGCATTTGATTTCCGGGACATTTTGAGGGCTATAAATTCGGTCGGTATAAAAATGTAAGAAAATAGATAATTATTTTTGTAAACCGCTTTACTTGTTATTGTGTTACAAACATGCTTTTATATCTAAGGTAAAAACTAACTTAGGTACCTACCTACCAAAACAATCTAGTGGTAGGTATTGCTACGTATTTGTTAAGTTTTAAAGTAATTTGTAAAATCTGTAAGGTATTCTACTAGCTGTGCCCGCGATTTCACCCGCGTTAATGATTTTCCCGTTTTTGCAACATTTTTCATTGCTCCTCCACTCCTATTAGCCATAGCGTGATGTAATATAGCCTATAATAGACTTCCTCAATAAATGAACTATTCAACACAAAAATAATTTTTCAATTCGAACCAGTAGGTAGTTCCTGAGATTAGCGCGTTCAACCAAACAAACAAACAAACTCTTCAGCTTTATAATATTAGTATAGATGGGCCTCTTTTTATTTACCATCCATCCATTATCTTTATCACATATTACCATCTTGTACACTGTTTGTTCCCTGAAAAAAAAATCTATTCTATTCTATTGATTTCCGGGACTATATACTTAGTGTAATTCCTGGACACGGGACGAGATACGTGACTCCGGGACAATCCTGGATTTCCCGGCCGTCTGGCAAGCCTATTCGTGATCCGTGTCTATGTGTGTGCGTTGCTCGAGCACAGTATGTATCAAGCTTACCTTCTGGGCCTCTCTTTATTTTGTGGTGTTGACACTCGCCGTCCTCATTGTGACCCTTTCATCTAGAAACGTTTGAACAGCGTTGTTCCAAAGTAAATGTAAACGAAAACTCGTTACAGTTGGATATTATGTTGATTAGGCTCATTTTAATTACAGATTTAACCTATCGTCTGTATGGAGATGAGGAATAACCTCGAATGATAGCATAGTTATGAATAATACATTCGCGCAAATTCATTTTCGTTGTCTCCCAACATCCGGTTCATCATCGATCAACGTACGTCGGGCGGAATCATTTTCGGAACTGTGGATAAACTCCGTAGGTATTTCTTTTTTTTTATTAGGACGCCCGTTTGCCCTGTTACGGCACGGTTTCAATTCCGAGATCGGGCATAGCCTATTTCAGATTTTTCAATGCATAGCCCGGGTTAGTAATCACCGACCCACATTTGGCAAGCGTGGTAATTCAGCCAATACTCACTAATTGAAGCAGTAACTTGATTTCAAAGATAAAGGTCTTTGTTTAGCAGTGGAACAGTATGTAGTCTATTTACTTTGTTTTTAATGAAATCGTCTCCCAGTTAAATAATGATGCTTATACTTCCACAGGATCTTAGTCCGCGCGATAAGCTACACGGTGCACGGCCTAATACCGGCATCATGCGTGTTCGCGGACCGGTACAACCGGGAAGAGGTGGTACGCTCACTGGGCAAGGAGGTCAACATCAACCCACCGCTTATGCTGGGCCAGCTGCCCGACACGCCGGAGGAACTGCTCAAGCTAGACCAGGTAAGACAAAGAGATCTATAAGTTTCACTGTGCGTGCGTGTTAGAATAGGTTGATGTGTAGAAAGTGCCAGTATAAAATTCAAAGCAGAGGATAGAAGGGTGTGCATACGTGTTAACTGATTGGTAAAGCTGATTGGTACAACCCACCGCTTGCACTGGGCCAGCTGCTCGACACGCCAAAGGAACTGCTCAAGGTAGACCAGATGTGATATAGAAAACTACGACCTCTACAGTGCACGTTCTCAAGCCGGTATCGTGCGTGTTAGCTAATTGGTACAACTGAGAAGAGGTGGTGCGCTCACTGGGCAAGGAGGTCAACATCAACCCTCCGCTCCTCCGGCCCGACACGCCGGAGGAACTGCTCAAGCTAGACCAGGTATGATAAAGGGAGCGATAAGCATCACAGTGCACGTCCCTAAATCGGTATCTTGCTTGTTGGCTCATTGGTACAACGGGGTGGAGACCTGGTACGCTCGCTGAGTAAAAAGGTAAACATCAACCCACCGATCATGCAGGGCCTGCCCGACTCGCTGGAGGATTTATCCAAGCTAGACCAGGTACGACAAAGAAAGCGATAAGTTTTACACAACCGGGAAGAGGTGGTACACTTATTACTTACTTATTGGGCAAAGAGGTCAACATCAACCCACCGCTCATACTGGGCAAGCTGCCCGACACGCCGGAGGAACTGCTTAAGCTAGACTAGGTATGATGCAGAAAGCTATGAGCTCTGCAGTGCGGGTCAGCTGATGGTTTAACCGGGAACCAACTGGGAGGAGGTGGCAAACATTAATCTCTACCCATAGTTACATTGGGTGAACTGCTTATATTTTGGATTAAGAATGCAATAGAGTCACTGTCCTGCGAAAAGGGGAGAGGCAAGCCTCAGATAACAATCACAAGGCTACAGGTGAGACAATTGAAGTACTTATACATCTCCAGAGATGGATCCAAACACTTTTCTGATTTAGTTATAACCTAAAAATAATTATTCGGTAATATTGTCGATATATTGTATTCTAAAGTTTACGCGAACACTACTCTTTGACATTACGCAATATGCGATACCACTCACGTCTGCTGCTTGTGATGAGAGACTAGTCTGTTTAAGAATACAAGTAATACAACCCCGTAGAAAGTTCATATCTTCAGGATATAATAAAATAAGTCTAAAATAGATGCAACTACATCCTTATAAAGTGTTTCATTTCTAACAAATCCTTAGGATTACCACAGTAAGTACTACTACGAGTAGCTCCTCCGTAAGTTTATTCGTGATTTATTCCGCATGTGACTAAAGTTTTGTTCGACCGCGCTTGTTCCTACCCTAGCACGAACCGAAACCGCCATTAAACTAATACATTACAGGTATACCACGAGCTCTAATGATCTTTTCGTTACAATAAAACAAACGAAGTCGTAAGAAACTCTTAAGTCATTAAGCATTCTCCGGGAAGTCGGTATCGCAAGTAAATTAGCAGTAAGGCCTTTTCTCGTCGCCTTTATTGTTTTTTCAGTTCCCAATTACGTATAAACGACTCCGCCGCTTACACACGTGAAACATTGATGAGACTGTACAGTGGTGGGTGGCAGTGTAAGACTTTTAACTTAGAGGAGCTTTGATTTCTTTTTTTGTCTTTTGTCGTACCTTTGGAGATGCTGGGAGTCACTTGTTTTTATTTTCATCAGTTGTACTGTTTTATTTCGGTGACATCGGAACAAAAGCATAGCGATTGGCACGTTTGTGTTATACAATCTTGTTTTATGCTACTTTAATATGGCTGGCCATTGAAATATAATTGTTATCGACCTGTCGAGTAGTAGTAAACATGAATACCCATTCCGTTACATAATATGTGCAAAATTTTTAGTAGTACCTTGGTACTAGTTAGTAATTTTTAAGAGTTACAGCCACGATACCCTTTATTGGTAGAGCGCTTGACATGGATCATCAGAAAGTGCGGTTTTAAATTTCTAATAAAATTTTTGAACACTTTTCCTGAATTATAATTTGTTCGCAATACTTCGTTAGTTTTTTTGTGTAAAATATTATGATTTGATTAAAAACATTTGTTTTTGTATAACCACCAATATTTATAACTAAGGCACTGTTAATACAGTAATAGTTATCCTACCGCTTACAACACAATGGCACAGAAGCAGCGAAAGTGAGCCCTCTGATGAGCAATCACCGTAATGGACTAATGACAAGTTGGACAGAAACCTGGGAAAACTTCGCTTCGGCAACTGCGGCTTGATGAGGGTGTTTGCGGCGCATACGTTAATAACTAATAACTTCTACTATAGTTAGTCACTTATTTACAGTGCATTTATTTTCTCAATGTCTCAGCAAACTTTGTGTTTCTGTCTGTCGTCTGATTTCAATCAACTTGGAAATAACTATATTGAGTTGCTACTTTTTACTTTTTATTAAATTATTTTAGAATGGGGGAAAGATTATTGTGTCATTCATAGCTCTATTACGAGTAGTTTGATGATTACCGAGAGACATTAAATTTATTTATTTATTTTTTATTTTATTTTCTATGGTGAATCAACAGTAACAAAACAAGAGTAGCTATGCAGTTATTCATCAGAAAACCAATGACAGATTCACACTAATAGACTTATAATGGCAGAGAAATTATTGAACTAACAGAATAAACATGTTTCTATAGCTAGGATCTAAACTGCGATCGAACCGCTTACAAACATAGTAGCTGTGACAGTAACAAGGACATTTCACACCAAAAGTATAATAGGTAGCAATATATTCAGTATTAATAAGTTTCAAAAAACCACTTTGTAAGATTTTTTCTCACCGATTCACAGTTACAATAGAAAAGATCAAAATCAGACGCCTCGCACATATTATAGTAACACTTGCCCGCACGCAAAAAGTATGAGTTTTAAGGAATAAGGAAGAAGGATTAAGGAAATAAAAGCACTGTACTCTTTGTTTTTGTATTTCTAAGAAGCAATTGAAGATGACAAAGCATAAAGTTCACAATCAAGTCTTCAGCCAATATAAGTTTTCTTCTTTCTAATAAATGACACACCACATATAATATTCGGATTATTTAGACATATTTAAGTATTTAATTTTAATGTTAGGTTCGGTTGTCATTGAAATGAAAATGTTGTATTAAGTAATAGATACCTAAAATGTATTGTATGATTTGTGTTTTGTTACCGTGCCAAAGAATAAATAAATATACAGTCACAACGCATAATAGAAAGAGCCTTTATGTGGGAAGTAAAAGAAGATGCATGCTAGATGATTTATGGTGATGGCGATGGCTTAAAAAAAAGATATTTATGACCTATAACCGTTACGGATGAAAATGGAAAATGAATAATGACGGAAGGTGATTCAGTATAAAAGAAATTAAAGCCATATTTGCAGTTTTGTTTTACTTTGTACAAATGCATTGTGTGTATATTGTGGTGGATACCGTTAGAGAACAAAATAATACAAAATCATTTTTAAATGTCTTTCAAGAAGTCCGTGTGAGGTCTAAAAGCCCCACCAAAACTTTACTAAAATTATTGGGGATTAGAAAAGGCATACCTATTACTTATCATTTTTCATCATCAGTCACGCTATCATTTTATATATCATCAAATAAAAAACACCAGCTAAGCTTATATCTTCCCCGTTTTGAAATTGGCAATTAAAAAACAAAAAGAATTGTGTCATGGTTGTTCACTGCTATAAAGCAAGTCAGCATTTAATATCCGTGACCGTTTACAACGTTCAGCAATAAGAGTTTGCACAGAAGCTCGGCAGATATAAGCATTGTTCTACATTCAGTTATATCCAAATAACTTGCGTGAAATTTTAAAAAGTACGTACCTACATATAGATAGTATAGATAATACCATAGTATCTGATAATGTTATGGTCGATTCTGTCAAATTTTACCAATAGATCATTGATTACAAAATACTTACATTCTAGATTGTTTCTTCTGTTTTATGGCATGGACAGGAAGGTAAATATCAGCCATTATCAGGGAGATTAGGCTATAACCCACTAGGTTTCAATATTACCATACAAAATTACCCTCTAAAACTAAATAAATCCTCCATCCTCTTATAAACACTTATACAAACAGCTATTTAGCACCCAACAAAACAAAAATACAAACGCATTTCTGAAAATTAGGCAACAATCTCTTCGATTTCCTCTTCGTTAAATATAAATGCAGCTAGTATAGGCACTTTTGCTGTAACATTACTTTCGGTTCCCTTTTGTGAAATAGGAGCCGGGCCAAGTTTGTTCGATCCACCGAACTGTCAATTTTCATTACTCCCCTGCGTTGGAGGTAAGATAGGGGCGTCGGTCGTAAGTTGAAACTTTGCTAAGCCCGTCCGTCCTTTACATTCACAATTTAGTGGAACGTCAATTCTGAATGGGGCCCATTGTGGCCACGCTCACATTTGAATTAATTCCAAAATGGAATGTATGCAAAATAAAGCTTTGGACCCGCGCCGAGCAAACAAGAACCCGTTTAAAAACGCGACTACAGATGTTCTGTTTGGTGCTCAAGCTGTTGTTCACGTAATTAAAGTATTTAGGCTACTGTACGGATTCACTGTTATGTGTGGCGTTCAGCTCCCATTCTGCGGATAAAATGAAATTTAACAATGGCCAAAGTACAGCGTGTTTTACATAATAACAACGTTACAGACGGATCTCGTGAAACCTGAAATGAAATCTCACAAGCTATGTTTAATTAACGGCTACATTATATTCAACAACGGTGTTGATTATTAAGGTTTGTATTTTATGAGGTGCTCAACATCTACAGAGTACTAGGTATCAGTTTCCTTTACTATAAGAACTAGATAATTACAAATTGTATGATACCGGAGCAGCACCACCTTATGATGAACTTGATGTGATGCTGATAGTGATGAAACTAACTTGTCACTAAGTTAAGTTCGAGCCCTAAAAAAACGTTGTTCAATTAGACATAATCGAATAGTGAAACTTAACAATAAGCACTAAGCACTATGTAATCAACAGAGCAGCGTGACTCTTTAAAAAACCGTTAAATTTAGAAATAGCAAGCTTGGAGTTGCTTGGAGTCGGTTGGGTCAAGTAAATGAAACATGGAACAGACAATAAATAAACTAATAAAACTGACTTTAGGCATTTCAAACTCGAAAGTTTTCTTTAATAAGATTGATTGATATAATACTTTAATGGCAACACTGTAAAACGAACATTAAGTTTGGAACCAATAAAGAAAGATGAAGATCAAATGTGTCAAAGATAAAGTTACTAGTTTAAATTGGAAACTAACAGAAAGGTATTCACAAAATTCTCCAAGATTGATTCAGCAAAGTTTTCAGACGTCTCTCTCGTTTTAAGGATCGATGACTACAACAGTCTTGCTTAATCTGTTTAACTAGTCTATATTTTTCTTGAAATTCGTTTTCTTAAATAAATTTTGAACTTAATAAACGAATGACTTTATATGATGGTCTTAAGGCATTACATGTTTAAAAACTCTAAATTACCTATGGAACACCTATTTCTCGAGGAGGTTAGGTTAGAGACAGCATTTTTTTTATGTTTTTGCTTTTATTTATATTCAATTACTGTTTTTGACGAAATATCTAGAACTCTTTAGTACTCGTGTAATCTTTAATAATATTACATTTCGACCATTGCGAAAATATCTTGTATCATCATCATCATCTCAGCCAAAAGACGTCCACTGCTGGACAAAGGCCTCCCCCACGGATCTCCATGAGGGGTATTTGCCGTAATCGCCAAGCTTGGCAGGCGGGTTGGCGATCGCAATTGATTAAGAGTAACCTCAGAGAGATGCTGCTGCCCATCCTCTGGAATGATCCCTTAGTCGGCTTTTACGACACCCTCGGGAAGAATATCTTGTATACATATGGTTAAATACATTAACTACATTAGAGGTCTGTGGATCTATCACTGTGTAGGAACTCGAAAATGTTCCACTGCTTCTGTTTTGACGTAGGATTTATCTGCCAGGTCGTAGGATAGACAGGGGTACCAAACATTACATAGTCATTCGCTAATAGCTTACGCCTTTGGTTTCGCTCTCGTTGAATTCGGTCTTTCTCCCAGAATCTTTTTGATTGATTGAACTAAAATTATAAATTAAATTGCCTATATTACTCAGGAATATAGCATAGCTTTTAATTACTAAAAGATTTTAAGTATCTATGAAATAAGCCATAACTATAAGTAACGAAGTCTTCAAATTAGAAGGACATTCCTTTTTATCCGGATCGTTTCATCCTGTGATAAAATGAAGTGCAAATACCCAATCTGGCTCAAGGATAGTGGCCAATGCATTTTAATACTTTCGATCCAATCTACTCTACGCCACTTTTATGGTCTCCAAGATTTCTAGAGGAATTTATAATGTGAAGCCCGTAATTGATAACCAGTGATCGAAATAGGAAAAAGCTTATAATACTGTCCTCATCTTTTTCTAGAATTTTAAGGAGGTCGACTTTAATTTCTAAAAATAATAGGCCTATAGTTTTTGTTACCGTTGATGTTCTATTATTTATACGTTATTGTTCAAAGAGTTTAAAATATAATCATCTCAAAAGTTTATTACAATATCATTGAGGTTTTAATCGATTTTGTATCGATTTTTAATCGAAAATATGTTTCAAAAATATAGGGAGTTCTTGTTAATTTCCCATACTATACTTTGTTGCAATAGCTTTGTTCCACTGTGACCTTAAGTAAATCTATTAAAACTGCCACGAATATAAAATATGTTTGATAAAGACACACCGGTACTTTAAAGGGCACCTATTTTATTATAGTCAACTTAAGATTCATCACAATCTTGCTTGTCCAGGTACCAATAAGGCTGTTTTAACGAGAACTGTGCAAGGTAGCTTAGCGGTACGCGAGGAAAAAATCCACCAATAGACTTAGTCCATTTTACACCGCAAGGAAAACAAAGTAATCCTAAGTCAAAGTCAAATTCAAAGTCAAATATCTTTTATTCAAATAAACTTTAGAAAAGTGTCTTCCAAACATTTTTTACCTACTACCCATTCAGGACGTCTTTTTTTTAGCTGTGGAGAAGAATGGGCGCAAAAAACTCCACAGCTTTAATATAAGTAACGACATCTACAAAATTATATGCCGTTACCAAGTTATACAAGTTTAAAATTACTTAACAATATTTTAAATTAGAAATACCTGTTGGAGTGATTGGAGCATTTTAAACCCATGCTGTCTTGTTTTCAATGTAATCAGACACTTTATAATAAACTTTACAAAGCTTCTCTATCAAGTTTTTGAATATTACTTGGAGCTTTATTGTAAAAACGTATACACAGGCCTCTAAATGAATTATTTACTTTATTTACTAACTTTAATTTACCTATTGGTGGTTATTTTCTTTGCGTGCCGTTTGGTGCCCGCAGACAGAGCAGCTTTGCTCTCCGTGTTGAGGCAAGAGGCAACCCGCAACTAGTTTCCACATAACCTTAAAACTGCGCAGACATACAGACAGACAGATGTTCGATGACCGACAACAGTTTTCAGTTGCTGCAACTACCAAACTACTACTGTTAAATTGCTAGTAGTATCAACTAGTTGTATCAAGTTGCTAGTAGTTTTAACTGGCAAGCACTGACTTTTGACTATGGATTTGTTTCTGCAATTAGCAACCTTCAACGAAAACTTTTAAAAAATTTACAGTTTCTTCAACAAACTTGTTGTGACTGTGGGGCGCCTTAGCTACCTCGCTCAGCTCTGGTGGAGAAGCAGCCTAACCCTACTTTGAAAATGATCATTCATCTGCACAGAAAAGGTTTGGAGCGTAAATATTCTTTGACGTCGGTGCGGTAGCCTGACAAAAATCAGAACACAATTTCCTTCCAAGCCTTTTCAATATTCTCTATGGGTGAAAACCTGTCAGCTCTGCTTACTTGAACTGTCTTATGATAAGTGGCACTTACCCCTTCTTTAAGTGCAGTCAAACGTTGTTACAAGAATTTGTAGAGCTACTAATTTATACTGAGATCTTTTTTGCACCGTTTTTTTTCTCAGTTGATGGTTTCGTGCGGTGCGTATATTTAAATTGTGTCAAATTATTTTTTTTACAAGTTCTATGAATAAAGAATATTTCGTTTGATGATGAATGATAATAGTAATTAGCAGTGATATATGGTATACCCTCCTCCCAACTCGTATCTCAGTAAAGATAGACTTTACTTAGACCTCATGCGGACTTCTTGAGAGAATTAGAAAAGTGACGTTGCACTGTTCTGTTTCATTTGCCAACACTAATGCACGTTCACGAACACTGAACTGTAAATAATCCACAATTATTTCAAATTAATATTCGCTAAAAAACAAATTTTAGGAAATAAAACCAAACCGCGGACATGACTCTTTACTTTCCCACCAAGAAGTCCTTTCGCGTCGTTTTTAGAGCATTTAAACCTTCTATCAATTAGGTATGTACTAATTGATCGAATATTTAGACACTTATTTAATTTAAGTGTTTTTAATAAGTTTTATTTATTTTACTATAATTAAAACGATAGAAAGTAATAATATTAATTAAAAAACAATTATTTGACAAAATTTAATTCAAGTCACATAAATATTAGGTACATTTTACTAACATACAATAAGCTATCTATCTACCTTAAGATAAGTCAAACAATATTATGCATATAAGATAACTTTATTTATTTTTATGTTAATGTTAACTTGCGTAGTTGTAGAAGAGCGATCTTCTAACACAAGCAAGCTCTTCCTAAAATTAAGATTTTAATAAAAATAAATTTATATCCTTTTGTTTTAAAAACTCACCAATCGGCATTAGGCTAGTGTGTTGGGTTATTATGGCCCTATCTCGCAATGTTTACGAGGGTCTATTATAGGCTGATGAGAATTAGATTTTTGGTGTTAAATATTTTTCTTACGTTTTAATACCCGCTTTACCCATAGAAAATCATCATCATCACCTATTATTGTCCACTCTTGTACATAGGCCTCTCCAAGTGCACGCTACTAAGCACGATCCGCGTCTACTCTCATCATGCTTTTGCCAGCCACCTTGCAAAGGGTCCATATTGGATTGCATAAATTAAACAGGCATATTTTAAGGCTGCATAACGGTTTTTGGCATTCTCTTCGTTCGTATAACGTTCATTCAGAATAAATCATAAGACTTATTCTGAATGAACGTTCAGAGATTATGCGAGTGAAAGGGCTTCCCCTTGCAAAGATCGTCGCTCCACCTAGAAAAGAAAAGTAGGATAATGGCGCTAGTGTTCGACAAGAACCAGTTATCATCAATTTTGCTTTAATCATAAGAAATACGGGTCAGCAACTGACTTTAGTTTTAAGCAACAATTGAATGCAGACCTAGCTTTCATCCCGTAAAATTTCAATGAAGACCTATGTTATTTAATAGCTACGAAATCTGTGTCGGACACTGGGCTTAAAGTGTCGAACACTGGTGCCAATACCCTATGTTAAGGACTATTAAGTAATGTCCCGTAAACTTGACCACTTGGCTGCTGTTAAGGCCGGGCGTCCTAAACAGTGACGATATAATTCATAGTCGTTCCCTTTTCCTTATCGGTACCTATATAGTGTATGGCCAAATCATAAAAGTGCGGTGGAGGAGTTTACGAGCAACTGCCGACGATATCAGCTTTATGATACGGATCTCAACGATTTGATGCGGATACGAATATATTGTGCTTTGTTTATATGAATAACCTCATTATAGGAATATTTTTTTATTCATATCTTATTTATGCTTCATAGAGGATTTACGTGATTGTTGAATCAAAACTTAAACCACTAAAACTCTGTACTAATAGACGAGGTTAATAAATATTCATGGCCGATAATTCTTTATCCTAAAAAATGCTTAGGACGTTGACAATAAATAATGAGAAATAATAAATTGATCCACAAAAAAATAGTAGGCTAAAATGCTAAGTTAGCATCTAAATAGTAGTTTAAGTGCTAACTTTGTATTTTTAAGTGCTAACTTAGTATTTTTGTGGGTTAGGTTAGGTTAGTTTGGTGATCGATTAAATACAACCCATAAATAATTATTTAAAATGAAAATTTATAGTTGCTTAGTAATCATTTACGTTCCGGATTGCTAAACTATTAAAGTCTTTTGGTTATATTAGCTAGTAAAATGTATAATTCCGAAATTTTACTTTTTTTGATAAATAAACATAAACCACCAAGTGATATGAATGAAACTAGATACCGAAATTTATCATCATCATCATCATCTCAGCCAAAAAGATGTCCACTGCTGGACAAAGGCCTCCCTCAAGGATAAATAATTTTGAGGGGAATTTGCCATAATCGCCACGCTTGGCAGGCGGGTTGGCGATCGCAGTAAGGTGAGAATAATTACAGAAAGACGCTGCTGCCCATCCTCTGGAATGGTCCCATAGTCGCCTTCTACAACACTCACGGGAAGAGATGGGGTGGTGCAATTCTTTACCCCCGGCACCACACGGGGAAACCGAAATTTATAGTTATAGGTTATTAACAAATACTAACTATCACTCTCTATAAACTTCGAAATTTCAAGTTAGCCGCTTTACATTTCCTAAGATTTCGTGATAAGACAGAAAGTACATGAGTGGTGTTTTACTTCTATACAAACACATATACAAGCCACGCCATTCTAGTGAAAGTAGAAAAGAGTATGTCTAATATAAAGTAATAAAATGGATATAAAATGTATTACAGGGTCACTAACGCGAACACTGTGTCTAGGGTGCGTATGTATTGTAGTTTATGCCCCCTTTATTAGGTAGGGGTCGTAAACTGACTCTTCATTGGAGGAAATGCTCTTCTATAATAGTTGAGCAGCAAACTTTTGCTAAACTAATGTAATCCTGCCTAGGTGGGTCCTAATCCTTACGTATTGGCTTGGGTTAATGTTTGGTTGAAAAACTTTGTTATTCTCATCACATCAAAATAAAAGATTAATTGACGATTTTATTGTATCGCGACCGCCTGTAACTTCATATAGTATAAATATGCGTGACATTAAATATTTTAAATTCTTACTTATTCTTACACAATGACATGTCTACTTTTAAGTTGGTCATACTAAAAGATATTTTATTGCATTCATGTAGTAAAATCAAGATATTTTTCAAGGCAGGTTAAGAAGTTTATTATTCGTTTTTTTATATATGTATGTAGATAGAGTTTTCCCACATATTATAAATCAAGTACTTAGTTGAAGCTGCATCATCAATAATTGGCAAGTGTTCTGGAACTTTCTGCGGTGTTTATTCTAGATGGAGTTCTTTCTTGTTGCATTGTTTCATACTATTGTGTCCTTCCTTTGTGAGCTTCCTGATGGAAAATCTTTTTCGACCATAGAAAGGCCTGCAGAGGTTTAGATTCCAATCTTTTGTAAACATCATTCATCACTTTTATCATCATTTCCACATTTCACCCGGAATCCTTAACTACCTATTGAATCTCTGTCTTGCTTGTCTGAGTGAGCAAGCCATGGCTTGCTCACTTCAATAATCTAAACGACCGACCCCTTATATAATTATTTATATTAAAACCTTACTGTAAAGCAAGTCTAAAGTTTAAATATAAATTCTACTATTCCCGAAACATTCTCATGTAAAATTTTAAAACTGTTCTAAATATAGATTCGTCTGAATGCGCGGAACTGAGTGGATACCCGTGTCGGACCAATTTCACTTGACATTAATTTGTCAGTTTGAAATCGGTCGCTGCAGGTAAGTAACATAAAACTGTTTCGACGACTTCGACTAACTTTACTAGTTACTTAATAAAGATAGTCGACTAGTCAATAGATTAACAGTCTAGCAACTGTACAAAGGATTCTTTAATAAAATTTGTATGGAAACACTGTTCGTACGAGTACGTTAATATTTTGTTTTTTAATAATTTAAAGACATATTACGTGATGTCATTTGTTTTGGAATTTATTGTTGTTCTTGTTGTTATCACAGCCTCGGTGGCCGAGTGACTAAACGCTCGGACTAAAATCCGTATTCGTGGGTTTAATTCACAGGTCGGGGAAAGCTTATTAGATAATTTCGAAGCATAGCCCGAGCATTACCCTTTATAACTTTATACCTATACTTGTAAACCTTCGCTATTCATTATAAACAAAATATTTTAACGGGGCTTAACGCAAACTGCTTAGTAAAGGTATTACCTATTAGTCCAATGTTTAGGTGTGGCAGGCATAACTTTTCCCTCACAGCTAATTCACTCATGTTAGTTTATACATACCTAAAATGTTTTTGTTTTGTTTATATAATTTTAACGCAAATTTTGTTGCGAAACAAATTACAAATCACAAATGTTGAAAAAAATTCCACGAGCAGGATTTGAACCTGCACCCTTCTGACGGGTTAGTTCCGCTATGGTATGGTTCCGCTATGGCATCATCACAAAATGCCTACCAAAAAGTCCCACTTTGGTACCCTTCAGTTTCTGGGACTGACGAAAAGAAAAGTCTTACGATGTTTTATGAAAATTCACACCACATACTTATTAAAAGCAGAAAATGTTGATAACCTGCACATAACTATATAATCTGTGACCTAAAGTTATCAATAGTTAATCATAACTCTTCGAATTACTGTTATCGCAAAGTTGCAACTGCAATTCGGACACTAAAACCGCAATCATCTCTCTCTATTTACATAAAAACAAAAGAAAGGGACTAGATAAGAATTTGAGGACATACCGGGTCAGGTGCTCTCCGAATTGAGCTATCGTGGTTATATCTATAATATTTTTACATATTATGATCGGATGTTAACGACGGTAGTTGAACGGGCGCCTTTGGCTTTCAAAGTAAAAAGTAAATACTGTTGAATAATTTCGGCGCGCTGGTTTAAACCACGATAGCTCAATTGGGAGAGCACCTGACCCGGTATATTTTTTTCAACATTTGTGTTTTTGTAATTTTTTTATATATACCTACTTACTCTCAAAGTGGACTTTACTATCTCAATGTGGGTTGAAGGACTTACCGGTTCTTATATAGAAAATATAATGAGCGAACGTCCCCCGAGTACTTCTCCTAGCTCATATTATTATTTTCCTTGTGCTCGTACATTACACGGAAATAGATTACTTCTTTTAACGCCTTGATTGATTATTCTGATGTAATTTATTACGGTAACACGTGGATGTGCACAAATGTGATCGTGTCTATCGTATTGTATGTTTATTTGTAAGCAACTACTATCTGCGTCAAAAGTCATGAATAAAATATAATTTGAACGTTTGATCAATAATGCTACTAGATAAAGAATCCGGAACAAAAATTCATCCCGAAAGTGGCCTCGTTTGCTTATAACTATACAATAATATTTCGAATAACAAAATGTGAAAAAAAAACTTGTATAGGATTAATTTAATTTGCAAAATATTTGTACTTAATATTTACTATCATCGAAGAAAAGTTAAAGCAATATCTTGAAATATAAATGTACTGTACTGTGGTCACGGGAAGTATTTAAAAGATACACCCATAAATCCTACTAAGTGAACGCAAAAGTTATTTTCTTTTTCTTTTTTTAAAGTGTAAGTAATGATGAAGTTCGAAAGGAAAGCGCACTTTACCTGAAACACTCTACCACTAAAGCTATCTTTTCTGTTGGATATTGAAACGGACCCCCAAAAACAGAACATGCAGACCACAGAAACTCCTTGTAAATAAAATATCATTTACATCTACCCCCTTATTCATAAAAACTATTTAAGCATTATTTAGTTAAATATTGTTTTGTCAACGTCACACAAACGTCATTTAGAATTTGAGAAAAAGAGAAAAACAATGATTAAGGGGGTGCAGCGCGGACGCAAAACTGCGAGTTTCAAGTTTCTTTATGATAGCGAGCGAGCGGCGCGTGGCAGTGGTGTGACAACGGCGCACGACAAGAATACGCACGCACAATAATATCTGTACAGAGTAGGCTGGTGATTTAATTAGAGCAATGTTTACTTTCGTAAAATCATAGGCGTTTGGGTAAAAAATAAGAAAAGTCTTAATATTTTCATATTCATGTTTTTTTATTGAAAAATAAGACAACAGTGACCTGCGGAATATCAATACAAACATTTTGATGTCGGATCATTGTTTCATTTGTGCTATATTTACAAAGTTTCTGAAGAAATAAGTTTTTAGATATCATTATTTTACGTATTGTTTATGCAGTTTCTGGGTATTTGTTTCAAATTCCAAGACAACCATGACCTTGTGAAAGGATCAAGCTAACCTATACTCGTCCTTTTAATGTATAAGACCTATTCAGCGCCTAGCACCAGTGACTTAAAAACACGTAAATTTTCAAATTCTGCGCTGCACCCCCTTAACAAAATTATGCTTAAATAGTTTTTATGAATATGGGGGCTAAATAAAGTAAATGATATTTAATTTTGAATAAACAATAAATTTGTGAATAATATAATCTATTTTAACAATGTGAGAACATACCTAATTTCCAACGTTTAGTTATTAAACTACATTATTATCATATTTGAGCCAACATTTATATACTATCATGACTCGATAGGTAAATATATTTCACACCTTTTGGAGGTGGAGGAGGAGAGAAGGATTATGTGTGAAATATATTTAGCTGATAACTCGAGACTGGACGCTTTTAACTTCCAAGAAAGGGTGATAGTCGTTACGTAATTCGAGCTATCTCTGGAGCCCTGCCATGTGTGCCACCTGATCAATACTGACTAACGACAGCTTTAATTTTACTTAAATCACAGAAGAGACTATGCTGTGTCGTCTAGTCACCACTGAATCGCGCTTATATTACATTTCTGAACACAAACATTTCCTCCGTCTTGCAAAGTCTATGAAACAACAATAAACACGAGATTATTATACAAAAAATACCAGCTCGTTTGAAGAAGGACGAACTTAATAATTTTGAAATGAAACTCTTTTTGATGATCTTTAATTCTCGTGCATTTTATATTACTGTTAAAAATTTACAATTAATAATGTGAAAAAGGAACACCAGTAGATGCGTATAATTATTGTGTTCGTGTAAACTTTAGAAACGTTGACTTTTTATTTTATTTGACTCAGTCGAAAATCTTACATGTCCGCCTGATGCTAGGTCACTTGCGCTGGTGCCTTAAGTTACATGTGTCTAGTTATTTCACAGAATCGTTGTAATTTTTTTTTGTAACATTAACTAAGTATATTGTATGTGTTTAACAGGTGTTCATAAAGTCGGAACTGAAAGTTGGCGTGATTTACGTCAAAGAGAATCAATACACGGAGGAAGAGATTCTAGACAATAACGAAAACTCTCCGATGTTCGATGAATTTTTACAAGTTATGGGGGAGAAAGTTCGGCTCAAAGGTATTGTTCAAATAGTCATTTCAATATTTTACATTAAACATAGCTACACGAAGATTTTTTAAATAAAATCACTGTTTTGAAACTTAATAGAAAATGAAGACTTTTAGTTGATAAAGTCAGAAAGTTGTAATAATTACTACCACTTACTACTTACCACAAAGTTACTTCAATTTTAAGTTTATATGTAATTAATATTGGTATGGCGAGAAGGACTACAAAATGGTGGCGCGAGCGATGTTCTGCTATTTAGTGGACTGTATTTGCGAGGGTTGGCTACTAGGTCAATAGGTAAATCGTTCGAGAAGATGGAAACAGGACGTACCTTTGATTGGCGAACGGCAGGCGCCACGTGTGCGGCGGGCAGGCGAGCAATCAGAACCGGCACAAGGTTGGTGGCCGGTGGATGCACTTTGCTGAAGCACAGACCTGGACCACCAGCGCGTGGTCTCTAACTGTTTTAACACTCCTAACGCGGTGAAAGCTAGATGACCGAAATAGAGATCTCCTCTAAGTGCAAATGAAAGCGGCCGTTTCTTTCAGACGTTGTCAGTGCACTAAGTTTGCGATTGCAGCCGCAGCGCTAGTTGGCGAGCGGCGTTCCATATTGCGATCTTCTTGTGCGCGAGAAAGGTATTGAAGAAGATGGATTAAGGAAGCTAGTATAGCGCCAAACTACCTTTGCGCGGCAAATTTAAGTCCCCAACTGGCGCAACCAAATATGTACATTATAGTTTCAAATCCTATCACGTTTCACTGAATGTCCTTACTTTTTTTAGGTTTCGACAAATACAAAGGAGGTTTGGACACAGTCCACGACCTTACGGGACTGTACTCCGTGTACACCAACTGGCGAGGCATCGAGATCATGTTCCACGTGTCCACCTTGCTGCCATATGAAAGGCACGACCCTCAGAAGCTGCAGAGGAAACGGCATATAGGGAACGACATAGTATGCGTTGTGTTCCTTGAAGCTGATAATACTGCGTTCTCGCCGGCTTGTATCAAGAGCCATTTCTTGCATACGTTCATTTTAGGTTTGTAACTGGTTATTTACTACAAGCACAAGTAGCATGGATATAAGAAAAACGAAAGACAATGGATAAACTTATTCTTCGAGCTGTCCGAAATGTTTGGAAGAGTAGTGTAAAGAAGCGCACTTCTTCACACTTATAAAAGACATACTCACTCACTCATAAAAGAATTCTTGGAAAATATTTTGTTTTAAAATATTTAATACGGTCAATGTAACTACCAATGGACAATGTCTTGTTTGATTTTTCATTTCAAATCTAGGCAGTTTCACCTGTCTTTGTTACAACCTATTTATTAATATACTATCTTTTTATGTCAAAGAATTAAAAACAATTTAAATTAAAAATATGAGTAACTACTGTATAAATTTTGGCATCATTAGAAAGGTATACTCAAAAGGTACAATTAAGGAAGGAATAAATACATTTTTAAGGACCTACTTTTTTTTAAAGACAAGAAACTAAAATTTTTTTTTGAGTCATTACAATTTATTCCTTTTTTCTTTTGATTTTTTGATGAATTTGATGAATGTGTGTATTAAAAGTTAGTAAATTTAATGAGCTTTAAAATGAGATGTAACTCAATGAGATCCACATAATAAAAGTTAAAAAAACCTGGTTACGAAAATAAGGCAAACCATAAAAATTAAATTTTTGAATCACCCCCGAGGGGTGAGAGGTGATTTAAATCGATGAAATTGAATGTATATCACGAAGATAAAATATCAAAAGTCAGATCCATAACATATTGTATAGTTTGTAATTGGTCTCGATAATAATCCATGGTAGGATTTACAAGTGTCCATACACTGCCTGCACCGCTTGCCATCAGGTCAATCATATCTGAATCGGCAAACATGCGTATTTCTCGATTCAGTCAAACAAAAACTTGCCCTCTATGAAACCTCAAAGAGTCTATTTTGCAGTTCGAGTATCAGCAAAAATTAAACGTCGCCCAACGAGATACGAAGTGTCAGTGGTGACCCGCGACGAAGTTGGTGCCTACAAGCCTTATCTTTGGGAACAAAGCGTGTTCGACAAGGGCCCAATGTTCAGGTGAATATTGCCTATATTTAAAATCAGGAGTTTTAGCAGTTTCGCACTACGTCTGATCCGAATCCGATCCGAACCCGTGCAAATACGGTCCGGAGTAGTCGTAGAACTATTTCTACGGTAGTTTACGCACTAGATCCGACTTCCGTCGTCCGATTTCTTTTTACATTCGATTTTCACGGATTCGGATCGGACGTAGTGCGAAACTGCTCTTATGATTTTTCTGAAGTGCAATGTACAAGATTACGTATTGCTAACATTTTTATGTTAGGGGCTTTTATCTTTATCTTGGCATTAACTGCAGTTATTCCTTGTTCAAGACCTATTAAAGAGTAGATAAAACTCTCCTACAATTTAATAATTTAAAGATTGTGTGACAATCCAACATACTTACTCTCATTATTCGATTATTTGAGGAAGGTACTTCTTTATTGAGTTGATAAAAAAATATTTGCATGTAAATCATACAATCTTTAGTAATTTAAATGCTACATCGTAATAAATAAATAGTTATTTTTGAATCTAAATCAATATAAATCTTACATCTTAATACCTACCGAAAATCTTACTTAACAATAGCAATCATGGAGAACGAACAACGAAGCTTCTCCATCATCTCTGGCAGTATCAATGCATTTTCTGTAATTTCAGAGAATGGTTGCTAACAAAAATAGTGAATGGCGAGCGAGCGTCGTACTCAGCCCCTAAATTCGCAAGAATGCAGGAGAGAACCCGCAGCCAGATGCTGGAAGACATCGTTGCCAACCTCCAGAACCACGCAGAGACCGGCCAGATACCGAAACCATATCGAAGAGGTACAAATTTGAAACAAATAATACAAATACTGTAATGTGTATCTTCTACTCCCACTGTGGGAAGGCTACGAAAAAAAAATGCTTCTGTAACGCGTCCCGGCAAGCAGCAAGGTCCTGATCATACTCACAATCCAGTCGGCTAAGTCTATAGAATAAATGGTGTACTTAACTTTGGATGCGGTTAAGCTACTTTAATGAAGCAGTCTTAGAAGAAGACTGAGCTCATCAACTCAACAAGATCATTTAATTTTTATTGTGTAGTTTGAACTTCTACTTTAGTGTCTACCTCACAGAATAGTAACTCATCTGATGACTAGTCCTTGTACATAAAGAACCTAAAGCCCTAAGTGCTAGCACCCCTTCTGCAGGTTTCGCACCTCTTATTTTAATCTCATACTCTAAATTATCTTTATGTATTAAATTAAAAGTAATTGGTCATTGCTCCATTGTATAGAGTAAAGTTACTAAGTATCAAATTTAAAAAAATAAATTAGGTTCAATCCTATTAGGTTTGCAAAAGTTAGGTTCCAAAATGTTAGGTTTAAACTTTTGAGGTTTGCAAAAGTTAGGTTTCAAAAGGCTAGAGCTAAGATAAAATGTTTTTTTGTAAAAATATGCTATGATTTGAGCTGTATAAGTGAAAACAAAAGAAAATAGGGATAATTAGAACAAATTAAGTCATCAGAATTTAATCTTCTAGACCTCCTAAGCGCAAGCGTCATAGTTAGCAATAAACATCGCAAAACAGTTTATTACCATGTCATAATAACTTTACTGAAAGTTATATTGACAAAGAAAGCAGATATGTTTAGCTACTTTCGTTGCTGACTGAACGATAAGCCATTAGATCCGGTAATTATTAATAGATGACAATGTTAACAACAACCATTCGTGTATAATAACCTAAACTACACATGTAGTAGGTAGGTAGTTACATGTATATGGCAATGGATTAACCTAATTACTTGTTCTTGTAATCTAATTACTGTTACTGATATTAATTTAAAAAAGTACTCCTAAAGAGAAAATATTCCTTTTAAAATATTACAGGTTCATGGAGACCAATAGGCCACATGAGGCCGTCTTCACCCCTTCTAGACTCCGTAAGAGACCAGTTCGAAGACTACGACCAACTCGCAAAAGACTTCACCCGTGTGTTCCTGAATAACGAGCTGAACTCCTCGCAGAACGCTCAGCTGTTTGATGTGGTGTTCCTAGTGGGGCAGTCCAAGCAGAAGACCAAGTTCATAGGCGTAAGAGCAATACTAGGAGTTAGAAGCAGGTAAAGTACCAGATTGTTGCCCTAAGATGACAGCAAACTAAAGTGTTGATTATATCCAGATTTCTCCATTTGCTATGCTCAGGTAGGAAGACCTGAGCTAGTCGTGATATTTTTATATGCAGACGGTGATTAAATACCAAAAGAGTTCATATTCAGCGGAAGGAGTACGCCCCTCCTATTGATTGGAGGTGACAGAGTTAACCTTACTATCTAACAATGGCTTGCAAATTGCAATGAGTATTTCTAAACCATATGATTGCCAAATTTTCTTATGATCAAACTATTTGAGACTTCCTGAGCCTATTGGTACTTTTTACCACTAGTTACATTATATTTCTGATCATGTAAAGTTCTCTTCGCAGGGTATTCCAAGAGATGCTGTACGGCATCCAGACGGGGTTCGGATCACCGCAGGTGCCGGTCGCAGAGCTGCTGTCACGGCCGGCGCCCACGCTGCTGTCTCCCACGCCCGCACGTCAAAAGAGCAGCAACTTCCTGCAGGTGCCCGACATCGAGTCGCCCAGGTACGTATCCCTAAACTGGTGATTGCTTTCTTTTTATAAATCCTTAATGGTAAGCAGTTGACCTTTATCACACCTGATGTTAAGTGATGATAAGGCTGAAGATGGAGACCCAATTCATCCGAAATCTTCAACTACTGAGGAACTGGCTATCTTATTTGTAACTTCAGGAACACAAGCAACTAACATTAGTGTTCATTATCATTATCATCGTCTCAGCCAATAAACGTTCACTGCTGGACAAATGCCAATCCCAAGGATCTCCACAACGATATAACATCAGTGTTATGACGATATAAAGATAAGTGATGGAAGCTAGACAGGTGGATTTGAATCAAGCACTATGTTAAGTAGACCACCAGCTGGCTGTTGGGTTTGTGGGGCCCATAGCACAATCGCCAAGCAGTCAAGGTGGAGTACCCATCTATTCTAGCGTTTCACAGAGATAGACCTTTTAATTTTAAGTAAACAGTCTGTTCCGAACACACTACCACTACCCAAATTAAGCACAAACATTTACTCTGACTAGGAATCGAACCCGGGACCTCTGGGTCTAAGACCGGTGGTCTTAACCGCTAGGCCACAGAGACGCCTTATGGTAGTCCTGAAGCATCCTGACAGCACGTGAAATGAAGTACAGGAGTTTATAGTGGGTATTTTTTTCCCACTTAAGGAGTCGGGCGGAAAGTCTCTGATAACCATCTGCTTCTCCCTAGGCACAGTTGTATAAGTCTTATGTATGTTACGTATGTATGTCTGTACCACACACCCACATAGTGTATGTTTTAATTTAATTCATCTAAATTTCAGCAAGTATACATAACAGTACATAATTTATTTCAACTAAATTACAGCAAGTACACAATAATAATATTATAAAATGTTTCTGTATTCTCTTTAATCCGCATGGTATATGAAACGGGACCAAGGTCGGTCACTGTGAATTATCACCGCTGGACTAAAAGTGGACGCATAATATTCCGCGAACATCTCAATTCTTCAAAACAAATGGCCAAGCTTATTGTGAATAGCATTGATAACAAATTTCATGTCACTTCGCATAGTTAATCTGAATCCCTAGATCGTTAACTATCCAGTTTGACTTTTAGGTAAAACCTAATAACCCATTAAATACAGACACCTTTCCAGACAATAAATATGCGTTGCACGAACAATTAAATAAATTAAAGCGATTTGAGATAAATGTAGAACAAGAACTGTCATCCTTGGTAGTGATAAATGGAACTAGAAAGAGAAAGAATAAAAGTAATTTCCCTGACAACATTACTTTGACACTGGCTAAATGTGCTAAGCGCACGAAGCCATCAACTTAAGGGAAAAAATCGAAGATTATAAAAAGAATCCCTTATGTATTCCTTGCAGGGTCATGCTTGGGACTTAATACTGTTTATGTAAGATCTTTATAAAACGTGATGCAATACCTATCTATGACTATGACTGTTACTATGGCATTGCAGACCGAAAAGCGTGCCGAGCTCCCCAATGGTGAAGCGCGCGTTCTCCCGCCTGGGCACCATCACCGCCGGCTGGGGCCGCTCTATCCGCAAGCAGCACTCACAGCTCAACGCGGACGACAAGAAGAAGTGGGCCAGCTCGCAAGACTGCTCCAGTACGTACTCCTTCTTTCACACAACTTTAAGTATTTAAGTATTTATTTATTTATTTTAAGTATTTATTTAAGTATTATGTTTAATTGTTTCTAAAGGTAAAATCAGTTGATGACCCCTTTTTTAAATCTTTATGGGGAAAACATTCGATCACCGTGGTCGAACAATGGTGCTGGTGGCACAACCCTACAGCATAACCGGCTACCAAATTTAAGGTTCCTCTAATTTATTCCTTAAAAAAAACTACAAAGAGGTCAAACTGAACCAAGGTCCTTAGGGTACGGTGCTTGAGGAACCTTAACTTTCTCGTGTGAATTCGGTTACGCTGTGTGTGTTTTCAACGAAAAAGCAGAAGATGAAAACACACTTCATCCGAAACCCTCAAGACTGCTGAAGAACTCTATTTACTTTTTAATTTAAATACTGCAACTGTTTTAAACAATTTAGCAATTTTTTAATTTTACTTGTTGTTATTACTTAATTGACTTTACTTTCACAGATAAGGAAGGCAAGGATAAAGACAAAGACAAGAACGCCGCTTTGGCGGTACCAAGATTGTCAGTATGCGCAGACGCACAAAAAGTTGACCGTGCCAAACTTGCACAGACTGAGGTAATTTAATTAGCAAACTTTTAAATTCTAGCAAACCCTCAATTTAAAAAATACACATAATAATAACAGCGATTATCGTAACAAGCTTTAACAAGACCCCATCTTCGATTGTTTTCATAATTATCCTGTCTTAGCTATCAGTTTGCCAAGCTCTTCGAGAAAACAGTAACAAATACAGCCATAAAATTAGAAAAGTATAGGATTTAAAACGAAGATTAAAGATTGACAATTATTATTAATATAATATTATCAAATTCACGTTAGCGTAAAGAGGATTATTGTAAGGAAATTGATACAGCACCACAACTTCCGTAAATGGCAACAATTGACAGACATCATTTATTTTAGTTATCACAACTTAAGTCAGCAACGTAAACCTTAACGGTAACCGGGCAACGTAACCATTAGAATACAAACTCAGGCTAGGCCCACAGGTATACTTAAAGCTGCAAGTGACACTAACATTTAATTTCTCCAGTTCTCCATAATCGAGTTCGACCCAGAAACGTTCCGCATCCTCCTGGACTATCTGCACACGGGCAGCTGCCCGCTGACGTGTGCCTCCATCCCAGGCCTGATCTGCGCCGCCGAGCACTACGATCTGCCCGAGCTGCTGCAGGCCTGCTTCCACCACGCCAAGCAATTCCTTAGGATAGAAGTCGTGAGTATATGTGCGGTGACTACTGCACACTACTGGGGCTCAGGCACAGATTAAGTAATAGTAAGTAAATAGCCTATAACTGTCCTACAACTGGGCAAAGGCCTTCATCATTGAAATGAAGTCATCAATTCGACGTCAATTGATGGGTAATGGCTTAATCACCACGCTTGCTAAATGCGGGTTGGTCACAAACCGGGGCAATGCATCGAAAAATTCGAAACACATTGCTGGAACTGGGAATTGAACACGGGACGATTGGGTATCGGGCCGAGCGCTTTGCCACTCACTCGGCCACTGAGGCATCTTAAGAGACGGATTAAGTAATAGTTACTACGTTAGCCTGCCTCAGGCCTTACAACACGGAGGTGTGTATAAATAATGAAAATGCTTGAATGAGATAATGTTAAGAGTTGCCGTACATACATATGAAGTATGCCAATTGAAAATCGACATTATGTATTTCAAAGTGACACCAATTTATTTTGATATCCACGCCTGGTGACTCGTCATTAATCAACATTCGCAGTGACCAGTGTTGCCAATTTATTACCCAAATAAAAAACCAGTGGGAGTCTAAAAAACACAAATCAAAAGTGGAAATAATAACGAAACACAAGCCCTTGCCACCATTCCTGCCAGTTGATAAAATAAAGCCCTCAAATAGAGCAGAAGCAGCCTTGTTTTTATTTGTTGCCGAACACTGTTCCGTGGTGCATTGGGAGAGATATGTAAAAAAACTCTTTTCCGATTCTAAATGCGGCCACGATATACATATACATAGAACTAAATGTTCTGAAATAATTAATGAAGTATTGGGACCACACTTCAAAGAATCGCTGAGGTTGGATATCGGCGACCAAAAATATAGCCTCATTCTAGATGATATTTTAGTAATTTACAAAATAAAGTTTTGTCAACATTTCTGGTATTAACACCTATTACAAAAGAAGATGCAAAAGGGCTTGCTGAAGCAATCATAAACACATTAAACGATAATAATTTAAAATTAAAAAAAATTGTTGATATAGGTACTGACAATGCTTTAGTGATGACTGGTGTGAATAATGGCTTGCATCAAATTTTGAAAACAGAACATGGATTGCCTAATCTAGTACTTGTACGATGTGTATGCCATTCGTTGCAAGTAGCGGTAAGTCATGCTTCTGAAAAAAACTTGCCACGTAATATTGAGTTCATAATAAGGGAGACTTATAACTGAACTAGAGGTACGTGAAAAAATTACGCACAGTTTTCATCCCTAGCGCTCAGTCTACTGGGATCATTTAGCGACTTCTAGCGACTTTTGATTTTTGTCCATAACTCGCTAGTTAAAGATAGATAGAAGCTAGATGTCGCTACATCTAACGACTTTTCAAGCGTACGCTAACGACTTTTTGACATGTAGAGTTGGCAACACTGGCAGTGACGTATCCTCATTCATAATGATGTGTTCCCAGGATGTGGATATCCAAATTAAATTAACTATGACGTATTATTCCATTAATCAATACCCCACCCGGAATGTATTTAGTTTGTTGGAATGAAATGTTTCAAGTTTGGGACGAATTAAGCAACATTGAGAAACGATCGCGCAAAATTCAACATTATTTTCGTTTATACCAACTAAGATAAGATTTGTCATTTGTTTCAGGCATGCATCATGCTCATATCCTTAGAGAACTATTACTGGCGTTATACGTCAGCATCGGAATTGGTCAACATGATCCTTGCCTTTATCGAGCAACGCGCCTACGCATTGTTCCAGACACCAGAGTTTCTTAACTTGTCGGAGTCCATGGTCCAAATGATCATGTGCCGGAACCTGGAGGTGCCTGAAGTGAGGAAGTTCGAGGCGATGCTCAGCTGGGCTCGCAACAAGATCAAGTGCAGGGCCGCTAGTAAGACTGATGCCAAAAGTGAATTTAAATGCATTATGGAGAGACTGGCGAGAGATTTGAAGTTGTATAGGATCTCACCGCAGGAATTGATAAAGGTCGTCCTCCCTTCGAAGGCGATCAAGAACGAACGCATACTGGAAACTCTGATGTACCAGGCCAACTCGGGGATGTACAGAATCCAAGACAGCTACCTGGAGGCCTGCCAGCAACGCTTACAGAAACAAGACTCTAGGTTCTCAGAATTCGAAAGTTTCGACTACGGCATATAAACGAGGAGCTGTGAGGAATATCAGTGTATTAGATAGATTATGAAGAGTGTTTGGACTGAGTCCTTCTTAAATTGTGGTATGTTGACGCCTTCTAAAAGTATTATTGTTATAGATGTACTTAAGTAGAGGTGCGAGAAATATTTGTACACTTCTCGGATACCTTTTCCTTGTTGTTGTTCATTGATACCTATATTTTTTACATCTAGCTAGATGTGTTCAACATAATCGTCTCTATTTTTGGTACCAAAAAGTTGCGATACATCTTTAAGTCTGGTGACTGTTAGATTAACAACCAGGTACAAAATATTTCCTTCTGTGATCGGTCAGTGAGAATGCACTGCATCAAGAATGTAACATCTTATTTTTAAAAAATCGATGTTTATTAGTGTTAAAAAATCAACCTCTATCAATGTGGATGAATATATCAAACGTGTTTTTTATGATATACCTAGATGATGTTTACTGAATATGACACGAATCATGCAATTTCATTGAATCTCCTGCCAAAGTAACAACAATTGTGCAATATCATAAATTTAAAACGCATAACAAATGCGTTACCCACAATCATTTTTATCGTACCTTTATAAAATTGACTGATTCTTGAAATTACTCAAGTGAAATTATTCTAAAAAATGTTTAAATACTAAACTTCTGTAATAAATGTTGAAACTAGTAACTATTCAAAAATCTAAGATAATGTAGGTATAAAACATAATATTTAAAAGGTTCGTAGTTTTGTGAGAAAACATAATAGAAAAACTGGCTCTTGAAATTATCTTCACGATGTTGTAATAGATGATCAGCTATAAATAAAGACTTTATAAATGTTTATATATATAAATATTTTGTGTGGTAATAACAGAATAAGTGTGTATTACTGTTATCTGTCCCTTCAAATAAAGATTTCCGATTAATAT
This sequence comes from Eudonia mercurella, assembly GCA_963082485.1. Classification (NCBI taxonomy): domain Eukaryota; kingdom Metazoa; phylum Arthropoda; class Insecta; order Lepidoptera; family Crambidae; genus Eudonia; species Eudonia mercurella. The sequence goes on along the minus strand of OY720036.1, from coordinate 11,699,171 downwards.
TTACATTGTATATTAATTACACAGCGGCCTGTCTATCGCACAATCTCATATTTCCAAATATAAGTTTTAATTCTCAAACTATTTATCCGTTGAGTATTTATCATTTAATAATTAAAATGTCTACGTTAAGTGTTCTTGTGCTAGCAATACATATCCTTGCCATTATTATCTGTTTTTGTAGAATACAAATGGATGTAAATGTCTTATAGGTGTTCATATAATCATATGTAGACAAGTATATCAGCTCTTATCCTTTTGGACTGAAAAAGTGCCATTACCTTTTTAACGATTCGCCTAACGTCACCGTTACCGCAATAAGTAAATTTGTTGCGGATCGGGCTTAATGTATAGCTTTACCCAGAAAGCATGAGTCATATTGTAAAATTTCGTACCAGGGGTGCGTTACTAAGTACGTACGTCATGTTTGCATTTAAGACGTTGCTGCCTGGCGTCAGAAATAAGAATAGCCATATCCATTCAGACGGGTTCTGTAAACCTTACCACTAGCTCAAATATTCGTACCTAATTTAAAAATCTTGAAAAACCAGCTTTTTTGTGTCAAAGTTTTTTGAACATCATAATCAGATGAAATGATCTACAACTTTAAAAAAGCTTTTATATTGCTGGATATAGAGTTTCTCACATGCAGATTAACCATAACCCACCATTACGTCATATTTAGGTAAACAAAAACATCTTACTTAATAAAATGTGAATTGACGTCTCTGAGAGCTTGCAAAAAGACATAATTTCCAACGCAGACCATTACTTTACGTCGCAATACTGTAAAACATACGGAAACCATATCGGTAAATGCTGTTTACCTTGTTTTCACCAATTAATAAAATAATATAATTATTATAAAAAACTGTTCGTGTTGGTAGTACATTGTATACCAATAATTCTAACAATGTTTTCTTAATAACCGTACGTCCTTGTTCAATATATCGTACTTAAGCAGTCTGCGCTTAGACTAAGTTATAATATAAACTTATATTGTTATTATGAGTGTCCTACTCTGACTGCTGTAGTTTATTGTATCTACTACTTATTACTCTGTTATCTGTCTCCAACTTTATATAATATATCATTAATATAATTGTATACACATCGTATTTATTTTAAGTTAAAAATATTCATTGTTAATAAATGAGATTTTCTGTACCAAACGTTAATATGTATGAGGTACCTCTGTATGTCTAAACTCTTTGTATAAAATTAAATATACTTATATTTTACAGACCCGTTTCACATTATATGTATTGTTTATTTTAAATATGTTTGTCTATGTATAAAATAAAAGCTATTTTAGGTAGATCTATGTATTTATGCCATTTAGAAAGTATTTAGGTACCTATATATTTAAAATACAAAATCAAAGGTAACTTAATATTCGTGCATACCTTTTTCTTACTTCAATATTGAAAATGTGCGAAACGGGTCTTCAATCTTAATGAATTATTTATTAAATAGGTGTTAATATATAAATATGTAGCCTAAAATTAAAACGTTTCTAAAGTTCTGGGCATAAAAAAATTGAAAGTTGAATCGTCAGTAAATTTTTTATACTTGTGAGAATATACAAAATCTATTATATATCTTATTGTGGAATGGTTTGCTATGTTTTGTTGTCGCGATTTTGCTCAAAGCTTTGAAAATTGTAAGCCGTTGACCGTTGTAATAATTATACATGTGTATTATATATTATGTAATGTATAATTATCTATTGGATGTTATGTGAAACTATTTAACATGGAAACGATATAAATTATTGGTTCATTTGAAATTATATAATACTCATATTTATAAAATATGTATCTTTAGAGATTAATTTGTAGTAACACCAAATGTGTAGTAACACTATTAAAGAGCTCTTTAATGGTTAAATAAGTTTTCTATTCCGAAATTTTACCTCCCTGTGGTCGTGTATGTTGCTATAGGATTTTAATAAGTGGACTCTTCAAAGAAAATAAAAAAAATATAACTGTTATTTTGCATGAGCAAGATTATTATCCAGTGAAATTTTATGTGGTGAATAAATTTTTTGTGTATTTTTATTGTGGTTTATTTCTATCTTAAGTATGAAAAGCAATTGTTGTCTGTCTACCCACTCAAATCCAAAACTGTGGATTTTGTCCCACAAAACATCTAAGTACAAGCAACGACATCTAGCTTAATAAATCTATGAAACCAACTTCTCCCTAGGTGGCGCTGTTTCAACCCCATACATTTGTACGTGTCGTGTCACGACACAGGCATGTGATGAGTATCACTTCTGTATCCTAATCAGAAGTGGGTTTTCTAATTGCAGAAGAGTTTTAATTATGAAAAGTGTAAATACGTACAAGCCAGTCTCTGGTTCGAAGGACAAAAAGTTCGAGCCAAGTTTACCGACGTCATTTTTTATGTCACCAGTGGTGCGAGCACGGATCTTACCGATCGACAAATTTATCGGTCGACAAAGCCGTTTATCTATCGAATTTTATCTATAACCGCTAGCACGAGACGAGTCCCGATATCCCGGGACGAGTCAACGATACTTATTTTAGCAATATTTAAAAATGGCAACACTGCAATTTTATCGTCCCATTCGTTCATCATTCATTCGAAGCTTATATTTTTTAATCTGTTATTGTTATTGTTATTGTTTTTCTTGTTATGTGTTAGTGATTAAATTCTCTTTGTTTTGTGTTCTGTTTCTCGTCGTGTAGGATTTTTAAAGGAATTTTAATATTATCCATTTATTTATATAATAATATTTTACTATGTCGGAACTACCAAATGTGATAGTTACATCACATTTTCTAAGTGGTTTAAAAAACATCGTCATATTTACTTATTTGGTAGTGGATTGGCACTCCATGGTTTTGTAAAAAGCCGTCGGCAATTAAGGCTCTATCAGCAGCGGTGCTGGGAAATCGAATGTAGACGGGCAAAAGACCTCCTTCACAACTTTGCTAACTGTGCGTTGTCCCAACGCCAAGTTATATACTTGCCCAATGCACCGCTGATAACTACCGACGGCATAAAACCGCACAGCGGTGAGGACCTGCAAAAAGTAGAATGTTGGTTAGAATAAAAATAAGAAATAGGAAAAGAAAAAACTAAATTCCTGCTACTTACAACAACATGGACGGGCAATCCGTTTGATTTAATCCGTCGGATGTCGCCCCAAATGCTCTTGATAACCACAAAGGCTATTTCTCGGGATATGCGAAACAACCTCATAAAATCAGAATCTTCTAAATCCATGGGGTAGTTTCTCTCCCTCAGATGGCGCCGGACAATATTAGTTTCTTCGCGAACGTCGCTGTTGCGTCTCTTCTGCAACCAGCAAAAGGTGCCCAAAATCCATTTTTTCACGACCACCCAAGAAAAGTGTAATTTTCCAATGGCGTCGAAAGCGTCGATAACATTATCTACCAACTTTTAGATGGCGATAAATTTATCAACATATCGATATAATTTATCTACAAGAAATGTCATTTTCGACTTTTAAACAAAATAGATAAAATTTACCTATTATATCTACGGTCCCATGCTGCCGATGTTAATTTATCGACTTGAGCTGTCAAATTTTACCGTCTAACATCACTTTATCGGTCGGTAAAAGATCCGTGCTCGCACTGCAGACCATTTGTCAAAAGCAAGGCTCCGAGTCGAAGGACCAAATGTTCGAGGCAGAGTATACCTTAGAATATGTTATATATTATAAACAGTCTTTCCACTCAAGTTATCATTCGAATACCTTCGTTAGAACCCAGGCTCCGAATCGAAGGACCAAAAGATTAAGCAAGAGTCTGAATATGTGAATGTATCATGAATATATTATGATAAGATATCACAAGACTATCAAATTGACATATCATATTATAGACTTTCGTCAGAACGTAAGCTCTGAGCCGAAGGACCCAATGATTGAGCAAAGTCTACCCTCGAATATATCATATATGATTACCAGACAATCAACTGGAGATATCGTTTAAATACCCTCGTCAAAAGCTAGGCTCTAAGAAGGAGGACCAAATGATGGAGCCAGAGTCTACCCTCCAATAAATGAACTGAAATAAAAAGACATCATTTATTTTTTACGTTTACGTCAGTAGAAGTCAATATAAAATGTCGTGCACGCACGCTGATGTTATTATTAGTAAAAGATTTTTATTGTAAGTATTTTTATTTTTAATTAGTTTTTACTTTTTTATTAATAATCGGATTGGTAGCATCCGGGGCCAACAGCTTAACGCCTTCCAAGCGTGATTGATAAATTAATATATATTTTTTTAAAGTAAAGACTATCAACAGTGCTGCTTTGAACACAGACAAAAAACACATTGATTTTTAAATTAATTAAATGGTACCTAAAACATTAGGAAAAAGTTTTTACTACATGACTCTAGTTAATGAAACAAAAAATTAGGTTGAGAACTCCCTTATTTTCGGTATTGTACTACACCGCTCTCCCCTTGGTACATCCTAATTTATTTGTCAATCGTCACTGCTCATAAACATTTGACAGTTGCACACATGAAACGGAACGCAAGTGAAAGTTCCTCACGCTGCCGCCGCGAGCGCTAGCGTGCCAGTCTCCTAGCAGCAGGCGCGCGGCCGGCTGCTTGTTGCAGTGCGCGGTGCGAACCATCACACGCGAGTTCGCGGTCATAGGCTCGAACGAACATCGAAATCGACGGTCAGTGCAGTGACCATGATGATGGACAACGGGGTGATAACAAATGACTATGAGTACCAGGACGGGTACATGGAACAAGAGGAGGAATGGGAGCGCGAAGGTCTCCTAGACCCGGCTTGGGAGAAACAACAGAAAAAGGTTAGTTTCAATTACCTATGTTGACAGACTAGAAAAGGGGTAGGTGCGAAAAATGTTATACCCGTGCATGCGATTAATAAATCGCATGCGACGACGGCAACCATACTTCAATATCGACAGGAAAATCTTTATCTGTGGCATTAGTCATGTTTGTATATTTTCAATTTCTAACTTTATCGCTTATTATTTCCGTGCGATAGTTGTGATATTTGGACGACCCAATATTACATTCGCAAGTCACAAATAATGCCGGTGCTGTGCAAATTTTCAGTTTATGGATCTATTTTTGTGCGCAGCCTTTACGTGTCAATGAATCGGACCTGTTTTAAATATCTCAGACACGTTTTATAATTTATCTACATTTTTTTTTAATACCTAAAATATTTAAGAAATAATTAAGTCTTCAATTCACAACACATACGCTATTAAGATATCGTGACAATCAAGAACGTATCAAAATCGGCGCGTATATTCAAAATTAAAGATTATCGTGCACATTTCCCGCCGCTAGTTGAAAGTAGATCGCGGCCGTGGACACTATTAAAAGATTTCTTGGAGCTTTTCGTGCGAGCGAGACGGGCGCACCGCGCGCCCCACGGGAGGAAACGAGCCAGAGAGAGAGGAGTCGAATTTCCGTTAGTCATGTCCTAAAATGGGTCCAGCGCAGGCGCCGCTGAAAGCGCGGGCGTCCGACTTTACGTCACCATGAAACCCATATTTCAGGAAACTGCTCTGTTTCTGGTGTCTACGTAGTGTGCATCTTGAATGTTGCCATTAACGCATGGCCTGCACAACCGTGACGAGCGCTCTGACGCACCCTGTGAGCTCAACCCAAGTGGAATGTCATTAACGACTTACGAAAGCGCTGCCGACTTGCGCTGCGGACACTTTTATTTATACCTGGCAATAGCAAACGTTTCATGATATATTTACAAGTGTTACCCAATGACTGCAAGGAGTACACAATTATACTATGACACTGTTAGATCATATGCTTCATTCTAAATTTCTTTTTACCATTCAAATTACTATTAGCTAATCGATGCAAGAAGTCTAATTTTTTATATTGTCAGCCAGCAAATGAGAAAAGAGTGTCTAAACTATTGAAAACTTCAATATCAAAAGAAATTATCTGCGAAAAAAACCTTCACTAGATTAGGTACAGAAATCAAGTATAATATCCTCTTTGAAAACTATAGAAAAATATATTTTAATTTACATGTTTTGACACACATTGTGGTTTGTGATTTGTCATGTAGACTTCTTCATTTGGTACATTTTCTTCAACCTCTCTCGGTTTAATGTACTCATTGCAAACATATTCGCAAATCTTAAACTTAAATGCGATCTATTCATTAAAATGCTGTTAAGCTAAATGACTTCCCGCAATAGAAGTACAATGAACCAGTAAATCTCGCAGGATATAAACAAAGAGGCTGCGACACCCGGTGCATTGCCCGATCATGTATGTCGGGTCAATGTCGCGGCCGACCAACTTGAGATGCGTCTGAGTGGAAAAGTCACCAGACCAGTCGCGCTTACTGCGAAACACTGGATACAGTCTTCAACAAGGAGGTCACTGGTACAAACAGTGTCAACGATGTCTTCCTCATTCGGTTGAACTATACAAAGCTTGGAGCCGACATTCACACTGTCAAAACGTGCAATTAAATAAATTTACAACAAGTCATCATCAGCACAACGTAAATTGTTGGTGTCATCGATGTAAATAAACTAGAAAAAGAAAGTTATATAAATCGCACTTCCAAATGATTTCTGTAACGGCGCTTCGATTATGTTTTTAAAGTATCATCAATTGGTGGAACCTTAGAAATCGGCCGAGAAAGTAGTTTTGAATTGAAACTGGTTGTAAAATTTTGTTATTTTCAACAAAACTACTAATGTATTCGCACTTTTTACCGTTTACTCGGATGCAAGAAAAATTTGTTGCGATTGAGCATCAACGTAAATTTAGTTAAAAGACCGGGTGTTCTTTAATGATTTACAAGACTCGGCCCACAAATCTTGCTTCAATAAATTCGGCGAGATGTTTATCACTGGCATGTCCGTTAAATGTACAACTGAAAATTACTTTGATCGTAAAATATTATGAAACATTCTTACGTGTACAAAAGTAGCATCATCTGCCACACACTTACTAATGGTACGTTCTAACTTAATCCATAGTGTCTCAGATTAAAGCGGAGAGAGCATTTATCATGTCATTAGGTGAAAGAATTATCACATGAGGATACCTTACGTCATTCTTTTGAGTATGAAGTTCGGCGGCCGGCGTAGTGACTTAATCACGTCACATTTAAAAAAAGACTTGGTTTATAAAATTTAAAATCAGTCTAGTAGTTTATAAATTTACTTAATTATAACGGAGCCAAGTAAAAACATGGCTCCGTTGTAATTAAAGTAAATTATAATAGAGAGTAAAGTTGTGTGGGCAGAAACAAATGTGATACCCAGGAATGTAGAATAAGGTGACACTTTAGAAAAACAAGAAAAAAATATTTTTTTTATAACATCAGAACAAGAAAACATGTGGGGCAAGGTCCTGCATTACTTAATGAGAATTTTGTTGTCGAGGAATGAATTAAACTTATGTAACAAGGCTATTTTTCCCCGAGTCGTTGTTGGTCGGCTTTTGGCAAGTGATCAAAACAGATGATCGGATAAACGACCAATGTTTACCTCACATACAAACTCCAAAGTCATAAAGAAAAAAAGTACGAATAAAGAAATCGCAATTCATTAATTTTACTTTTTTCCCTTATAGACATTAAATAGCTGTTTTATTATTGCTTTTATTTTTCTGGATGTTTCATAGAACACTTTTTTATCATGGTCAACCTATATTTTAATTTAAAAAAATCAACAGACTGAAGATTCCAAAAGTTCCAAACAAACAATGACATACGGACGATATCCGTAGGAATCAAACGTGAATAAACAAAACCACAACACGGTGTCATATATTTATTTTGTACACACCAGCACATATTATGTGGTTTCCGACTTCCTTTTTACGATTTTTAAATTATCGTGTTTCTTGGTATGGCTTTCAATTCACATGCATTTTTGGACAAGACTTGTAATATCGCATGCAAACACAATGTAATGCAATAATGGCAGATATAGAAAAATACAAACATTTCCTCTAGTTATTATTGCCTAGTCAGTAGTAATAGCGTTACATGTAAAAGTGGAGTTAATAGTCAACCTATTTACAATGATATGCATGGCCATTATTTTATTTCATTTTAAAACTAACTTATTATAACTATTACGATTAGGCTTTATTGTTGTATTTGTCACGCTTGTCCGTTAAACGTTGAGCGTGAAGCGTTCCCAAGAAACAAACACTGGCGACCTTGAATTGAACTACAACACGATACAATATAGCATCGCTCGCCCGACACTGGGTGAAATGGAACTTTCTATCTTTCGGAACCTGCTTTCCAGTTTATCGTCGCCCGTCGCGGCTAAGGCTACCATCTGTGTAATTGTTAAAACATGAGAAAACAACTCAAAAACACGAGTTTATTTTGCTTGCATCATTCTGTTGTTTTCTTTTATCATAACATAAGTAAACTTGACAGTAATTTATAGTCTAAATCCAGTTATTGTAACAATATCCATTCGATTTGAAACTAAAAGTAGAATTTGTAAAGCTTTAAAAGTCTGCCTTTCGACAAACTAGGATACTCCTTTTCAAACTAAGAAAAATCCGATGAAATCCGGATAGATGGCCACCCTAGCCCCCACGCTAGCGCGACAACAAATCATAAACTGTTCATTTAAAGTTTGAGAAACTAATATGTAAACACATTGTCAAAGTCAGTTGTAGGACACCCCCTCTAAAAATAAACTTGCATTTAAAAATAATAAAAAAAACCTACACCGTTTATTTTCGAATCAAAATATCTATAATTATCTAGCCAACTCAATACCAACCAATATTCTACGGGGAGTTCTATAAGTAGGATTGGATTTCCAATAACTGCCTTCAAAACTAATTAATTCATGGTCATTAAAATCGTATAGACATGAAGTTGTTTAATTGATAACGACAAGAACATTTACACATTCTTTGTCCAGAATATTATTAGTGAATCATCGTTATCGAATGCCTATACTAATTGAACGTGTTACGCTTATTATTCGCCTTTAAAAAGACTCGCATTCATAAAACTTTTTCTTCAGGAAAATGTATCACGTCAGTTGGGATTTTTCCAAAAATGAATATTTGTGGTATAGTGAAAGTCTTTAACACGTCATTTCGTACTTCGTTTGTCATTAGTCACTTGGTTAAACCGCAGGACATGAAGTTCTTAGTTCGAATGCGTACGCGCAGCCATCGCCTCTACCCACGTCAATAATATCATTTTAAGTAGACCGGTTTTGATGTGGACAGTCCTAGTAAGCGCATAGATTTACCAAACAACAGACCGTACGTTACAAATATTAAAAACGAATTAAAAACGTTTCGTTGGACTTTAAGTATGGTTATAAATATTAATTGACTTAATTATTATGTTTATGTCATATTAAATCACCAGTTATTTTTTCTTAAATATATAGGTACAATTTGTTAGTTTGCTCATTGCTTAAATCAAGAAAATGTTATTGAAAATCCTAATTATCAAATTGAAGTTAAATTTAATTACGATTCCATTAATCACCTCATTAGGTATTCTTGAGAATTACTTTAGGAAAAATAATTAATAAATTTTGTCACACTTTTAGGTATTACGTCCAAAATATTGATAATAATAATAATAGTTAGTAATAACTAATATACTTAAAGAAAAAAAAGCTTATTAATTATGGCTTTACATTTTAAGTTTGAATTTTACTTTATATTTTACTTTATCCAATGATACCTAAGTATTAATATTGTGTCAATTTTGTTTTCGTCTACAATAGACGTTACTGCCAGCCGAGCCCGCATCTTTTATTGTGTGGTCTATGTCCCATTTGGAAAGATAGTAAACTGTAGGGTTGGTACACGGAGGTTTTCAAGGTCACAAAGTTGTAGTATCAGAAGATTTACTGCGTATACCACTTCTTTGTGACATCGCAAACGATATTTAATAAAGTAGTTTGTTATAGATAATAGCTCTATTTATAAATACATTTTTACTGAGTTAGTACTAATGGCAGACAGAAGCTTCTTTGTGTACTTACTCTTATCAATAAACGACCCTTAATTCAACAAGCCAGTTCCAGAATAATAATATATAAACTCGCGTAGACACGCTGCACTATCGTAATCTCAATTCATTCATTCATAATCACAATCTTGATAAAAAATTTCACGATTAGTGTTCAAAGTGTAATATTAACAGTAGGTGTACGTACTAGTACTTAATCGCGTTTATTTTAGTACAATTTGTCTTGATGTTTTGAATCGTTTGTAGGGTCATAAGTGGTCAGAGAGTTACTGGAGAAGCTTCGAAACGTCAGGATAATACAGTGTTTAAATATACGAGAGTAGATCCGTATAAAGTGTACCAAGCGTAGCGTCAGCGTTATAGAGAACAATTAAACAGTGGAAAACAGTATACGTTTTGTTTAGTGGCAGCCCTAAAGCATCAGATAGGCCGGCCCCGCCCACCGCCCGGGTGCACCCAGGTGCGCGCGCGCCGCTGTCAACCTCGTTGCAACACTGTTGTTGCGCTAGATGTAAACAAAAGCAACACGCCTATACCAGGCTGCAACCTGAGATGTCTGTTTTTAATTTTTAATGTGCGTTTCGCTTTGCAAAAGTATTGTTATACTCGTAAGTATAATAAGTCATGCGAATCTCTTGTTAATGACGATAAGTAAATTTATTACGGACTATAAGAAAAAAAGGTTACGGAATCAACATAGACAAAGCAATTTACCTTTTTACTTTTTCCAAATCATTATAAGTACCTAAGTAAAGTAGGTAAACAGCCTATAACTATCCCACTGCTGGGCAAAGGCCTTTATCGTTGAAATCAAGTCTTCACTATAATTGATGGTTAATCACCACGCTTGCCAAATGCGAGTTGATGATCACAAACCCGAGCTATGCACCGAATAAATCCGAAACACACTTTACCCGACCTGGGAATTGAACCCAGGACCTTTCGGGTATCGGGCCGAGCGCTATGCCACTCGGCCACCGAGGCATTACTTTTTTTATACTGAAAAGTAAGTAGTGTTTTAATTAAAATAGTGAAACAACTGCTACCACAACTGGCACTAGTAATACTTTGTCAGATTTTTAAATCTTTTTAATGTCATTCGTTTTAAGCGTAGGCGCAAATTCTCTTGCGGATTAGTACTGCAGAATGGTATGACACCGATCACTTCCAAATACGACAGGTGCTAATCACATGTGTCATTCTTCACTGTGTCGGTGGACAGCGGTAAGACAGTCCAATTTTCAGTAAATACTGTTAACAGTTTACAATACTTCTATACACTTCCCGTCAGAATAAATAAAATGTCTCAACTGGACCCAATCTGTTTTGCATGAATAAGAAATGGGAAAACTGGATTAAACATTACTGCGAGTATAGAGAACTCAGATTCGTATGGGAAAAGTATGTATTTTTTATAAACTATTTTCGTGTCGCTGATATGAAATTATTTTTCCATATTCTGTTACAACACTACAACTAAGTTAAAAAAGAATATAAAACGACAGACGTATTTAGAAAAATCTAGATCAATTTTCTCCCATTACAAATTATTTTTAAAGCAAACGACAGCTACGTTACAATATGTAAAAACAGTAGGTCTCATATTATGTAAAAACTATGTTATTAAAAGCAATTTAAAAAGACATGCTTTTTCAATAATATCTCAATCACATTATTTACACACTAACCAAATAATTTCTAAAGCACTGACAGCTACATTAGAAATTGTAAAAAAATCAACAATTATTCAAAATGAGGTTTCATAACCCACCTCGCTGCACTAGCGTAAATGCGGGTAGTTGGGAAACAAATGCTGAAAATATTCCGTTGCATGTTGCAATATAAATAAAACTACTTTAAGAAAAAAAAAAAGATATCTCCAACAGTGTCAAAGTACTAGACAGTATTATCAGACTCGTCGGACGCAACGTAACACTGTTCACGCCGCACGCTGCCAACAACAAGTATTTTCGGCTGGCCCACTCGCCCACGCGAAATGCTTACACTGACTTGCTGTTAAAATTAGAAAATCATAGATACAGAATTTATTTTTGACGTCGACGAATCAAGGATTTCCTAATTTTACGAATTGTACATAGGAACATTCTTTTATTGCGGCGCGGGGCGTAACGACTGTAGTGTTCTTAATTCTATTGATTGTTTTATTAAATGGTCGGTGACAAAGCGGCTTGCGTTTCCGCGATGTGATCTTGCAAATTAAGCAACTTTGGCCATGCCATATCACCGTATGGGGGGTCCATATTGGCTCACCTAAAGTTTTTTACCCGAAATTGTTATTCCTACCGATTTGTAATCCGAATGATCACTCTTCCTAAAATATGTCTTCCCAAAATTTTTATTCATACAATTTGTAGTACTACAGACGATGTTTATAACACTCATGTTTCCGAAAATTTTAATTAATAATATCACTAATGTAAATATATTTATACTCCTACTGTTGTTTTTCATAACGCTTTTATACCTAAACTTAATTTTCATTGTAAAGTGATGTATATTAATAATGTGACAAATGCCCTAAAGTTGCTTCTGGCATGTCAACCTAACCCGCTCGTCGCTTCGCTCCTCGCTAACCTAAGCGAATTTATTTTGAAGTAGCTTCAAACAAAAAAGATATGACTTTGAATAATATTGTAAAAGACGGTTATGTTGAGAAAATATAGGAAAACAAATAATAGTAAGTATAATATATGTTTATTGCTACTGACATTATGAAGTTGAGTGATTCGGAATTATGAACATTAGAAACAGAGTAGTTAGGAATTGCGATTGTTAGAATGAAAAATGTAAGGAAACACATTTTCGGAGTTCCAATTATCGGAGTTGAAAATTTAGGTGAACTTTGGCGCACCCCCGTATGAGTCGGTCACTAAGATTTCCTAGAGCTCCACCGTGCTTCCAAAAACACAATAAGGGTTAAGGGAACGATTTTTGAATGGTGGTGCATCTTGAAATTAAAAGTGACATGAAATTCGTAATGAACTTAAATATTTTTAGCAGTCAAGAATTCTTACTGTCAAAAATAAGTTACCAGTGTTTTTTGAATAAGAGAAAAAGGAGCACTCGTAGTCTGTTGATATCATAGCGTGAGAAATAGCCTCCGGTTTAAAAATCAAAACCCCTATTGGGCCAGTGCAGCATGGTGGTTTATGGCCTAATGAGATCTCTCTCATTAATGTGCATGCAAGAAGGTTTTAGCCTGTGAAACGTTTATAGGGTGATAATGATGATCATTAAAAGGACACCAGTTTCTCGCTTGCGTAATTATTTCAATGATATACAAAAGTGACATCATCTAACATATTTCTTGAAATCGTTAATAGGTGACACAGATTTTCCCACACTACCTATGACATTGCATGACTTACTCATTGCATTGACTGGTTATTTTTAAAACAATAAGATTGTGCTTTCAATTAAAAGAGATTTTAATTACCCGTTGACATAAGTACGAGTATTTATGTTCTTAAGTATACATCCTGAACTAATCATTTGCATGCACCATCATATTATATCTAGAACTAACGCTTAGCTCTAGTATAATATAACGTTTTATTTTTGAATGTTCAAATGTTCAGAAAGCTTTATTACGATAAATAAATTGCCTTTTAATTAGATTCTTTTTTAACCAAGTCGTCAACCGACCTTCTTACACATTTTTCTAATTGCAAAATTCGAACTTAATATCCAAAACCGTTCCAATGAGGTTGTTGTCCTCTTTCGTTTTAGCCTTAGAGCATTTAACCTAAATACTCTAAGTTTTAAGCCCAAACTTTATCGTACAAAAAGTACTGTTTGTATGCTGGTAACCGATTATCTACAGAGATAACGACTTCAAACACTACGTATCTACATCAGCTGGGGTGCGTTTTGTTATTATTCACATGAACCCTTCGCGCTATCTACAAAAGGTGATGTGAGGGCCATTCAATGAGCGGTTTTGCGAATTTATGCTTTAGAGCACTCTGTCCTTCGTAACAACTGCTTGCGAACAGCTGCTAGGACACGCGTACTTTATTATTATTTTAGCGTATTACATGTAGCTTTGAATGTTGTTTTTTTCTATTGACACTGATATATGACGACAAATCAAATTAAATAGTAATAAATTTAAGTCATAAATGCGCTTATTTTGTTTCCAGGTTATATTTGTACAATAGGGAAAAGCGCTAACTATTAACCTGCAATTCGTATCTGATTGCAGTTTTATCAAAATATTAAAATTATTTATAATGTCACGTTTCCCACAATACAATAACATTAGTGGAACTATTCAGTGAATCCTGTGATATGTTATTTACTATAGCATTAAATGATTGACCTGGAGTACAAATATTGGTCATTGAATGGTTAATATTAGCATTCATAAGCAACCCTAAGCCCTGGCCAAGTTTAGATAAACTCAGTTCAGTTATGTACTCAGATGAGTACATAACTCATACAAATAAATAAAAAATTGTTGTTTTATTACAAAACAACAATGTTTTATTTATTTGATAATGTAAAAAAATTTTGTGGACCGTTTTTTTTTGGTTGTCGTCTTTATATCGCAGTTGTTAAAACTCACCAACCCGCATTAAACTAAACGTAAGCTATGAGCCTAATATCTGCCACGGTCACGAATGGCAAGCACCGAGATGCATGTGGAAAGTCTTGAGCTAACATTGAGTTTTTTGGCTAATTATAACTACTGGCTAATGATTAAAAAAATACAAAAGAGTTCTTAACGCGTCAGAATCACGGCCTAACTATAGAATCGTTATTCCTCGATGACTAGGTATCATCGTTCATTGTATCGCAGCCGCACAAAATAAGGACACCCACAGAAAGAAAACTTCATACAAACGCGCTCGAACAACGCTCACATACTCTACATACATACATACAACGCTCACATAGACAACCTCTAACGGACGGTGTCCGTTAAAAGTGTCTATGTTTTTATTTTGAGAGAGTTTGCTGATGGCATTCTTAGCTTCACCGGGCTTGTTTGGGGGCCGCGAGAAACTTAAAGGGTCCCTCAAGCCGTGTGAAACGAATCACCTTCGGAGGTTTTCTACAGGGAACGGCATCACGCGCTAGTGCGTGTCCCCGTGCCCTACTAGATTCTCCGAGGAGTTCGGATCTGATCCAGGAGCGGAACAACCCGACGCCTCTAAAGGCTCGGACCTCGGCTCGGGTTGACTGGCTGGGCCGTGGTGGTGGATAGAAGCGCCCAGGTACATCTTTACCTGGTATAGAGCGCGTGTGAACCGGCTCGTCGTACCCTTGTTCTACGAGTACGGTGTCTTGGGCCTAAACTAGTGTGCATGTTTAGTGTATTCTGTAAATGTGTAGTAGCATTTAGAGGATCGGGCGGGCATGTTCAGCGCTGTTCCGAGATCCGTGTCAGTGCCAGGGCACGCAAGGAGTCTATGTGTGCGTTGCCGTTGCTCGAGCGCGGTATTTATTAAGCTTACCTTCTGTAAGTGTCTTTATTTTGTGGCGGCGGTGTCAGTCAACACAGCGAGCGACACCACACCCGCGTAGGCTGTTTCCGCTGTATCGCCAACACCGAACCCAGTGTGGGTGCATCGTATACGTACACAACGCATCTAAATGTGTTTTTTGTAAATCGTTTACAATAGGTAACTCAATATTTTTAAGGACAATTTTTGGGATTCAAATTTTTTAAATTTATTATGTAACCTGTAAAGTATTTTGCAAAAATTGATCTACAATTTATTTTACTTATAAATACAGCTAAACTAAACTTTTTAAATATCTAGATGTTATTTTCTCAAAGCAGAGCACAGTTGCTAAAAACGCATTTGATTTGAATTTAAAAATACATTATAATTATACTTGTACTTTTCCTGTACTTTTTTCAATAAAAAAACTGGATAAAAAAGAATTGCAAGTACCTTTATTCATTATTGAACCACATTATTTATGATTCCTGAGGATCATAATATTACGGCGTAACCGCTTGAAAAATTCTCAAAACACATCAGATGCCTTTCTCACAGTCATACAAAGCTCAGGGAATCCCAAGATCACATATCAAGTAACAAGATCACCGACAGAGCATTGAAACCATTCCATGTACAATACCATCGTCCAAATTTCAATGTTAGATTCCGTGCGCATCAATTAGTCACAGAAGACGTGGGTGCTTCCGCCTTGTATCAACACTGATATCTGCCAAGCGATAAGTATTGCCATGACTTTTTGTGTTATTTCGAATATGATTAAACGAACAATTAAGTAATAGATGATCAATCGAGAGTTCAACATTTTAACTCTTCTCGTTTTTTTATAATTGTAATAAAAATATAATTAAAATAAGCCGAAAAAATCTTTTTATTACTAAAACTGCATGCGTATAAAACAGATGCAGACGGTTTATAGAATAAGGCTGAATATAGTAGTATATATTAAATATGTCAGTGCATTTCCAGTACCAAAAGATATTCCTAATAAATGTTATCTCTTATCCGAACTTTAAAATGGTACTCGTAGTTTATACAGTATCACACAAAAAGCTAGTCAATTAAGTCAATCAACTGTTAAATGGTGTTCTTCTGTTTAATTAGGTGCCTATTATAGTTTCTTCTGCGAAGTTCATCAAAGAATACGTATGCACAGATTCACAAGACCGCTTAAATCATTCCGATACGAGCGAATCTTGTCCGCGGTTCGTTTTTATCACAGGATGTCTGGATCGCCGCATCTTTTCCGCTATAAATTCATCTTCCAATTCAATGTAATGTACCAATGTAGATTTGTAGCCACAAATACTAGTACGGAAGTGTCGACAACAATTGATTTCGTACTTACCTACTGCATGACTAAACTAGTGGTGGCTGAGTTTATTTTTTATTGTTAAGGTGAACTTCAGCAAACGCATTATATATAACATAATATGTAAATATGTAATACATGTAATCGATTATGCTCATGTAAACTATTTGTTTAATACATTCAAATTGTATTTATTGTGCCAAGTTACAATATAAATCTATATAGGCGGTATCCCAATTAATAAAATTAGACACAGCATTGTTCGATTACATATTAGTTAGGTTGTCTTAGGTTATAAAACTTTTTCTCATTTGAACTATTATTTATACAATAGTAGGTACTAGTGGTCGCCCAGTAGTCGAAATTCGACCGTTTTATATTAAATAATTGTAACTAGAGATGCGCCGAATATTCGGTAATTATTCGGTATGTTCGGCGTATTTTTCCATGTTCGTATTCGGCTGAATATTCGGTTCAATTACCGAATAATTACCGAATATAAAAGTTGTACAATTTTAAGACCTAAGGCTTGTAAAAAGACTATTATGAGTAAGTACCATAGTTTATTAATTTTATTTATTTTTAAAAATAATAATTAAATAATAATATACATATTTTTTAATATAAAATTCATTCATTCATTTAACTAATATTGATAACGTTTTGTGTTTAAAAACTCAAGTATGATTTACTTCAATTATTATTATGATGCTTTTCATGATAAACAACGGCACTTAACGTACTTTGACCTACCTGTTTGGTTAAGCAAAGCGCACGTAAATGAACCGAATTATTCGGCCGAATATTCGGTTCGTTTTATTGTAAACCGAACACTCGGCCGAATATTCGTATTCGGCCAAACCAATATTCGGCCCACCTCTAATTGTAACACATATTAAACATATATTTTATCTTTCGGGGCTCATGTCACCTAAATTTAACAATACCAAATCTCATACTTTTCATCCGATGTATTCACGTGTTTTTCAAAAAAAGTACCCATATCGATGCAAATGCAGCATAATCTTTTGTTACAACAGATATTCGTGCGTTATCGGCTTTATCACTTTTATCTTAATCTGTAGATAAGGGCTACTGACAATATGTTTTTATCACTAACTGACCGCGAAATCATTAAACTAGATGTATCCTACCGTTTATATTTTAGTTGTAAACAACTGGGTTATTAAACTTTTAAAAGACTGAGAATCAAACAACTGGTTATAAAACAACGCCGCCGTTTAATAACTGTTTGAAATTGTTTGACAAACAATAGTTAAATTGATTGCATAGGAATCACACTAATATTATCAATGCGAAAGTTTGTGTGTATGTGTGTATATTTGCTGCTTCTTCACGCTGCAACGGATGGATGGATTTGGATGAAATTCGGCATACAGATAGTTTATAACTTGGATTAACACATAGGATACTTTTTATCCCGTTATTCCCACGGAAACTGCGGGCGGCCGCTAGTAATTTATAATAATAGAAACCTAACTCCAACGGCCGCGCACAAGGTTACGAAATAGACTATTGGTATATGTAATTTACCATACATGACTTCCAAATCAAAAAGGCTTAAAAACAAACGGCCCTTAGAATGCCAGCTGCGAATTTTATTCGTGAATTTGTAAAGCAAAATTTAAACTCTTCTCGTATATAACCAGGGGGTACCCTCCCACTAGGCATAGTGGAAGTTCTTTTGACAATCGATTACGTTAACGAAAGCGAAAATGTATATGGCATTGAAGCAGCGCCCCCTACGCGGTGACTAACGAGGAGAGTTAAAATTTTGCTATACGAATTCTCTCTCTCTCTCTCGTTTTCATTAATGTAAACGAATCTCAAATTTAAGTCGCACTTAACACTCGGAAGCTGCTTCAATGCCATACAAAATTTGAAAAACGCTATTTAATTAAAATCAAGATGTTTTATTTTAAAAAATAAAACGATACTTAGCGCTTTTCTATAAGTATTTTGAATAATTTACTTAATTTTATTGACGTAAAAAAACACAAATGTTGAAAAAAATTTCCACGAACAGGATTTGGACCTGACCCGGAATGTCAGAAGGGTTCAAATCCTGCTCGTGGAATTTTTTTCAACATTTGTGTTTTTATAAATTGTTCGCAATAAAATTTGCGTTAAAAATTTTTTGAACATTTCATTGACGTACTTTAGTAAATTAAAAGTATCGGCATGTAAAAAGATTCCTATTGTTTAACGGTAACTGGATTTTTTCTATCGAGAATGGAAACAATAATATTGTTGCAAATATTGTCTATTATAATATATATTTTTCTTGGAGTTCTATCTTGTATACTTTTATAAACCATGCTTATGTGAAGCGCATTTCATAGTTGCCAGCGCCTTAACATGCCTTCCGTAGCACGATGCAATGCAATAAAATGTTTAGGATTTAGGAGGTACGAGTAGCAGAGCTCACATATGAAGATGAGGGTCGATCGATTCGGCTAGACTGGAGCTGTCAGCGTTACAGAAAATTTGATAACGCAGCCTACTTCAGTATCATTCACTAATGTTGTTCTATATTATTTATTTTCAATAAATTATAGTACAGAGGAGCTCGATGGCGCAGTGGTTAACGCGCCCGGTCTGCGAGTGCTGAGGTTAAGCAACTTTCGCAAAGGCCGTTCATCGGATGGGCGACCAAAAATATATCATCTCGAGCTCCTCCGTGCTTCGGAAGGCACGTTAAGCCGTTGGTCCAGGCTGCATTAGCAGTCGTTAACAACCACCAATCCGCACTGGGCCCGCGTGGTGGTTTATGGCCGCTCTCCCTTTCCATCCATAGGGAAGGCTCGTGCCCCAGCAGTGGGGACATAAATGAGCTGATGATGATGATGATGACATTATAGTATCTGCGTGTTATATTTTAGTTTAATGTTATTAGAGTTATAGGACTTTAGGTATGTTGTGTCACCTGTAATGGACCACTTATAGTGGGGAGGCTACAAAAAAAATAAAAAAACGCTCCACACTGCCTGCGTACCTGCATACCTGCGTTGTTCACAACCTGTGTTGTGTTGTTGTAATTGTTACTGTTGTACCCGTTTGAAGTCAATAAAATATTCAGTATTTTTTACATTAAAAATAACGCTTAGCTATTCAGTGACACGATATTTTTGTATGGTCTGTCCTTAGCAAAAAATATATTGTACAGTCGGCCAGAATACTGGTCTATGATTATTGTTTAGACATTTTTTTTAATTCTATACTGGGGAAGCTCTGGCCTTCATCTCAGAGTGATGAGTGACGATAAGGCCGGAGATGAAAGCGCACTTCACCCGGAATTTGTTTAACTAACGAACTGACTATCTTGGCTATAACTGTTGTTACACAAAAATGCTACCTACATTAATGTTATGGTGTCAGACTTAAAACCAACCCTACCACAAATAAAACCGAGTATTTGAATCAAAATGGTAATTTAACCACTAGGTATGACGAGACCGTAAAGGCGTTTAAAATGTTATCATTCTGCGAATGAAAAATATCACAAGAGTTGACCTCAGTTCAACTTTACCAATATTTTTCTTCCGCTTTTTTTTGTCACTGATTGACAGTTTATTGTTGCAAGCGAAATTAGACCTTATTGTTAAATGACGGGCAACTTAATACAGATCGTAAATTGGTAGCCGACATTTTGGGACTGAGCACGCGACGCCGAGGACGACGACGCGGCGACGCAACCAATTCCCAAAATCATTTAAGAGTTTAGTTGTTGTAGTTTACCTATAAGTATATATATTTCAGTATATCTTATACTAACTTCAAAGTTCAATATCTTTCAAACCAACAAATGAAACGACACTAATATTTCTATGCTATGGAAAATACCGAACTAGTGGATTTAACGAGTTAATCATTAAAAAAAGTTTAAGTATGTACCTACTTAACCAAATTTATGCGAATTGAAACTTTCCATAGTAGGCTTTATTAAAAATGCATAAATTTACTTGAAAAATATAATATATCTTTTAAGAACCTACCTAGGTATTCAGGATACAGATGTATGACGATTTGATCAGGTTTAATCAATTATTTATTAGACCCGAGTTTACATCACATAACACTAATAAATAACATTACATTACGAGCTATATAATTTACCATACACTTATTTACACATAATTAGTTGCGAACGAGCTCCAAACACTACCTATACCAATTTTTTTCCTTTATATCTCCATAGTAATAGTTCTCTCCCAGTCAGTCGCAGTCGCATAGTCGCACCGACTTTTTAGCACTCAATTAACCACCAACTCAATTCACATACCTTAAATTATATCACACCAAAAAACTTCGTGAGCTTTATTATACATTGTGCCATAACATGACAAAGAAAGAAAGCTGTAAAGAGCTCCGCTGTCTCAATTTGGTCGCACTCGGCGCGTCTTGTAAACAACGCCATATTTAAAACAAGCGAAACAAAAGACAGTCGGCCATTTGAAACACAATAGCTGCGCTTATTATGACGGAGGCATGCGTCAGGTCATATTTAACAATGATCATGTTCAAATGTAATGGTTAAATTAGGAAATTGAATGTTGTTGACACCGCATTCACCGCACGCAGGTGAAATAAGGATACCGCTTGACAGTTAACCGGCAAAATTACCGGTATTGATCCTTACGTGACGATGAATAAGGTACATTTTAATTTTATTCAAACAAAGAATTGTACTTATTCGATGTTGTTGACTGTTCGAAGTAAACGCGACTGTTGGTTATTTACTGCTGTCAACTAATCTTTGGTACCGAATGTTTTTGAATTAATGGTAGCTTGGAATCTTTAGCTATTTTTATTCTAATCTAATTAATCTTGTCATGTTAAGTTGCAAGTTATTCTTAACCATCTAAAAGTTCCTAAATTAACTTGTAACGAACAAAATTTACAGACAGATGATGATGATGATGATGATGATGATGATGATGATGATGATGATGATGATGATGATGATGATGATGATAATGATAATCATAAAATTTACAAAAAAAAAATTAAATTAAAATTAAATTAAATTTACCAAAGTTAGTGAGTGTACTCATGCTTTAATATTGCGTCGGTCGGTATAATACGAGTACAACTTTGTAGGTGTACGTTAGTTTAAATCAAACAATTACTTGTTAGACTAAACAAAGCTTTGTGCTGAATTAACATATAACGATTACTGCAACGTACCTAAACTGTGATGTAATATAACGAAGAGAAAACAAAATCGTGTCTCGTCTTTGCTGTGACCCACTTCACAACCGGTACTCAAGACCCCTCTTCGCTATTGGTAAAATCACAGAATAAAATGTAGATACATACTACCACATCCTTAACGCTGACATTTTATTTCGTAAATAACTTAACCATCTATCAAGTCTATTTCTCTATCTATACGCTCTCGCAACTCACGTATTCTCTCCTTCTGACTGCATGGGATCCTTTAAACCAGTGGTTCCTAACGTGTGGTCCGCGGACCACAGATGGTCCGTGAGAGCATCAGTAATGGTCTGCAGGACAGAACATAATTAAATCCACAAAATATTTCTCGAAAAGGAACTAGGTACAGTGTTATTTTTTAATTCCTGCACTATCACCTACTATCTATTTGCTAATTCCTAGGTCCCAGGGTGGAACATGAAATGTTTCGCATCAGCATTTTTGGTAGCAAGAAGTGTGTGAAGATATACTGTCACTACTGAACATACGCTACAAATACCTACTTTTTAAGTTTTGAATAAAGCTACTTTCTTTTTAAATACAGTTTATGTGGTCCCTGCTAACAAATAAATTAGAAAAAGGGTCTCATGGTCGGAGAAAGGTTGAGAACCACTGGTTTAAACGAAGTGTGAAGAAGCAGCTTTCAGATTGCGGGTTGGCAAAGTGAGGACGGCTGGTGCGGCATAATCCTACCTGAGTCTTCGCTTCTGGCACAGGAGGACCCAGAAGGATAGCTTATACATGCTGCGCTTGAGCGACTCGACGACAAAATGTCTTTGGACTCACACATACATTAACCCCTATGCAAGATACACATACAAGACCCCTTGCACGTACACGGATCTCGGTACTGGTAGGCTACTCTTGACGCAAACTCAATTTCAATACAATTCCATTGCGATTAATATGTATCGATATTGGGATAAGTTTCGCAATTTCGGAATGCCCCATCTCGATAATAATTTGTTCACTCCACTTCCACGCAATTCAATTCAAATGTGGCGCTATTATCGCTTTTAAGAGTGCCATTTGAATTTTTAAGATTTGTGATTGGAAATTGATTATTGCAATTGTGTTTCAAGAGTAACCCTACAGCTCGGAACAGTCCGAGCGCTGCTGTTGCGAGATTCCCGTGCCTGTGAGAGGTAATTGTCTATGTGTGTTTGCTCGAGCGCATTTGTATGAAGCTTCTTTCTGCAGTTTCCATATTTTGTGCTTCTGGACGGAGGTATTTTTGAAACTTATTTATAAAAAAATAAAAAATCAACATCAACATGGGTGATTGTTAATACCACTTACAATCATAACATTAAGAACGCTGTTTAGGTTAAATATGGTTTAGTATAAAAATCAAAAATAATAGATGGAGATGTTTTTTACACATTATGCAAAGTAAGTTCCATTGATAAAACAAGAGGAGCGGTCTATAAAACATTTGAGCAGTATAGATATTATGCCATTGTTGCACTCCAAGCGGAACGTTCTATGAGCCTCCTTGGTCGGTCACTCAACAATGACATTTTGCCTAAAATAAAAAACGGATTATGTCCAAAAGCAATAATCTAAACTAGTATATACCTGAGAATGCCTCAGGAATTAAGTCCGCCATGTAATGTATGTTGTAAAAGTTTAAATTAATTAACACACGCGCGCTTCCATCATTGGCCTATCATTGCTTAACTTTAGGTGAGACGAAGGTTCCGTGCTTACAAGTAAGACAAAAAGATACCTGAGGAATATGCCTTTTTGGCTTCTTTAAAGTCCACTAGTAAAACCAACATATTATCATTATCTTATCTCCATTGTTGTGTTTCAGCAGACAGAATAAAATATAAAATAAATTAAGTAAATATATAATAAATTAGGTCCATGGGGCCCGGGTGCTCAGAAACGTTTTAAAAATCTATACTAATATTATAAAGCTGAAGAGTTTGTTTGTTTGTTTGTTTGTTTGTTTGAACGCGCTAATCTCAGGAACTACTGGTTCGAACTGAAAAATTCTTTTTGTGTTGAATAGTCCATTTATTGAGAAAGGCTATAGGCTATATTACATCACGCTATGACTAATAGGAGTGGAACAGTCGCTAATTAACGCGGGTGAAACCGCTGGGCACAGCTAGTATTTCTATAAAATTAGTAGAAACCACCCGGGACCCCAGAGCTAGCAGCTACTTGGGCCAACGTATAAGCATTGCTATCCAACGTGGCAATGCCGCTAGCTTACTGGGCATTCTGCCTGATGGGGATGATTTGGGGCAATTTTTTAATTTATAGTTAGTAGTAGTTATAGTTTATAGTTTTTTATAAGTTTAATTTTAAGTAGTTTAATTATTATCTTGTTACTGTTTCTTTATTTAATTTACTAGTTCTAAAGTAAGAACAAAAAATCCGAAAAATCTTTGATTATGTAGGCTGTGGATAAATTATGTTAATAGAGTTTAACTATAAAATGTATTTATCATTTTTAAGTAGGTAGGTATATTCCACAATTAACATTTTTTCCTATGAATGTAGATATTGTTAGAAAAGTAATGATTCCAATAAAATAAGCAATATCATCAAATTTTTTGCCTTCTTGCAAATACCACTTCACTTCAAGTAACGCTTCTTCAAAATTCGATTTTCTTAATTTACTTCAATTTTTGTTTTGCCACTTTACCTGATAAATTAAATCATTTCATTGAGGAAAAGAACAATTTCCTTCTATATAATAAAAAAAAATATTCACTAATCGATTATAGAAACAATACAAGTAAATTATAGAATAAAAGCAGTTAGGTACATATTAAAACTACCACAACGTAATGACTGGTGTAGAAATAAATAATTACCAATTATTTATTACTGATAAAAACACACCCATACAAAATGGTTTTTTTATGATTATTTAATAAGAAGGATACTTCTTCTTATCTTATCTTCTGTTTCCCTCTCGCAGTAACACTTCGACCCATCGGCCTTCGGAATCTTTTGTGCAACTTTCACCTTCATCCCATCATCCATCACCATCCTTTCACTCTGCTTCCTCTGTAAAGATAGATGCCATACCTAAGTTTGGCAACGTCTTTAAGAGCGAAGAGCTTGAAGTCTTCCGGTTTTGGATATGCCGACCCCAGGAGTCCCATTCTTTTCCTAGCTAGAGAGACGCACTTGCCAGGGAGGGCTCAGAGAAGAATACTTAAAACAATTGAAACTAGAACTAGAAACGAGAATTAATTCATTAGAATTAAGTACTATTTTATTGATCTGCAAGACATACAAATAAAATATTCTTTTAATTTTAATTTTTAAATGTGGTCTTTGCAGACCGACTGTGCCACACAATAGTTAGTATGCAGACATTCTCTAAAATGTCATATAACTAAAAAATGCGACTGGGCGCTACTGAAATCTGTCAACCGTCACTCACCTAATCTAAATTAAGCTTCTAGCTGGGTGAAAGAACTGGGACTGCCGACACAAACTCATTCCTACAGTGATTTTACAAGATAACAACTATTAACACACGATTAGAAAACAAGACCTATTTATAAATTTCACATATTTATAAACAACGACAAATGTTACCGTTGCGATCAACATTGATAACATATCGATAACACATCGATAACGTGCTACCAATTACACTAACTCCGTAGGTACGAATACATAACTATTATCACTTCCAAATCATGGTGCGTCAACAGTCTTAAGCAATCAGATGATTAAAGATTTGATTACAATGTGACGTCATAATGTATACAAGGAAGCGTTTGGGCATTCCAGTTCTGTAAGCTTGCGAAAGACGTAGCTAATCCCTAACCTTTATTTATAGTAAGGCAAGCCGCGTGAATAAGTAGGTTTATTACGGGGATATCTATTTTTAAAGCTACTTACGTTATGTAACAAGAGATTCTCATTGATAGTTGCATACTACTGTCTATATTAATACCTATTGTCTGCAATATTTCCATGTGTCTGGAAGAGATTAAACTTTTATTAATTAAACCTTAATCACTAAATCGATTTAAAGCGATAAGGCCGCAGTATTGTAACTAAGGTTATATGTTTGCAGTTATTTTTTGGTTTTACAATAAAAGGAACTTATCTTACCCGAAAACGAGTGTTGAATCCGAATTTTACTGACATTTCGATCTCGTTTACGAAACCAAGAATTTGTATGCCATGCCATTAAAGCAGAATGTCTGAAAAACAATGAGATACCATACAAATTCTCGTTTGGGTTAACGTGATTAAATGGCGAATAAATCTCGCAGTCAGCACTCTGTACTTAATAGAGGTATAATGCAACTTGCCCACACACATACCAATAGTGTTTCCCTTCCATTGGATAATCGTGCAATTCACAGTATCTTGTGATTATCAGTTACGGCTCTTACAAACCCAGATCGTTTCTTATTTGTGTCATACCAATAGTTAGCTTCAGAAAATGTCCCACTCTCGGATATTTTCGCCCACACAAAATTGCTTCTGTAGTCTTTATATCATTATGTTACACATTTTCAGAATGTTTCCACCATCTGTTCTTCTCCTAGCATTTTTTTTTATTTTGGGCATAAGCCCGGCTATAAAGCCGTCATAGTATTTACGATCTACACTGTTGCTATCCACTGGGTAGAGAAAAAATGCATGTGGACGGAAATTTTAATGTTTTTTTTTAAGTTTTATTAATCCACCTTTTTTCATTTGCAGGTATACAAACAAACTGGAAAGTCGTAACTTTTGGTCAAATTCCGACACCTCTCGCGAAACGTGAGTCCAAGTATTGTTTCACAGAATTGTGCAAATTGTTTTTACGATTATGTTAAAAGAATGCGTGTTTGTTGTTGTACAAATATTTGGTCCTTTAAACGTTAGGTCGTTGATCGCTCTTTTATCATTTACGTGTTTCTGATAAGACAAATTGCGAACATCATTCATTGCAACGTTTTAATTACTACCAAACAAATGAAAAAAAATCTTTAGTCTGGACTTTGCTATGCCCAAATTATATGCAGATTATTGCAAACAGTTATTTATCATTCGATACGATTAAGAATCGATTCATTTCTGTTACTTGTAAAAATATTTGGTCCTTTTTATGTGTTGATAGAATTTTTATCATTTACGTGTCTTCTCTTTTATTATCTTATTGGGGCCTACCGAGGTTTCTCTCTCCCAGTAGCACTTCGATCCATCGGGATCTTTTGTGCAGTCCCATCCTTTCACAATTTTTGCTCTTTAAGTATGACTTCCATAAGTTTGACTACGTCTTTGAGAGCGAAGAGACTCTTGAAACGAGAAAATGCTTATTGTAGCGTTCACGGTGTGTAAAGAGAAACCAGGAAAATCAATAATTGTACGTGTAAACATGTAAAGAAACAAATATAATCTCAGAATTTTCTACTGGAGCTACTGCCATGTTTTTATTGGTATATATATTTTAGCTCAAAGAAACAAGAATCTTGGTAACAATTCAAATTCAAAGTTATTTGTTGCATGCCACATTGGTGTACGTACATAGTAATTAAATAAATAGGTACAAAAGGTATTAAAATAAACAATGTAGCGCCCCGTAAGGGCATAGCAAACAGAGGGAGTATAGCTAACTTATTTACTACTGTATTACACATTTTAACATTAAATAAATAAAAAATAAAAAAATATAAATTGAATTAAGTACATGTAACGCCCTAAAGGACATGGCTTTTAAGAGGCTGTTACATTATTATGAATTATTATATCTATACCATTTTATAATTATATTGACTTAACTACGAATTATTATTAAATAATATTCATTACAAAATAAAAAATAAATAAAAAATAACAACAATAAAAACTGAAAATTAAAATTATAACCTATATGTCAGATACAATTAATGTATCATGACATGAGATATGATACATTAAAAATATTCATAAATTTAAAGTGATTAATCTCATATCCAATTAATTAAAATATTTGTGAAATTAAATTACAGTAAATATGACCTTTTTAAATTATTATTAAAATTTATTAATAAAGAACTCATTATAGTAACTTTTATGAATAAGAAACTTTTTCAAGTTTGTTATAAACTGTGTTTTTTCTTTTACTTCTTTTATGTCATTAGAGCTATTTTGGTTCATTGACCGTAAACGTTGATGTTAATATGGACATTCCGCGAGATTCTACCTGAAACTTTTTTTATAAACATTATAAAAGAAGGCTTGTCTTACGTATTGGCATTGGGCGCCACGACGTTGTCAAACTTACATTGGCGACGCGTTAACATTTACCTGTTTTTATCTCTTTTTACAGCATTCAAATTGTTTATCAACAATATTTCGGGAATGTCCATATTAATACAACGTATCGCAAGTACAAAAAATTGCTCTACCTACTCCGATCACAGGTCATTAGTAAGTGATTGTAGATGTTTACAGTCATTGAGGGTGGATCTGATGTAACAAATTTTAATTTAGAAAACTGAGTCTTTAGCATGTTTACGCAACGATTGTTCCTTTTTACCGAGATTTTGACTGGAGAAAGCTCTCGTGTTTTCTCACAAATTTGCAACATTCCAAAATATATAAAGATGTTAATGTTAAAATAGCATGTTTCAAGGTGCACTAATACCACTACTACTACCAATACTAATACCTTCAAACAAGCAATTCTTGTATATATGTATATATACCGGTTGACTTTTTTTATCACCGTCCAAAACTTCTGAGATGACTCCCGTGATACGAACAATTCTTACTATTGTACCAACTCCCTTACTAATATATAATATATAATCTGAATCTCGGAAACGGCTCCAACGATTTTCATGAAATTTAGTATGCACGGGGTTTTGGGGGGCGATAAATCGATCTAACTATGTTTCATTTTTAGAAAACGTCGTTTTATCCGTTAAAAAATACCAAGCAAAACTCGGTCATCCAGGTACTTATATTAAAGTCGGTAAAAACCTTTAAACCAGATTCTGTTATTGCGAAATATCTAGCATTCGAATGTTTACTGACTGCATTGTAGGTATGTCTGGACCACGTTATTGTTTATCTTAATGATCGTGGGCGAACTGCCGAAGCTGGCACCGCTCCCAATGGCTACACCTTCGCAGGTGTGTCATTCGCACTTCTATTAGCGCTCGCACTTGTCCCAGCACTCGAGTTACTGTGCGTGCGACACAAACTGCGAGTAACAACTATTCTATACAGCAGCGGCTCACTATATTAACGTCTAGCATTACTTCATTGCCTGTTATTGTTGTAAGAGGCCGCTAAAGGATTATAAAATGTACAGATTTACATATAAGAGCGCCATGGTCATAGGCTGCTTTTGTTTTTTTTACTGTCATCTTTTTCGAATGTGACCAAAAGACTTATTGACTTTTGTTTGAGATTGGTACTGCCTGCGACAGTATCATTAAAAATTATTAATCACTACATAGTATAAAACAAAGTCACTTTCTCTGTCCCTATGTCCCTTTGTGTGCTTAGATCTTTAAAACTACGCAACGGATTTTGATGCGGTTTTTTTTAATAGATAGAGTGATTCAAGAGGAAGGTTTATATGTATAATACATGCATATAGTAGAGCAACACTGATAATATCAGCATTGCAACCGTGCGAAGCCGGGGGCGGGTCGCTAGTGTTCTCATATTTTATTGTATCTTTTTAATTTCAAATAGTATTAAAATTGATCTAATTGTCTCTCTGGGTGTACTTGAAGTACTTACAGCCTGAAAAATTACTTTATTCTTTCGGCCTTAAAGTATACGTAGTACTATAACTGTTTCTATTCGTTGTGTAAGTTGTTTATGCTGTCCTATTTTTCATTTGTGTAAGTAAGTATCCAATTTGTATTTGTTTTTGTGCAAGTCAATAAATGTTTCTCATTCTTATTACCATATAATTCTGTGGTTATACTTTAATTTGTAGATTGAGATTTTCCGCGACGGCGACGCCGTATTCATCTGTAAACATTAGTTACGTCCACCATTAAACCTTCGGTATTACTACTAAACACGAGCATATTAATCATACCCGAAAGTAACTACTCAACTCCTCAGTGCCCCAGTTGAGCAAACACTACCGACGGTGTTTTGTTTAAATTGCGAGTTTTGGCCCGTTCGATTCAGGACAGGATGCTATTACGAAACTTGGATGACTGTTCTTATTTTAACGCGCTTTGTCTGCGATTGCTGAAGTTAAGCAACTTTAGCAAAAGCCGGACATCGGATGGGTGATCATAAAATCTTGAGCCCCTCCGTGCTTCAAAAGGCACGTAAAACCAATGGTCCTTGCTGCATTAGCAGTAGTTAACAACCAATCCGTACTGGACACGCTAGGTGGGTTCTCCAGTGGTGTTTCCATCACTAGGATGGCTCGTGCCCCAGCAGTGGGAACAGCTGGTGATGTTGCGCTTGCATGAGCGGCACTAAGACAACAACCATCTAAGTTACATCGTGAGCCTATAAACGTCCCACAGCCGGGCTCAGGCCTTCCCACGTGAATAATAGAAGATCGAGTTAACCCACTACGCTGGCCCATGCTGGTTGCTAAGTTTAAACGACTGCCATCGTAGAAGAAAAACCCGGCATTATGGCTTATATGGAATTTCGAACACAGGAGAGCTCCAGATATTTTAATTAGATAAATAGATAGATATTTAAATAGATAAATATTTTTTTTTAAATATATAATTTTAAAAAATACAAAATACAAGCTATATTGTGAGTCACTACTACCAATGCACCAATGTACTGTTCCAGTCCTTGTTTCTCTAAGAGAAGTAATTTAAACCTTTTCCTAAAGGTCTACTACTTATATTTGGCAATATCCCCCGATCATCTCACCGTTAACGAAAAAGAAATCATAATACTATTTAAATAGCCACATAGATCCATCTTTGTTTGTTTTGTAGTAAAACTTAAGACTATGTTAGTTTTATTCTATTGAGATACATTATAACATTTCCAACATAATTTTTATTATTTTCGAAAAATTTGTAAAATTATAATAAAATAATAGAAGTTATTAAATAAATAATATTTTGTACGGCACACGTTAGAAATGAAATGATAAATATCGAGATACATATTGTTTATCGAGTCATTCGACAGTCGCGCAATCAATTGAATGTTGGTGCCGAATAGAAAATTCTGTTATACGAGTATGATTGATGATGCTAATATACGACTATTCAAATAAACCTGCGTAGTCGTGCTAATCGACGCAAGCGCCGTTATGCGAACATCATCACTACTGCTATGCTAACTCCAGAAGCCTTGATCATCAATCAAAGTAATCACCAATTGTCTTGTCATTTCTCTTTGTAAACTTCTATAATTTCGCAATTACGTTTTGTCAATTGTACTCATGTGAAAATGTTATTGAAAAACAGTTTTTTTTTTATAAAATTTTATTTCGTTGATACATATGTATCAATCAGGTGATGTAGTTATTATTTTAAAAAATCAAGTTGACTACTCTAATCAATATCAATTAAATCAATTATGATTTGATTGATATTTCCTGTAATAATTAACATTTTTATTTAGCTATAAATAAATACTGTCAATAGAATAAATAAATAACTTAACCAGTAGGTTAAGTTAAAAGAAGATCAGACAATATTTTATTTAAGTAGAAATGTAATTTGACATAATTATCAGTTTAGCATACTTGATTTCTGTTTAAACCTGTTTCTAATGATAATAAGTAATAAGAATTACTAATTAACTTACTTTACTAATAAATACAGTTACCTACATCGGTTTATAATTGATACCAAAGTGCAATTAAGCAGAATAGAAATGCATGCAGATTATTAGATGCAGTTTGCAACCTACGTCACCACTAATTACCTTAATTGCAATTTGCTGTGAGCAAGTAGCAATTCGCCAGACAAAGAGACTTTGCTAGTAGTCTAGGAATTTTCCCATAGCGGCTAATATAGAATGAAGCTACATAGCGATCTCACGTTATGGCCTGCGCCAGATATCCTACATTGCACAGCGATGCACTTTAAAGAATCTCGCATGCTCAAAGTCTTTCAGAAGATTGCCGCTTGAAGACACTTTATAGAAGACGCTTCATTCCTTATGACAGCCAAATATAATGTTGAAAAGTGTGATTCCTAATTAGAGTTTTTGTTATTCCAAAATATCAAAGCGTTTGGTCTGATGGTAGGTGACGTTAAAGCCGAAGGTGAAGAAGATTGAAGACTTTTTGCTCACACTATTCACGCACGAGTGAAACGTAAAGCAAAAACAGGAAAATTCGACAGTCTAAAAAGTATGTAAATGAGTATATTTGAACACTTTGAAACTATTCATTGCAAAAACCTAATATTTAAGTTCCTTATATTTTATGTTTGTAAGAAACAGTTGACGAAATATATACTCTTGGATAAGTACGGATAGTAATTAAATGAAGGTTGAAGAATCAACTTTACGCCAGCACCATTTATCACGAATATTGTAGAACCTATTCATTGAAAGAGGTCTCTTCAGCAGAAGATGATGATAATAATGATGGTTATGATGAAGCAGCAAATCTAATCGTACCATAAAAGTTTCTAAATTAAGAATATCTAGTACTAAACTTTAAGTTTCTCACCCACCTTGTTTACGTCCTCATAAATGTTGCCAGTGCATCAGTTAGAAACTCCGAAAGTTGGTCTCAAGATCAATTTGACCACCCACTTGATGAAATACGACGTCTGCTTGATAGATGACTCTTATAGCTTTTTATATGTGACGTCTACGACAATTTCTGATTAAATTTAGATAGCGTCTATATCTGTTGTGCATTCAAAAATATCTTAACGGCTTTTTTATTTTGCATACAGAAATATATTAACAGTAAAATTTGTATACAATTGGAAGAACAACTAAGTTTCTTTACATTTACAATGACGACGAAATAGCTAGTTGTTGTTGGGTTTACTAATTGTTTATCTAACCCATGCCTATGTGCAGTAAAATGTTTGGTTGCTCCACTTGATCCTACAAAATATGAAAGTTAATAATGCAATAATATATAAAAAATATATTTAAACACATTATTTTTAATTTTATTCAACCCAAACTGAGTTTCATGTCTTACGGCATGACTGCAAGATTGCATGAAAACTTTCCATAAAATATCCAATGAAGTTTACACAAATAGCTATAGGCAATCTGTCAGTGAATCTCCATTAAGTATAAGTTATGTAAAATTACAATTTTCACTTTTATTTAAGTCACACGTAGGCATTAAAACTTTACAATACAACTGACCGGATCTGTTTATTGATACTAAAAACCGGTATAATGTATGCACACAGAATGTTTTCTCTTGTAAATAATTCAACGAGCATTTATTCTTTAAATCACAGTTAATTGACGAAATCGAAATTAATAAATTCAAGTTTTGCCATTGAAATAATCGTGCTTAAATTACCTACTAGCAAACTTTCTAGGAAAGTGTCTTTTCACTTCGAAATTGAAATTAATTCTAGGTGCTTAAATCTTTCGAAACTAAATGATAAGTTTCTCAATTATCATTCTTTATAATGATTAGTTTAATAGTAAATTAAGGTTAATATTCTGCCAACAAAAGACTCCTCGCAGCCAATCTCCGTGACTGTTTGCTGGCACTCACCTACGAACGAATATTGCATAAATAAATCATAACTCCCTTGACGGCCCATAATTTGCCAGAGACAAATAGAGGTCGGCTGATAGAACACCTCAAAGTCTAGAGCGCTATGAAAAAGATATTAGCTACTGGACGATGCAACGTGCGAAGCGGTTAACGCGGAAGCTTACATTTTCTTAGTCATCAACTAAAAGATATTACACTTATAGAGGCATCAAGAACTCTAGTACAACGTACGATTAACCTTAAATTGCCGTTGGTTAATATAAATCTATGTTTCATAACTGTTCACTTAGACAAGTAACAGTGATGGGATAGTTTTTTTCACATTTCACATTAACTCCCAAGAAACACTTCAAGTAATATTGTGATGCGGTTTGGTTTAACCGTAAATAAGTTCAATATATATCTAAAGCGTTTACCTGTTTAAATTTGAATATCGAATAACAAAACAAGCAACAGAATAAACCTTAGACTCGCCGTACCTACTGGTTTAAGAATAGACTGTCAAAACAATACACAACCTAGAAAACAAATGAAATGCGTCTACTCATATTATCAAAAAATAGTACCTGTAGCAGGGACAGTCGCTATTGTCACCTCGCTATTTCGCCTTGGGCTTTATCAACCTTTCATTCTTAGCGGTTTAGCATGTGTTGACAGCATTTCCACTACGCTGTGCGGATGCTCTCATTCTGAATAGTGGCCGGTGTATACACCTGCGTAGTACTTATTTTAGATCCAGCTGGCCGTGGCAACAGACACAAGGTGATTCTCTATATTTTCACATTCTGGGTCACGACGTGGTTCGTCTCAAGGACGATACCACGCACGAGGTCGTCATTTATTTCAGTCGCACAATATATTTGTAAATTTTACTACAAGAATTTATATCTGCTGCAAATGTAAGTAAGTGCCACACATCACTTGATGCAGCGGCGTAATCTGGATTGTTACTGTTGTTATCTAACTGAGCTCTATGCAAGATATTGATTTGGATCATCTCTTTTATTAATTCGCAATCTCCGAAATCAATAGCGAATATAGCGATACAGCTTTTGTACCAATTCGCTCTGATATTTTGAAAGAATAGAAACAATTTTATTCATTCTTTTTTTCCCAGTTTTCATATTTAGATCCAACAAGATGGAAAGAGGGTAGGGAGGCAGTGGGACACTACAGACTTATAATAATAACTTTGTCTTATTAAAAGTCTAAATATTACTCCTACGCTTTTCAATGATACGAGTAAGTATGCATCTCTGTGTATCGATATCATATCCTCTTTTCCAGTGATAAACCTGTCAAGCCACCATTCCGGCCCTCTTTTTACGACTGCAATATTTTATTAGAAGCCGGAACTGTTAAGCCATGTCTTCTGAAAACATAAACCATCAGGGTTTCGACCGCTTCCAAAGTAACCCGAATTAGCGTAGCTTAACATTAGCCTAACAAATCATGACCGCGGTGCCAATGACTTCTTCAAAAAGTAAACACATGATTTTTTACATATTTGAAAACGGATCCTTATCACCCCAATATCTTCTAACATGAACTTTTACTCGTTAAGCGTAACATAATATACTTTTATAAATATAAATATTCAGTAGGCCGTTCCAAATATTTTTACCAAATTAGATTCAACATCTAATCAATTATAGTCATCACATCGGGTCACGTACCATCCATCCGTTCGTAGAAATACCGTTACTCTGATGACATCGAACTATAGGTACCGACAACATTATTTCACCTGCATATAGTAGGTCATATGGTAATGGCATTATTATATTCCGTTGTGTGCCAAGAGGCAGCTCCAAGATGATTCACCCTCCAAATAAGAATGCAGTTCGGTCACTGAATGTTCCGCAGTGATGGCATCTTAGCTAACCTCAAATTGTATCGCGATATTCTTGATCTATAGTCACACGTATTTCAACAAATCGTATTGCAAAATCATTTCTAAATACATCACGTTAGAATACAGAATAGACAATCGGCTGTTATCTCGCTACTCGCAGGTAGAATTTTTTGCTTGTCTTATTTACCTTAGTTCATGCCTACTCGATCTACACTTCCAATTCCACAATATCGGTGCCGTACCGTAATTGATTGCCTCGCCGTTTGTATCTCATTTGAAAGTGGAACCTATTTCATACATTTTAACAGGCGCCCGTAATCTGTTCGGTAAATGAGTTTCATATTCTTAACACCTATATTCTTGGAAGTGACTATTAGCAACGTTGACTCTTATCGTTTTAGGGTCACATTCCAAACTAGTTAGAATCTTGTGCAACCTTATAATACAGGTACCTGTATCGAAGACAATCCTATAAAAACGTCATTACTTTATTGATCTACTCTATTGCACAAAGTATTGAAAACGAAAGCGACATACAATTCAATGAAGAAAATCCTCTACCCAATTGCTAAACTATAGTGATTTATTTCCAAAACTAGCATCACAGCCACATAGAAACACTTTGTTATTCCTTTTCAGTTTTATGTATAAAGTAACATCTGTTAGTACATTACTTTTATTAGCACGTTTCATTGTATTAATTGTCAACTTCGAACGCTCACGATCACGCGTTATATTCAATGAACAGGATTCCATTTTATCAGCTCGGCCTTGACTACTCTGGAACGAATTGCTTGCATCGTTACGTTCGCAAGCAAGGGGCCTATTATAAAAACTGTAGCACCGATCTCGAAGGTTGACTTCAATCTACAATTTTAAGCCGCGTTGCCAATACTTTTGTAGTTATGTGTTGCAACGACTGGTGCAAAAAGAAATCAACACACAAAGTTCGATATTTCTATATTCGAAATAGCCCTCCAAGTAGGTAGGTACTCTTGTGTTTTGATATTGTGTTTGTTGATCTGCACTTTCCATTTTATGCTGGCGATTGATTTTAATTGGAGTGATGATACTCGTACCTCGAAACTTTTATGTACCTAACTTTCGTTTATTTTTTCATTATGCAAATGACGCGGCGAGACGTATAAAAAATGTTGTAAAGTAAGTTTCTTGTAAAATTTTAACGTAGATGTATTGTTACAACAAAGATTATTTACAAAATATATTAAGTCTGCTTCTAATTCGATATAAAATTACAAAAATAACAATATAGCCATCTCCTATCTGTAAGCTATATCTAAGATCACAATTCTCGTCAAAACACGACGACAGTCGATCAATAGCAGAAGAACCTTGAAAGGTCACTGGAATTCTTGGCACCAGTTACAAGTGTTTACCTAGATCTCAAACAGAGGTAAGTACTAACAACAGCCAGGTGTAGAGTAAAATATACTCATATACTATGACTTTAGAAGAATAAACGTTTTAAGCTCGTTGCACATATGTAACAACATAAGAAAAAACACGTAGAAGAAACTGTACAAAAAATTTAGGAAAAAGAATAATTTAAATGGAAGTTTTAAATGTTGAACCGTAATCAATGTACCGAATATTTACATTTTACAAATATTTACATATTCGGTATGGATATACGAACATATGGATTCGTGAAGGTTGTTCATGATTCTAACAATTTACAGGAATACGTTATCTATAATATGAAAAGTTGTATTTTAATTGTTGAGTCCTAGAGTAAGCGTCAGCTGCGCTCTATACCAAATTCACAAAATGTAAGAATAATAGTTAACACAATACTGATTTTGTAAATAACAAAAGTAGGTGTGAATATTTATATTATTTAGACGGAAAGCCTTTTATTAAACATTAATAAGAATTCATATTGTTCCAGTAAAGATAAAGCAAATACGATGAAACGTATAGCCATATATCTTTTCATATTCTTATATTTCTAGTCAATACACAGTGGTTTATCTTAAAACCCAGGCCAAACCTTGAAGGTGTTATCTAGTCTGCATTACAAGTTGGTAGCAGCGCCTAGCAGTCGCACTGAGCTTGTGAAAGTCTTCGCATTTCAATTGTATCTATATCGGTCGAGGCTAGGCATAAAATAATACGAACTCCTTGCTTAAGTTTATTTTTTAAAGCTTTAAAAAGTTTCTACTTTTTATTTTTTAATTAATTTTAGAATTTCATTGAATCAAATATTGCCAGTCTTTGAATGACTGAAATAAATGAATCATTTACTAGTTACGTAACTATATTTTGAAAATTATTTATTTCCGATATTTGTTTATCAATGACTAGCTGACCCGGCGGACTTCGTACCGCATTTCTTTTTTCTTTTCTTTTTAAATATTTAGCCTATGTTACTCAGCGCTAATGTAGCATTCTAATGATGAAAGAATTTTTTAAATCGGTCCAGTAGTTTTGAGTTTATTCGTTGCAAACATACATACATACAAAAATACAAAGCTTTCATCTTTATAATATTAGTATAGATACCTAATGGTCATAGTTGCGGTTGCGGTTAAAAGGCATGCGGCATGCATTTTAGAAATATCTTTTGAACATTGTTTTGTTATTTCTTATAAAGTTTCAAACTTTACCTAAAAAAAAAAAAGTATGTAAGTTTCTATGTTAATAAAGATTCTTTCTATTTCTATTTCTATTTCTAAATAAATACCATCAATAACTAATTATTATTATTATAAATATCTAAAACCTTACAGTGTTCTGTACAGTGTTAATAAAACCATAGGACATATATATTTTTATTTATATCTATCTTTAAGCCTATATTTACGAAGTCGATACATGCAGCTAAGTCGATTAATCGAAATGTAACAAATCATCAAAACACGTGATATACTAGATCCAGTGCCCAGTACCCATTCTAAAAATCATACTCTGTGCCCGTTCTAAATGCCAGTGACCATAAATTTTAAATGTAATAAATACGATCAGGAACAGCGCCGCGTGCAAAATCTAGTGATACCTATATAAATAATACTGGCAGTTGTTCGCAATTTTCGTGGGGTCGGACCCCTCGGACCCCTCGTCGCGTTCCCCTACCTGCAAATGCAGTATTGATTAACGCCACTCGGCTGCACTTTAAATTGTATATACCATCACATTTCCTGGTCAGGGTGCTTGGTGCGATATTCACTTGATATTTGATCACGTCAACGAAAACGAGCATTTGTATAATTAAGGTTATATGTTTACTAGCTGTGCCCCGCGGTTTCACTCGCATTAAAAATATTTTCCCGTTTTTGCAAAATTTTTCATTGCTGCTCCACTCTTATTAGTTTTAGCGTGATGTAATATAGCCTATAGCCTTCCTCAATAAATGGACTATTCAACACAAAAATAATTTTTCAATTCGAACCAGTAGTTCCTGAGATTAGCGCGTTCAACCAAACAAACAAACAAACAAACAAACTCTTCAGCTTTATAATATTAGTTTAGATATATAACTTTACGCAAATTTTGTTGGAAACATTACACTTTGAAAGTGTTGAAAAAATTTTCACGAGCGGTACTCGAACTTTGGCTTACAAAGTAAGTGTAGGTAGATAGTGTTGATAAATTTCGTCGGGTTGTAGGTACTGTGCAATAAGCATAATTCGTAGTGCACCTGGCCCGGTACATAATGGGGTGCAGGAACAGTTTTTCAATTTGTGAATTCGAATGCGAATGGCGAATGAAACCTCGTCGTATTCGAACTTTGGCTTAAGGTAAGAGTAGATGTTGATAAATTTCGTTGAATTTTAGGTACTGAGCAATAAGCATAATTCGTAGTGCACCTGACCCGGTATGTACAGTTTAGCAACTGCACAATATAGGTAGAGGTAAATTACTGTTTCTTACGTATCAGCACTTACCGCCACAATGTAATTTAATTGCTATTTATAGCATTTATGCAAAAGCCACCAACTAACAAACATTTTTAATGTCATTTTAACTTTGTGATTTTAAATAAAACTATAAACCAGTGACGCCGTTTAACTCAACTAACTAACATCTTAAGACTGTAGGGCAGAAACCCTACATCTATTGGTCCTTTGAGCCGGATTTGGACCACCTATTTTATGGACGGCAGAAACCCTACACGGTACGTCATGGGGTGCAGGAACAGTTTTTCAATTTATGAATTCGTATGTCAGGAGGCGCTGCTTCAATGCCATACTAATTTTCGCTTAATGGCGAATGAAACTTGCACTAGGCACCCAGTTCAGTATATATTGTCGTTTATGGTATTTAAGAACCGGTATATCAGTAAAGAAGACTCTGTAACAGATCTTATTCAGCACTTAAAAGTAGATTTAGCAATCGTATTGAGAAAATATAATATATAGGTAGTTACAGACAGTTATTTATCTATATTTCTTAACTATTCTGTTATAGATCATCATAATTATCTCTGCTATTGTGAACAAAAAAAGGCTCGTGTTATGTCGAATTTCAAATCCTGATGCTGTTTTGTTCTACATAAACATGTTTTTCTAAAGTTAAAAACAAAAACTTTGAAAATGGAACAGTGAAAATTATTTGCGAAGTATATTATTAGTTTTATGAGCCAAGGTTAAGAAGCGAGTAGGCACAACTCGAACAGCGGAGCATCTAGAGTAGAGAGCTAATTAGACGTCACCCGCTTCGAACAATGATCGTCAATTAGTTAGAAAACATCGGCGAAGTGGAAGATCGTTACTACTAAACAGTTACCGTATCTTATGTTGAGAAAATGTTACGACATATACTACTTTTATTTCAAATGTATCGCTGTTAGGTAGGTACATACTAGATGTAGTGATGAGTAATATGTATGTTTTTCCTGCACATATTTCTTTCCTATCTAATTATTATAATTATTTAATTTAGTTCTATATAATCAAACCACTAAACTACAACATCATCATCATCATCATCGTCATCAGCTCATTTTTATGTCCCCGCTGCTGGGGCACGAGCCTTCCCTATGGATGGATATGGGAGAACAGGCCATGAACTACAACATGAAGTAGTAATAAAAAGAATGAACTAAATACAGATTCATTTTAAGATATTTTTATATAAGTATCTTATTTATCTAATAAATAAATTACAGGTTAAACAGTCGACAAAAAACATAATAATTCGTCGAGGCAATAAGGTATTTTATATGAACATAAGACTAGACACATTCCCTTTTAATTTTGTTTGTTTAGTCTTTTTTGTAAGGAAAAAATACTAAATAAATTGCTATACTTAATAAATTGCCTGAAATCAATTTAGTAGCCAATTCTTCTGTTATGTTAAGTGATGTCTATATGCCTGAATCAACTATAAAAAGTTCAAAATAATAAATATTGTTTCCATAAGAACGAAAACATTAAAGTCCTCATCATCGCTTCCGTTAAGACCTAAGTATAGGTGTGTCTTTTTGATAAAACATTTACAAATGAATTCTAACGACAAACCTCTTTCCATTTACAGACTTTCACAGCATGGTGTAACAGCCACCTGAGGAAAGCCGGCACTGGCATCGAGAACATCGACGAGGACTTCCGCAATGGGCTGAAGCTGATGCTGCTGCTGGAGGTCATCTCCGGGGAGACGCTGCCCAAGCCCGACCGTGGCAAGATGCGCTTCCACAAGATCGCCAACGTCAACAAGGCTCTGGACTTCATTGCATCCAAAGGTCTTTAGAAAATTCTTCTCATTTTTTATAATAGGGTTATTATTATTGTGCTATTACGTATACAATAAAAGTCCTGTTAAGACGCTGACAACCGTGAAATGCGCTTTACTTATGCATGGTTTATATAAAAAATCAGCGCCTAAACCCATATAGAAAGCTAATGTGCTCGTGTCAAGTATGGAACGTATGGAAGTCTAAGGAACTGCCACTATTTATCGTATTTAACCCAAGCATCTATCCGTTCAGCCAACGGGCGCTTCCTTTTGATAATTGCTAAAAGACATACTTAATCTTAATTAACATGAATAAGCAACTTTGATAATACTAAGGTACCTATAATAAATATATACCTATATCTATATATTTACCATTACATGGGTCACTACGCTTAGATTATTACTCTTGTTCATAGTAGCAAGAATTTTGTTTACGTCAAATGATTCAATGTAAAACCAGGTAAAATAGTTCAAAAGCAAGATTTTAAGGAAAATTATTGACTTGGACAAATTGTTGACGGATATTGTTGGAATTAAAATCTTTTTGTTAATTTTGATTGTCTTTTGTTTATTTTCCAGGAGTAAAACTGGTGTCGATCGGTGCCGAAGAAATCGTGGACGGCAACCTGAAGATGACCCTAGGAATGATCTGGACAATCATTCTGCGATTCGCCATCCAGGACATCTCAGTAGAAGAAATGACAGCCAAGGCGAGTTTGTTAATGATAAGATAGATGACTGATAACAGCTCCAAAGGTTCTATTTATTATGCTCGTATTTTTTGTAAAATACGAGCAATATTTTGTATATTTTACAAAACTTTATATTGGCACAAAGTGACATAAAAATTTGCACTAGCCCGAATTTCTAGAAATTCTTACTCTTGAGACTAGATTATCGTGACCATCTTAGTTGAACATATTTTTTAATGTAAACAAAAAACTCGCTCATGTTCGTTCTACTAATTTCAAATAAAACATGGCTGGTTTATTCTAAATAAGCACATTAGAAAGAAAGAAAGACAGTTACGTTTATTTGACATTTAAAAAAAAATATTAAAGAAAATAGTAAAAAAGTACAAAAAATGAAATGCCAAAACGGCTTCTCCTCAGCCTAGCGTCACAGCTGGAGCCATGGCGCTGGTTTTCAGGAGGAACCGGTTTGGAGGTTATTAGAAAATTATTATTAATTAATTAATTAAATTATAGGTATTAGAAAATGAGCAGTTTTGGATTTACATACTAGTAGAGTTTATTTAAAGTTTATTTAATATGATACTTAATATACTATGTTTAATATTATGATCGGATGTTAGAGACGGTAGTTGGTGACATTGAATGGGCGCCTTTGACTTTTTCAAAGTAAAAAGTGTTGAATAATTTCGGCGGGCTGGTTAGAACCACGGTAGCTCAATTGGAAGAGCACCTGACCCGGAATGTCAGAAGGGTGCAGGTTCAAATCCTGCTCGTAGAAAATTTTTCAACATTTGTGTTTTTTCTTTATCTAACTAACTACAACATATCGCACCTCCAGTCGTAAACTGGCTCAATCCAAAATTCATGTTTTTTGGGAAATTAAGAAAACGTGTTTCGGTCCTCGACAGTTTTTGGTATATCACACTATAACTTTATGAAATAATAAGCTATTTACAAAATTCAAAGTCCTACAGGTTATTTGGTCTAAGGACTACTGGTACGGATAAAAGTTTCTTTAAAAATATTTAAAAGTATAGGAGTAAATCGACGCTGAAAAAAAACTTCCAATAAAGAGTCAGTTTAGCACTACAATTTTTTTTAACGTTTGACTTTAGTACAAATCTGTCTCTTTATTTCTTAGCAATATGTTTGATTGGATGACTTATTTACAAATAGGTCCCTTTAATTCATAACTTCAAGATTTTTTGCGGTGGAATATTCAATGATGCAGACTAAAATAATTCTATGGTATGCAAAATAAAACATAAATTCGAATCACGTTCTTTTATTATCTGTTGATATAA
This sequence comes from Eudonia mercurella, assembly GCA_963082485.1. Classification (NCBI taxonomy): domain Eukaryota; kingdom Metazoa; phylum Arthropoda; class Insecta; order Lepidoptera; family Crambidae; genus Eudonia; species Eudonia mercurella. The sequence continues at coordinate 11,655,944 of OY720036.1, read as the reverse complement.
ACTTCTTAATTAATCAACTTACGTAGTATTATTTGCTACCTAATCAGTCATAAGCTTTCAATATCACATGCTGTGCTTATTTCTAAACAACAATAATTAAATATGAAATGTAATAGTAAACACAACAACTATTATCTATACCTCAGTATGAAAATTAGATAGTTTTATTTGTAAGTATCACAGGTAGTACCTAACATTAACCAGCTACAAAAACAAATTTAGGTACTTTAGAATCTAAACCTTAAGATTAATCAACAATATTAATTATTAATCAACTACAAAAACAAAAACAAATATTGGAACTTGAGAATATAATAGAATGATTTTCATTTATGAATAACATACACTATTACACAGACACAAAACTATTAAAGTAAAGGAGTAAAAAATAAACATAAATAAGAACTTTAGAACAGGTTACCCAAGCGAATCAGTCAATTAGGTAGAAAATTTCAAAATGTTTACTTATGTACTATACCTACTTATTACATACCTACTAAAAATAATCACAACAGTTATACCCAATACTAGCATTGCTACAATCACTGAGTATCTGTTTACATAACTTTATCCTATCTTAATGCCCTAACTAAAAATTAACAATTCTGGTATTACAGATTGTTATAAAAACTTTCGTAATAACTGGGAATCAATTTTTTTTCTCACTAATTTCTTTAAATCTTTTTTTTGTTTTCTTTTAAGCCCAGTTCCTGCGAATATAACTGTTCCATTTCGATTGCATCAAAGCTCAAATTTTTTTTCTTCTTGTTTCTCATATTAATAGTTTTGTATTCCGTGTCCGTGTAAGAAGTCTTGTAATCGAATTCAAGTATTTTCTTTCACGAATTTCAAAACTTTGATGTTATTCCAAATTATCGTCTCTTTGTTCGTGTTTTCATTGTAGTTGTAGCCCCACTTTGCTTGCAGGCTCTTAATGTTTGAGAAAAACCTGTAGTCTAGTTCCTTGACCTTAAAATAGGACCAGATTTTTAATTTTTTATGATCTCTTTGTCTATGAGGCTGTGTACGTTGTCCGCTTCATTTTGCGTGTAGCCTTTTATTAAATATTTGTGGGTTATTCTTTCAACTTTATGCAATGAGGCCACTGCAAAGGAATATAAGCTAGCAATAGTTTTATTTTTATTCTGATCGGCACAATTATCAGAATAAAAAGTGACATGCAGCTTTTCATCGGGGTGCTTTTGACTTAATTCTTTTAAGTAGTCATAGATGCAGAATCCTATTTCGTTCGATCCCCTCATTCTTTGTGTCTCGTCCCAGAAGTAACAGTTTACTTGTCCATAAGAAGCCACTTTGTCTTGTTTCTTATTCAGTTCTGCTATTGTGAAGTCTAGGCAATTAACTTTCGAGCAATAGTAGAAATAGGTTGGACTCGGGCAAAGCATCACAGACTGTAAGTCAAATACAGCACAAATGTAAGTTTCATCAACGTTGTCGCGGTCTCGCTTCTTTTCTTCTCGGCACAATGTTTTTGGGCCAAATGTTGACCATAATGAGCTTTTAGCTCTAATTTCCGCTCTGCAGAGGCAAGGTCATAAGCTACACAAGTGTCACACCTGTCTTTCGTTCTCACCTTATTAAGCATGTCTCTCTCTGGCGTATTTTCAATAATAGACAGCCTAACGGTCGGATCTCTTTCAGTAATCTAAAAAAATATATTTTTTTTATATTAATAATAACCACAGGTAAGAATAAATATCAGTTGTTTTAAACACATACCTACCTCAACCTGCATTTCTCGTTCTGGCGTAGCTTCGGTGATTAATGGACTTTTATCTCTTGTGTAATTCTGTGAAATAGATAGATAGTGAAAATTATTGTATTGTGTAAACTAAACAGAAAAGACTCGGGGAACCAATTTGCCTTGGCATTTTATTAAATAAAACATGATTATTAATTTTTTACATAGTAGGACCTACCTTTTCTTCTCGCGTGGGCACTAACATTTCCAAAATATAGTCAACTATTCTCTTCATTATGCTAATTTAAATCTAAAACAAACAAGTTCACTATTTTATTGCTAAAAAATTAAAAATAAACTGACCCTTACCTAAGTGCAACATCAGAATTTTTGTTATATTTATTCAGAAACGGACCTAAGCATCATAAATCCAAAAAAGTTATAAATCAATTAATCAAATATAGACTTAAAATATAAAAAGACCGTAATTCTGATAAAATATTCAGTAGTAAACCAACCATATTTGGTTTAGGTCACAAAAAATAGCTCAGTTTACAGTTATTAAGTGACTCAAAACAAACTTCGGTCACTTTACGATTGAAATTAATGAAGTAAACTTACCTCAAGTTTTGTACTACAGTGACACATTAAGGTTTATGCCACTTCTTCACTAGTTGCGCAGCGTTTAACTCCAACGGCTTGTTACGCAATACTAAATACGTCACTATCGTAATGACGAAAGGCGCAGGATTCGTTAGTAAGAAAGAGACACAAGATTGAGTTTCTCCTTTTCTAGCCTTAATAGGGCAGTTTCTGATTTACTAGGCGATAGACCGCGCTTTTTATATTCGTTCTGTATACTTAACTCAAAACACCAAAATTTTGGATTGGGTCAGTTTACGAATGGAGGTGCGATATCTTCTACAAAAAAATATACTCTCAATATTAACTCAAAATGTTTCCAATTTCAGGAGGGTCTCCTTCTCTGGTGTCAACGCAAGACTGCTCCCTACAAGAATGTGAACGTTCAGAACTTCCACCTTTCGTTCAAAGACGGTCTGGCGTTCTGCGCCCTCATCCACAGACACAGGCCCGACCTCATCGACTACAGCAAGCTCTCCAAGGACAATCCTCTCGAGAACCTGAATACAGCCTTTGACGTTGCTGAGAAGTACCTGGACATCCCGCGCATGTTGGACCCTGACGGTTAGTATTTCATAGCAATTAACTATGTTAAGACGCTGAAAGAAGAATCTTTCGAGATACCAGTCAGTTCTGTAGTTGTCATTTGTTTTGACTTATATAGAGCCTTTAAACATTTCGGTATCCCAAAGATAAAACTTTACAATTCAAATATTTTTAACTCATTAGTCGACTTTACTGAAACTTTCAATGCTTTAAACAACGATTTAGATTATTCTTGATTAGAATAATACTAATTATCGAAATACAGAGGTATTTCCCAATAAGCATGGAAGGTTTCATTAAAATTGGCATTTTTTAGGACTTTGAGTAAGGGGTACCAAAATGTATATGAGGCTATTCTATTTTGAAAAGCGTTATAGCACCTGCCAACCAAACTCTTATTATGACTAAACGATTGTTAAAATAAATATTGCAGACCTTATAAACACACCAAAGCCGGATGAGCGCGCCATAATGACCTATGTGTCGTGTTACTACCACGCGTTCCAAGGCGCGCAACAGGTATACCAAGATGTGGCCGAATGCCCCCAACCCGTTTGACACCTGAGCCCTAACGCCAGGCCTTTGTGTGCCACTCATAGCATGGATTTTGAAGCTTCGCTGGCTGGATACGTTGGATACCGTTACTCCTAAAAAATCTTTTTATGTGCTGACTTTGTCCTTAATTATCACTGTATACTTTCTATATCGGCACTTTCGCGGAAAGTGAAGATAGTCAAGTATATATGTAGTGATAATAAAGCATAACGAAAGTTGAAAACACTACTTATAAGGTGCCAATCTTGTATTGGATGCTATTCCAATTGAACTGATCCATTTTGACTATTTACCAAAAGGTAAATTAGGCTTCATACAATACAGATTCAATGTGCTTGTACGCTTAACTAAAATGTATTATTAAAATAAAGTATCCAGCCACACAATATTTTGAAAAATTAACATCTTGATCTTTAATCAGTCCTTCAAAAAAATTAAATTGAGATATTATCCTATTCATGTAATAGCAAGAGACAAAGTGTTTTTTATGTCGATTCATCAATGTTGTAACTGAAAACCTTTAATGCTGTTAAGCCTTATTTTATGTGATTAATACATTATTTATTCCATTATTGTCAAACGCTGTTCGGATTGCTTGTGTTTTTAATCTTATCCCCATTTATTGCTAGATTTTTATGCTTTTTTTACTTTTTTAAACACTAACTGTATAGTATCGTATGATACAACTCATTCGATCCCCTCAAAGATTTATAAAGAAGTTCATACCTTGTTTATGATGAAAGAAAGTTGGTGTGACCATGTCTTATTGGATGAAACCCGTAAATATTGCAAAGGGAGAATAATAATTGTAAGGATAGGGTTATTCGCAATCATCTTTTTGTGTTAATTAATCCTCGGGTAATTATTTTTTTTAAACAAAATATGAAATCGACATTGAATTACTAAATTGTTGACTCAGCGCTATACTTAGCCAGCCAATGCACTTGCTATTACTCGTCGTGTTAGTTGTTGGGTGACACCAAAATTGTTCTTGCAATTTAATTTTACAGCTCCAAGCTTACTTAAGACGGGATTTTTTTAAAGTAAACGTTGCAGAACAACGAAAAATTTATAATACTCATTAATAATCTGTTCATATAAAAACACAAGCCATCCCAATAATACTGTCGCAGCATGAAACTAACCCGCTTGCGTGTGGCTAGATCTGCAGAACACGGCGATGCCAGACGAGCGCGCCGTCATGACCTACGTCTCCTCGTACTACCACTGCTTCTCTGGCGCGCAGAAGGTCTGTATCTGCACTAACAATGCCTTTGAATGTTAGGGTGTGTATAAACCTGATGATTAGCCTATAAGAAATCATTGAGTTTTCACTGTTTTCAAATTTTGTCGAGCTGCTAAGTGAGTTTTTGTTTACCATTCGTTTACAAGAGAAAACGAGAATGTGTAGGGCAAAAATGTGTTTGCTGTTCTCTTTTGTCACCACAAGTGGCGCTGCTTCAATGCTTTACAAATGCCCTATTTTGTTAACATGATCGAATGACAAACAAAGCTTGCAGTAGGCACCCTGGACAACCAATAGAGCCTAACGAAAGGCTAACATTTTGTAAGTAAGTAATTGTTTATAAAGTAATATTTGCGAAAACGCCCATTATTACTTAATTTTCAGGTTTATCTTCACCTTTAAAGCTATCAATGTAGGAACTTTATTATTCCGATTGACTTTTGTTTCTTAAAGGTCGAGGGACAATCCTCAGCGCACTTTTGTCACTTTATTATTCCGATTGACTTTTGTTTCTTTAAAAGTCATTTTTTCGCACTTTTGTCCGTCAGGAGGATCACCAAGACTTTTCGCTAATCCGTCGCATCGTGTGTATTATGCGATGCAGTTCTAAGTTGATCATTCTGAAGGACAAGACGCCGAGGACTGTTCCTCGTCATCGCTGATATTAAATAAAAACAGTGACTTCCACATTTTAATGTTTAAGGCTTGTAATGTTGTCTGGTCGGATTACGAACATTTTTGCATTAACCAAATAATAATTATTCAAATTTTTCATTTATTCGCTTGGTGATTACCGATTCCCTTAGGGATGAATAATGATTATTGAAAGACTTATTAAACTTTTTCCATGAATATTTGATAATTATCTACATAAGCTAACTGCTGCTCCAATATTTCTAGGCTGAAACCGCCGCGAACCGCATCTGCAAAGTTCTCAAAGTCAACCAAGAGAACGAGCGCCTTATGGAGGAGTACGAGCGCCTCGCCAGCGATGTAAGTATGAAAAACTATAAAGTAATTGGCCTATATACTCTCCCATTGCTCGGCAAAAGCCTCTATCATTGAATCCAAGACATCGCACATTTAATGGACATTGACTCTATCACCACGCTTGCCCAATGCCTGATTTGCAATGATTTTAGGCCAAGCTAGCTTGTAAAGTATATTAAAAAAAATGAGTAAGCGCAGAAGCATTCTCAAATAGATGTGATTCTATTCTACCACCCGTGCAAACCTCCGAAACATATCCTGGTCAAAATAGGGTAATGGTGATAGACATAGTACATAATGTAGCTCCTAGAAACTCTTGCAAGAGTAAGCTGTAAAAAAACCCTGTTATATAAATCTTCCTGAAGTCAGAATTTAAGCATAAAAATAATTGCCTTCAATATTAGTTTTCTATTTTAAGAGCTAAGCTTTCACGCTGTTGATAAACTGGTTCTCTGTCTCTGAAGGAGTCCCATGTAGGTACATTAGAATACTAAACATATAATGTATATGAGTACGAAGTAGTTAACGTAACTAAGCATACCTAACACAGCTGCTGGACTGGATCCGCCGAACCATGCCGTGGCTGAACAGCAGGCAGACCGACAACTCGCTGGCCGGCTGCCAGAAGAAGCTGGAGGACTACCGCACCTACCGGCGCAAGCACAAGCCGCCGCGCGTCGAGCAGAAGGCCAAGCTCGAGACCAACTTCAATACGTTGCAGACCAAGCTGCGCCTGAGCAACCGCCCCGCCTATATGCCCACTGAGGGCAAGATGGTCTCGGTAAGTGAAATCACTTTTTAAAGTGCGATACTAAGATCTACATCGTAGGGTTAAGCATCCCTCTCCCCAGCTCATTATATGTGCCCACTGCTGGGGTACGAGCCATCCTTATCTTTATCCTTATTATGGAACCTAAACATCTATGGAACCTTATTATGGAACATGTGGTCATGGAGAACGGGCCGTAAACTTCATAAAACTTCAGCAGTCGCAAACCAAGCGCTTTTACGATTGCGTCATCAAGTTTTTCTAATAAAGTGTTCTTAGAAGTCTCCTCGTTATTCCTTTCACCTTGGTGCTACCTCAAAATAAAAAGACAAAATTCATAAATAAGTAGTATTTTTCGAGTAATTACATTGATTTGTTCAGGACATCGCGGGATCATGGAAGGGCCTGGAAATCGCCGAGAAGGCGTTCGAGGAGTGGCTGCTGAGCGAGATGATGCGCCTGGAGAGGCTCGAATACCTTGCCCAGAAGTTCAAGCACAAAGCCGACATCCACGAGGACTGGACCAGAGGTATGTTATTTTATATTGCCTTAACAAAGTTATATTTGTAATGAAAATAAAACTTGAAAAGGAACGACATGCTTCAGAGGTCTTTTGAAACCACCCTATCGAAATGCTATAGCGACAGCTTCCAACCGTCTCTTAAGGCGATATCATACACCGCCTATATGATTATAGTATATAGGTAGTGTAATCGACGAGGGTGTGTGGAATTCACCAGTCAATCTTTCTGTAGCTTGAGGGAGGGGGATACCCTCCAAAAACTCCCCGGAATTCATATCGGTATAAAGTGGACGTCTATAGCAGCAATTCCTAATGTGGGTTCCGTGGAGAAATTAGCAGCAATCAGAATTTAAAATTACATTTGTTATTTATCGTTAGATATGGAATTCCAGAAAATAATAAGGATTTGTTGAGAGTTCCGCACCCTAAACATCTATGTGGTCTGCCGAAGGTATTACCCATTAAAAATCACAGAACGACCTGCTAATATGATAACTGCCTAAATAAGATACCCAAAATTAGGTACCTACCTACTCATTGTTATTGTGATATAAGTAATAACCAACCTCCTTCAATCCAGGCAAGGAGGAAATGCTGCAGTCGCAGGACTTCCGCCAATGCAAGCTGTACGACATCAAGGCGCTGAAGAAGAAGCACGAGGCCTTCGAGTCCGACCTCGCCGCGCACCAAGACCGCGTCGAGCAGATTGCCGCCATTGCGCAGGAGCTCAAGTGAGGACAATATTCATAGATTATCATTATTTTCAAAGTCAAAAGTCAAAGTCTAGTCTAGTATGTCTATGTCAGTATATAAAGTCTAGCCTCCACAGGCATTTATTGACATTTAAAAAATCCAAATTACAAATAACTAAAATTTTGTATTAACTAAACCATTGAATCTACCACCAGTTCAAATTTTGGGAGAGACTCCAACCGAGAGGAACTGGCAAGAAACTCAGGAGGCTTTTTTCATTTTCTATAATATTCAATCAAATTACGTTATCTGATGAACGTGTCTTTGCTGGACTCAGGCTTTGTCATTAGAATAGAAGTAGTAGCACATAGGTGTTAGTATTGCCTGACATTGTTTTAAAGTATTAATATTTTTATAAGAAATAAGTAGTTTTGCGCCATCGATCTGATTACAATTGACAAACAGCGGTTCCAAAATATAACAAACCTCATTTCCCCAGCACGCTTGAATACCACGAGGTCGCCAGCGTGAACGCCCGCTGCCAACGCATCTGCGGCCAGTGGGACCGCCTGGGCGCGCTCACGCAGCGCCGCCGCCTGGCGCTCGACGACGCCGAGCGCGTGCTGGAGCAGATCGACCTGCTGCACCTCGAGTTCGCTAAGCGAGCCGCGCCTTTCAACAACTGGTCAGTACCTCCACACGTGTATTGACTAGGCTTGTGCCACCTTACATTTGCGGGCTGTGATGCCTTCACCGACTGGTCAGTACCTTCACGCGTGTGTTGCCCGAGCTAGATTTATCTTCACTTCTATGTAGTACCTACTACACTACATAACCAAGCTAGTGGACCTTTTTACCTCGAGTGAGCAAAGCAGGCCTCGCCCTATCACAACTGGTCAGAGTCTTCACGCGTGTGTTGACCGAGCTAGTGCCACGCTACATCTGTGGGCTGTGACACCTTGCCTTTACATTAGATGACCTTTACATACATTAGACCTTGGCATTAGATGACGCCGAGAGCGTTCTACCTAAACATAATGTCTTCTTTTAAATGATTCGTTTTCTTAGCCCTCAAATGTAAATATTTTCGTTAATGCCAAATGCAAGCCACATTTACACTACCATTACAGGCCACGCTAGTCCGCCAGGTCAATCTGTAAAACTAGCGCGCGACCTTACAACATTGTAACTATCCAAGCCCCGACAACTACGCGCAAGACCAAGCTCAGCCAATAAAGCGCCTGCTAGCCAAGTACCTAACAGCATATTTCTTCTCCGCCAGGTTGGACGGCACCCGCGAGGACCTCGTGGACATGTTCATCGTGCACACCATCGAGGAGATCTCCGGCCTCATGGACGCGCACTCGCGCTTCAAGGCCACCCTCGGGGAAGCCGACAAGGAATACCAGGTACCGCCATGACGAAAGTATTTGACATTATCGCCTTTGTGGTCTAATTAATCTACCGTGCGCACGTAGACAGACACAGAAGTCAGAGACGCAGAAGTCGGACGGAACACAGAAGTCGGAGACACAAAAGTCGGAAACAGAAGTAGAAGACACAGAAGTCGGAGACACAAAATACGGAGATGATAAAATACTTTTTTGATCTTTGATTTTTTTATTTCAGGCGATAGTAAACCTGGTGCACCAAGTGGAGTCCATCGTGAAGCAACACCAAATCCCCGGCGGGTTGGAGAACCCCTACACCACGCTCACTGCCAACGTAAGTTCTCATTCGACACTAAAACAACAACTACCAGACACGAAGTTCAGAAGTTATGTCATTTGTAAGAAATATTATATTTCCATTGCATTTGCAAAATCGAAAATATATGAGATTGAGAAACAGAGGGAAACATTTATTGACACACACAAATAAAAATAAAAAATTACAAAAGCTACCAGCAGCCAAGTATTTCCGATAAAAATGTCCACGGAATTACAGAACTGCTGTAATCTAGAAATGAAATGAAATGAAATGAAAATCGTTTATTCAATAGGCATATAAATTGCACTTATGACCGTCAAGTAGTTACATAACAAAAAAACTACATAAAACAAAATATTAAAAAATAATATAAGTACATACAATAATACCTAAAATATATAATTTATATAGATATATAGAGACTAAGAGTAGTAGTATATCCAGTGCTCGACACATTTTTCGTCGCTAAAAAATTACATATAATTTTATTTAAATTTTACGGGGTGATAATAGGAAACAGGTTATTTGTATTCAAGTGTTGCTAAAGACTTAAGTCACTTGCTCTCTCGTATTTTAATTATTTAAAAACAACGATCACTGGTTCCTGTCGAGAACTGGTGCCATCACTCTACATAAATATTTATTACTTTATAACACAATTTGTGAAGAGCTTTTTTTCATTAAAAATACCGATTTTTCAGTCAAATACCATATTATCATCTGCGATTCTCTCATAACAAATGTGTCGTTCACCTGACAGGAGCTGAACCGCAAGTGGTCGGACGTGAGACAGCTGGTTCCGCAACGCGACGGCACGCTGGCCGCGGAGCTGCGCAAGCAGCAGAACAACGAGAACCTGCGCCGCCAGTTCGCGGAGAAGGCCAACGCCGTCGGGCCCTGGATCGAGCGCCAGATGGACGCCGTCACCGCCATCGGCATGGGCTTGCAGGTAACCCAACCCTTAGCCTTTACATTCCAGAAGTCGTCGTCCAAGCTTTGGCTCCCTCGGCTAAATCAGTTAATCAAGCGAGGTCATGTACCTGGCTCAGACCAGGTATGATTGAGCTTTGCTCCGAAAGCCCAAATTTACCGTACGAGTGGTATACTTCCAGAATATCAAAAATACTTGTGAGCTGGCTACTCGCCTTAAATTTGAGCATCGAGAACAAGTGGAAACTTGTTCTCGATGCTCAAATTTAAGGAATAGAAGGAATTCTATCGTAGCCATTTAAATCCACACCTGACACACGCCTTATTAACTTTCTGTATGAAGTTAGCGTAGCAAATTAATGATAATAATTAAAAACAAATGATTTTTCACCAGGGCTCTCTGGAAGACCAGCTACACCGGCTGAAGGAGTACGAGGCTGGCGTGTACGCGTACAAGCCGCACATCGAGGAGCTGGAGCGCATCCACCAGGCCGTACAGGAGGGCATGATCTTCGAGAACAGGTAATGAACACTACCAACATCATCAGAGAAGATATAGACAATATGACAACAGATATGGCGAATTTATTAATTTTGAAAGTCCTGGGCCCACCCCTGTACCCGATTATAGTGAATTAAAACATACTTCAATTTGATCTTAGACTAGGTTCAATGTAGCTTGATTATCCCTTTATGTCGACTTGCGAGCTCTTGTTTCTATTAAAATCGCATAACCAGCTAAACTTGATCTAATTAATTAATTCTCAATACGCATTACTTAATTCCAAATATAAAAAAATACTTTACTTTCGCACAGATATTCCCAATACACAATGGAGACCCTCCGCGTCGGCTGGGAACAACTGCTCACCTCCATCAACCGTACCATCAACGAGGTCGAGAACCAGATCCTGACCCGCGACTCCAAGGGCATCACGCAGGAGCAGCTCACGGAGTTCCGCGCCTCCTTCAACCACTTCGACAAAAACCGCACCGGTACGTCCAAACTGTCACAGATGTACAGTTATCAGACTATCCAAAACTTTCAAATTTCTTAAATATATTTTCAACCTTATAAGGTTCATAAAGTTCAAAGTCTATTGAGAAAATTTGACAGTATGTGGGTGTCTGATGTGCAGGCGTGCCTATAAGTAGTGTTATACAAACTTCTTGGCGGTCGTGAAGGGAGCCGCAAGTCCCATCGCAATAGCAAAATGTAGGTGACAAAACGAGTTCAACCAATTCGGTAGTTGCAGTCACAGCTTATTTCTCAGCCGCCAAGAAGTTAAAATACTTTAAAAATTGGAAGTATTGTGCTCTCTGTTTACCAAAAGCACCCCTATTACTAAAGTCTGCAGTAGATTGTAGTCTCTAAAAGTAATTTTTTGTTAATTGTTGGCCTCTCAAGCATTTATTGATGACATTATCGTTTATAGCACTAAGTTTAACTGAAACAAAAAAAATGAAACCTTAATTTACTGGATTTTACTATTTACCTAGTTGCAATATTCAAATTTGTCAAAAAACATTTTACCATCCAATTCAATAGTCAATTTAGAGACTATAATTAATATCGTCTAAAATATTTACACAAAAAAATTACAAGGTGTACTTTATTACACCTTACTTAAATAGTTTGAAATACATAGTAGGCCAGTGACCTATTGCACAGGCGTGGGCGGCTTTTCTGACATAATGACTTTTTTTGCGAGTCAATGAAGATACTTATCGTATTGAACCGTTACTCATACATTGTACTCTTGACCTTTCTTTGTGTGTAGGTGAATGTTTATAAAACTTACTGGTAAGACTAGCGAGTTTACACCACGTTGTGGGACATGGAATCAACATGGCTACGATTCTGCTAATTTAAAACATCCACAATCGTGTGTCAGTGGCCTGAATTTTACAATCTACTCAAAGTTTAAATCAGGCTGCCGACAAAGTTACTATTTGATTTTGTATGTTTTATGGTTTATTTTATTTCGAGGATACTTTCTGCTATGCTATAACAATGTGTGACTTGTAAAAGTAATGTAATTCAATTACTCACATGAATCGCATTTTTTTTACCAACAAGTTTTTACGTTTCTAAATATTTCTTAGTTATGGATTTCATGTTTCCATATCCCTAATCTATTGAGACCTTATTGAATAGTACCTAAACTAGAGGCGATGTTTCTTATTACTATTACGTTCGTTTTTTTAAGTAAGATTGACGACGCACACTTTGATACTGACCGTTTAATGTTTTGTTGGCAGGCCGGCTAGCACCCGAGGAGCTGAAGTCTTGCCTAGTGTCGCTGGGCTACAGCATCGGCAAGGACAGGCAAGGAGAACTCGACTTCCAGCGCATTCTCGCTGTCGTCGACCCCAACAACACAGGTAAATACCTACTCTTCTCCTGAGATCAAGGCCTTATTGGGGTCCAGAGCAAACCCATTTGAAATTATATGAAAAACAAAAGAGGTAAGTAGGTCATCTTCTACTTCTTTTTATTTTAAATTCACATGAGTTTGCTCTTGATCTTAAACTGAGACCAGATGGACCTCACCTTGAGGCCGATCCGATCCCCTCGGGAGAATCTAGTAAGGACCGGGGACGTACGAGTTCGTGATGCCATTTCGTGTAGAAAACCTTTTTACTGTGCTTCGTTTCACACGGCTTGAAGGAACCCTTTAATTTCTCGCCGCCCTAAAAAAATCCGGTGAAGCTGAAAAAGCCCAGAGGCAAGCAGCAACCTCTCAAAAAAACATCTTGAGATTAAACGAGCATGCCCAGAAAGTGCCTGCTCACTCTTACCTTAATAGACGAGGGTTTGTAAAACTACTGGCAAAGTATTACACTCTTTGGCTGTATGCATAAAAGCTGTGTGTGCTCGACACGACAGTGTCTGTCAGTCAGGTGACACTAAAAATACCGTTCAAGGCGATCGGCAAAATAAAAAAAAACGATAGTGTCTATGATCCTATTATAATGTACCTACTTGAACTAAACCTATGGATTCGTTAACGGTCGTTTTGTTTTCCAGGCTACGTTTCGTTCGACTCATTCTTGGACTTCATGACAAGGGAATCCACAGACACAGATACAGCTGAACAGGTCATCGACAGCTTTAGGATTTTAGCTGGTGACAAGGTAAGTCGAATGCAACCTTGGCTGGAACAACATAGGAAGTGGTTAATGACGATCGAAAAGTGAAACCGTACAACTACGTCTGCGGTCTAGTGGTTAGACCTTTAGTTTCAATCCTTTTCGATTCGATTCTCAGCACACGGTACATATTATTTTATCTACTCTTTTTGGTTAATAGGGCTTGTTTTAAGTCCGCCTAGCTCACCAGCAGTCTATTGTCATAAAAACAATATTAGTGTGATTATTGTTGGGTCATAAGTTACCTGCCATCAGGTGAGCAAGCTAGGCGCTTTCCCGAAGTAAAAACAAAAGACCTATATAACTGAAAGGCGATGTTCAAAGACAGCATTAGCTTGCTCTGTACTTACATAAGAAGTGTTTTTTTTACACATCTGACGGGCAAGCACAGTGCCTAATCTCACTTGATGTTAAGTGATTATGAAGCCAATCGATAGAAGCGCACTGCACCTGCTATCTTGTCAGCTGATATCTTATCCCTAGCTGCCGGAACACAACATTGCTACAAACATTTATGTCATTGCGGCATATTTAGAAAAGATGGTGGTTGCAAACCAGGCGGACAAACAAGCCCCACCGCTAACCAAACTGAGTACACAAAAATGTACTGGGAATCAAATCTGGAACCTCTGCGTCCGAGATCGGTGGTACAGAGGCGGTTGTTTGAGTGGTTTATAACATTGTAATGTAACCACAGCCCTACATCACCGCCGAGGAGCTGAGGCGCGAGCTGCCGCCCGACCAGGCGGAGTACTGCGTGGCGCGCATGCCGCCGTATCGCGGGCCCAACGCGCCGCCCGCCGCGCTCGACTACATGGCCTTTTCCACCGCGCTCTACGGCGAGACCGACCTCTAGGTAAACACACCGTTAACCAGCTGACTTGTACTGTTCTTCATTCATTTTATAGTGAAATCTATATTGCCATAATTTATTCAAAATTCAAAATTTAAAAAATTTATAATCATTTATTCAGTTTAGGCTACAAATAGCTCTTATGAATGTCACTATGCCGGTTCGTAAGTATAGGTACTCTGGGCGGGCGACCTTGTACTGAGAAGAACCAGCAAGAAACTCAGCAAGTGTCAAGCTCTATTCTCCCTTACAGCGTCAAAAATGTTGGTTTTAGAATCCGATCGTTTCTCTTATTGGTCTCGTAATAATGGCGACTGACCGGACCTTATCATCGTAACGTAACAGTAACGTACCATTCGCGGCGAGCTTGATGTTACAGCATTGCTTACTGACCGATACACCGACTACCGACCGATACATTGTGCGTGCGGCTAGGACTAACTTAATTCTATATTGCCATTACCAGCTAAAAGATTAGCTGATGGTCAGTCAATGATCAGGATCTAAAACGGAGAAAAGTTTCTCTGTTTTAGCTAGATTAGGAACTTTACTGCATTACTGCTGGGTGACAACCATCCCAAGTTTGTCTTTCACAGTTGATGGTTATAAGCATTCTCTGCTCGATTAGCCAATAACAAGATATCTATTAATATTTATTAAATGTACCTAATAATATTTAGTTTTAGGTATACGATGCTCAGTTCGTGTAATGCTATAATTACATTCTACTTTTGTAGTTAGCACTTTAAATATTTTTTCAGCAAGTTGTCTACACCCATTTGTTATTTGGGCAGACGCCAAAATTCCTTCCAAATATACCTACAGCTCGTTTGTACTCATATAAAATTGACTTAGATGCAGGTCGCAGGCGTCACATCACCGGACACCGTCACCTAGAAGTCACTGCGGGATCGAAGCCTCGCAACCGACTGCACCGCGCCACTCAGACCGAAGCACTGGCGTCACGAAGAACAATCATTATTTTCCTTACATTGACACCCAAACGCCCTAAGCCGTCGATGTAACGCAAATAATATTTGTAATATTTATAATTTTATTAGTCTTTTAAAACAGTTCTATATTAAAATACATATGTGCAATGTTCAAACCAAAAATGCCATTAACTATCACACCGAGGAACTCTTCTCCCTAATTTTCACTAGAAACCGTTTTGGCTCAAATCAGAAAAATCATTTATATGTTTAAATCTCTCTATTTATACTTAGCATTAGGTATTTTTAACTTTTATATGAAATTCTCAGAGAAGTCACAAAAACTTATTTGTAAGGTAAAATGGTGCTAATGTTAGGCTTGACTATGTGTGACACCAAATTAAGACTCATACATATTGTGAGAATGTTTTTTTTGTTATATTTTTTTTATTTATAAGCAAACATTATTTATAAAGTTCACTTTTTATTTACTGCCATTAGTACCTAATTGTAGTAATCTGATGGTAGGTATATCATCTAAACTTACAAGGTTGCAGGGAAGTGTCACACGAATTATTTATGTCTTATTGATTGCCATAGCTTGCCTGCATCTATTTATTTATCATTTGAATATCGATTTATCGTTTTTGAGAGTATTTTGAATGGAGTACTCAAAATAAATGATCTGCCATATTTTTGTCTTTTAATAATGACTGTGTTGTTAATCCAACCAATTATATTATGATGAGATACAGTGGTACGTAGAATAAGAATGGATTATGTGCCCAAAAGTATACTAACTCGAATGTACAGCTAATTTAATAAAGCTCTTAAACACAAATATGTTTTATTTTTAAATGCCTACCTACATCTTAAAATTCATAAAGAATAACATGTACTTAAATGGTACATAACAAACAAAAATTTTTTTAACATTGTAGAGTACAATATAATCTAAAGTAAAATCTACAATTATGTAACATTCAATATTGTTGCTATTGTACATAAGGAAAGAATTTCTACCCAAATAAACAATCTATACAATTTCATCTGAATTAAGCATTGAAAACTCATTTAAGTGGTACATATCCACAAAATGTCAGCTGTAATTTTATGGAATTATGAACTGACTAGGTATATAGCCATAGGTACTAGAATTAGGTAGGGATTGGTATTATTTACTTGTTCTAAAGCCTTTTAGTTATGATATAGATATTCATTTACCAGGCATCCCCAGTATTTAAGAGATTTAAGTTTAAGATTGAAGGCAAAACTACCAACATAAAAATTTGAAGTACAGCAACAGATAAATTAAGAGATTTTAACTAACTACAAACCATTAATGAGAAACTAGTACTTTGGCCACTTTAGCTACTAAAGTGACATAACAAAACTTTTTGTCATTAAAACTATGCAATTAAACATGCCTTTGTCCATTTACATTCTAAAGTTTACATAACAAGAATCTATAAAATGACAGCATATTTTATACACAAACATCTTAATAAGTTTTAGGTATTATTTGTCCTCTTCCTTCTTTGGTGCAGGTGCATTAAGCAGAGCGCTTTTTATTCCAACCTTCTTTAATTCTTCAACCAATTCTCCCGATTGATGCATCTGTAGCATTATGTCACAACCCCCAACAAAGTCGCCATTAATAAATACTTGTGGGATTGTAGGCCAATTTGAATAGTCTTTTATACCTAATAAAGAAATAAAAGATACTTTATTTGCTTGGACACATGATATTAAAATTAAAAAATTATAATATAATACACATTAGATTTTTTTCAGGGTTTGCAATCACAAGGAAAATGAGTTAGTTATTGGTTGTCTCATATAAAAGAGTAATTAGATATAGTAGTAAAACAACTGCTCTTTAAATGACGATCTCATTAGATGTTTAATTTTTAAATTGAAAATGTTCTGATAAATAGTATGTAGTACTTCTCACAATTTATGTTAGTATCAATGTACCTACTTTGTTTTTGTTTTAATATTTTTTATTTATTATTAGGTATTATTGTATATACATTTTATTATATTATGCATGTGGATTGTCTTCTTGCGGGGCACAGGCCTCCCCTTAATCTCCAAAGTTTTCCAATTATGCGGTATGGATAATTGCTTTTGTTTGCTAAAATTGTGCCAATATCAACAGTAGCGATCTTCTTTTTAATAAAAATATCAAAAGAATTTAATTCAAAAGTAGGGTCAGTGTCTAGACATTTAATAAAGGCCCTTCATACTGACCTTGCCTAATATCTTCATCAGCCAGTACATCATGGCTATCATATGGAACAGCGTGCATTCTCATAATTTGTACAACAGCATTGCTAAATCCACATCTCGGGGCATCGGGAACACCTTTCATAAATACTACAACTTTGTTATTTTTTACTATTTTATCAATCTTCTCCTTCGTTGCAGCATCAGAGAAAGAACGAAAAGTTAACCTCGTAGAATTGTTATAAATAGACAATATATTTCTTCTCAACAGCGTATTCATTTTTAAATATAACTTATCAACAGAAAAGGAACCAACGACGCGTTTAATTGCTTTTCTTTAATTAATGCTAATTTCGTGTTTTAACAAGTTTAGTTTTTTTACTGACACTGACAACAATAACAAATTGACAACTTGGTACAGAGTTGCCAGATGACAGGTTTTTTTCTCGTACCAGTGTTGCCAAACACTCGTACTTTCAAAGGTTAATCTCGAACAATAGTATAAAGTACAACAAATTAAATTTATATTTTATGCTATTTAGCGTACTATTTAACTTATGCTGACATTCAGAGATGAAACTTAAGTTCAACTTACAAATATCAAACTTTAAGCATTCTAAGTTCGCCTTATTTCGCCGATTTTGACTACTCAGGTTTTCTTAGCTTGAACTTAGACTTTTTAATTCAATTCTGGATACGAAAATGCCTATAAAGTATCCTAGTTTTACATTTGTAAGTTGTACTTAGCTAAGTTCAAGTTTCGTCTCTGAATGTCAGCCATAAAGTAGTCATTTCTTTACGCTTATAGCTTACTAGCTGACCCGGCGGACTTCGTACCGCTTTGACAGTTTCTATCATTGAGTTTAATATATATCAATGGTTTCCATGACAACAAAAAAGACAAATCATTTTGTATTGAAATATTAAATTGTCATTTTTAGTATTTTATTTAATATTTTTTTTTATATAGCCTAATTTACTCAGCGCTTTTAAATCGGTCTAGTAGTTTTTGAGTTTATTCGTTGCAAACATACATACATACATACATACATACATACATACATACATACATACATACAAAAATACAAAGGTATCCTCTTTATAAATATTAGTATAGATTGGCTGATACCGGTACGCGAACGCAGTCATTATTATTAAAATCTCGTACGAGAATTTTATTATTCTTGTATCTCGTGTAGAAACTGTAAATCTCGTAATGGTACGATCTCGAGATTTCTCGTACGTCTGGCAACCCTGACTTGGTATTTCTTCTTCTTTTATTTATGGCATGTTTTGTGTCTACGTAGGTAGCCATAACACGGAAGGAATCGTATAACTGGGTCCCTTTTTAGAAATTAGAATGACAAATGAATGAATAACGATGAATGACAGACACTGCCATAAGTCATGACCTCAGAACAATAACTAAAGCTTTAGTTATTGTTCTGAGGTTATTGATAATAAGTAGTTTTCGAGAACGATCACGTGTACGCCAGCTTGATCATGATGGCAGCGTACACACTAAAAAAGGTCTTAAGTTCTTAAACTAAAGAGGCACTAATTATTTTGTGTTTGCTAATTACGCTCTAATTTTACGCACTAAAAGATGGCATAACAAGAAACGTGAAATCGACCATGTGTACGCTATCTTAACGGACACGTGTTTGCAAATTAAACAAAAATGCGACGTTACTTTTCAAATTCTTAGGTCTTAGAGCATTAAACCAACTGGAGACGCCACTGTCAGGCGTTCCCCTCTGCCAAAAGAGTATGACCGCCGATCATACTCGTTATATAAAACTAGTTCCAGCGTGTTCCAGCGTCATTTGCAAATCACGGTGCACGCGATAAGACCTGAGCAAAAAATGCCAAATTGCAGCGTGTTTTCACGTAAAAAGCGATCAGAAACGTCGATTGTACAAAAGGATAACGTTACTTTTCATCTGTAACTATTATTTTGTCTTAATATTATTGAATAATGCACAAAATTTGCAAAAAACTGAAAAAATATTGTTAATCAAAAAGTGTTGCCACTAAAACGTCAAGTTGCAACTTTGCGTAACTTTTAAAGTTGAACGAGCAAACATTGAATTACAATTTATATTTCACGTTCTATAAAGTTAAAACTTTATTTTTACTATAAATGCTTATTTAATTAATGATAGATCACTACTTTTAAATTGTAACTTATTTTGTTTTTACAGATTTTTTTTCAACTTAATTGCATTAAAAATTCTCAATACTATGAAACTGTATGTTTATGATCGGTCTACTTCATTAATATATTATATTTACGTTTCGTCACTTATCAAGAAAATAGGAAATTTTAATTTAATTACATTGGCCACACTGCAACAAAGTTAGAGCTGTGACAGTACAAAACAAAATATTGATATCGACTTCATCATAATGTTTATTCTGGCTATTATAGGAAAATAATAATATAGATAAATAAATTTAAAAAAAAACAACAAATTATTAGAGATCGAAACATACTTATCGGACTTCTTGGCGGGAAAGTGAAGAGTCATGTCTGCGGTTTTGTTTTATTTTCTAAAATTTGTGTTATGTCGAATATTAATGTGAAATAATGGTGGATTATTAAACGTTAAGTGTTCGTGAGTATGCATGAGTGTTGGCAAATGAAACAAAACAGTGCAACGTCACTTTTCAAATTCTCTCAAGAAGTCCGCCCGAGGACTCAGTAAAGCCCCACATCTTTACTGAGAAACTCGAGGGGTTGGGTGGTATATCATTTCTCACTTCTCATTTCTATTATCATTCATCATCATCATACAGAAAAGAAATATTGTTTATTTATGTATTGTACTTGTTAGAAAAATTACTTTGACACTGGCTAAATGTGCTAATCGCACGAAGCCATCAACAAAATGAAAAAAAAAAAAAAAAACATACTTATCTCCATTTGGAGAAAAGGTAGTGGAATATAAAGCGGGCTTCGTAGTATTTTCTACTAAAAAATTAAACGCAGTACATGCATAAAGAGTTTATGTGGGGAGCCAAATGACAAAAGTTTAACATACCAAAAAAGTCGTGGTGGCCTATTGTATGCATCAAAAGAAGTTATTGATTTATGTCTCCTTTGTGAATTAAAGATCCGCTTAACTGATGACAAAAAAATAAAAAAATAAAAATAAAAAACCTATTAAATTAATACAACATTATAAGCATCAAAATAATAGTTAATTTCTGACAGAAATAACAACACCTACACCATAGAATTTAGTTAAAACTATAAGATTACGTTTTTTATTCCAATTTTTTTTTAAACTACTTGAACACTTAGAGTGGCTTTGATGCATTAAAGAACTTTGCATCATTCAAAGATTTAACCTCAGAAAGCAGTTTAAACCTTGACAGCATTAGGTATATTTCGCTGTTCGTTTGTATGATATCATTCTGGAGTTCGGTATGTACATACCTGTATATTGATATGTTTGTTTTAATTTAAGTCTCTTGCTTTTAAATTCAGCCTTATTTGGAAACTTATATAGAAATAAGAAAAATCTCTCGAATAATTGCATTTGGAAATCTGAAAAATTAAGACCCTACGTTACCTACAAAAAAGAATTGATCTGCTTTATGGAACCATGAAAGTACTATACATGTTGTTAAATTTTTCGGTTCCTCTTGATTGAGAGTCGGTTAGATAAGTAGCAAACTATTTTTCCATAATGAATGAATAAGATTGCAGCTTTTCTTAAAAACAATAATTCTCCTTGGAATGGAATAAAATTATGTAGGTATATTTTGCAGATTTTGACTTATCCTAATTAATAACTGTCGATTTTAACAATAAAGAAAAGCAAAGTGTCTACCTTCATTAACCATACTGAAAAGCCTGATTTAAACAAAAAAAATCACATTAATATTCATCATCATCATCATCATCTCAGCCAAAAGGCGTCCACTGCTGGACAAAGGCCTCCCCCAAGGATCTCCAATACGACCAGATTTGTGCAGCCCGCATCCAGCGGCTTCCCGCGACCTTTACCAGATAGTCGGTATACCTTGTTGGAGGCCTGCTGACACTGCGCTTTCCGGTACGCGGTCACCACTCGAGGACTGTTCCGCCCCAGCGGCCTTCAGTCCTGCGAGCGATGTGGGGCACTTGAGCTTAGCAACTTTTCGGGCTATGTCATTATTATTGGTATCGACAAATTAAATCGATAGTGTCAAGCACTATCGACGTTTACATAAAGTTGCCGTCAGACTCGTGCACGGACAGGTTATCCCTGTGTGTGAATTTATTAGTGTGCGTCTAGTTTATGCTAGTGTTTAATAATTTTGTCGTTTGCGTGCGTAGCGACGTCTTTGACATCTTTCACAAGATGATAAACTTTTAGTTACCCATTCGATGACCAGCCTTTGCGAAAGCTAACAACAAAACAACAACAACAAGAAAACAAAGCCGCAGACATGGACTTTTCATTTTCCCGCCAAAAAGTGGACATTTAATTTTTATGTCTTTATTTTTATCGTTTTTTGTTAAGGACCCTATGTGGATATGAAGCTTTTTGCAGAGTCACTTGCTAAACGGAAGAGAATCTATACTAATATCAAATAATTATAATATTTAACACAAAGTTTCAATGAATTTTAGGCTGTATGTGCCAGATCCCTCTGTTTATACTAGCTGGAGAAGAATATAAAAAAAATAGTCATACCTACCTACTTCTCAATTTCTCATGCATTTTTTGCAATTTAATTTGTGTTAATTATATGTTTGTGCTTGTGAAACAAATAGACTACATGAAAATGGAAAACGCTGAAGAAATATTCCATTTCCTAGAAGAGTTCTCTAAACGTAAACCAAAAACCATCCCTCAAGAGCTCAACGACTACTTGGCGTACGTAGCGCGCACCGGTGATCCCGTCTACCAATGGTCTCTGGTGAAGTGTCTATTCAAAGAAAAGCTTTTAAACGTAATTACAGACTTCTATGAGACCACGTCTGGCATAGACATTCCACCATATCCAAACGTTGACCCATTCAATTACGATACAATGAAGAACAGTTTGTTAGAACGCCTCGACTCCTTTACTTCTGCACCTTTTACAGTTCAACGAATTTGCGAACTTCTAACTTATCCCCGTAAGCAATATAACCGAGTGGATAAATTTATGAGAGCTATTGAGAAGAACATATTAGTTGTTAGCACCAGAGAACCTGGGATTCAGCGTCATATTGAAGCAGAAAACGGTGAACCAATGGAGCCCATCGTAAACGGCTCCGACAATAATTCCGAATACAATGTTGATGTTGAAATGGAAGATATGTCATGGAAAGAGAACTCGGAACCCCAGCAGAGTTCTGAACCTCAACCTAGTTCGTCTGATACCCACATTTCTGTAGATGATATTGAAGCTCGACTGAAAGCCAAACAAGAGGCTCCAATGGATACTCAAGATAAAGTTGCTACTCAATATGAATCAGTGACTCCTCCTGAATTAAATGTAACTACCGATGAACCAGTAGCTGAACCTAAATCAGTGATCACAACTGATCAGCAACCAAGTACATCAGTTATAGAAGAACAAAAAACAGAAGCCGTGGAAGTGGAAACACTAGACACTGATGATAAGCCAAAAATGGATGTTGAGATGAAATTGGAAGGAGCTAGTGAAAATCAAACTTTAATTATACCAGAAATAAAAGTGGATGATGCAGAAATGACTGAACAAAGGTTGACTGAACTGGTAAATTCAGAAAAAACTGAAGAAAAACAAATTGAAAAAGAAACTGTAATTGAAATTAAATCTATTGTAGACGATCAGCAGCCTAACATCGATGAAAGTAGTTCTGATTCAAACTCTAAAGAAGAATTGGAGAACAAACTCATATTAGATGTCCATACTTCGAGCGAGGAGAGTTCATCATCTAGCGATAACACTGATGGGAACAGTAATTCTCCAAAAACAGTTGAAAGTCAAGGTGATGTTCTTGAAGAGTCCAGCCAGTTTGATTCTAATATGGGAGAAGAAAAAGAGGAAATTCAACTGGAGCCAGAGAAAATTCAACCGGAGCCAGAGAAAATTCAACCGGAGCCAGAGAAAATTCAACTGGAGCCAGAGAAAATTCAACCGGAGCCAGAGAAAATTCAACTGGAGCCAGAGAAAATTCCAGAACCATGCATACAAGATACTCCACCAGCAATTACTATTGAAAGTGATAACTATAGTATTAGTGATGTCAAATCTGAACTACCCCAACCTATAGTCAACGAACCAGTAATAAAAGAACCAGTACCTTCAGCTGAAGAACCAAAGGTAGTGGTTTTAACTGATGAGGAAAAGAAGGAGGAACAGCTCTCTGGCGAAGATATAAAAAGCACTGAAGTTATAACTGAAAATCCAAGCTCATAAAATGTCTATTATCAATTCATAGGGCAACCAATTAGGAAAAGATTTAAATGATGTATTTGTAGATTTTTTAGATTGGAAGGTCTATTTTTACAATGATTTATTTTATAAGTATACGAATTTAAGTAAACACTTGTAGGTAATGCACATCTCGTAATATGTGTATTGGTCATGGCCATAGTCTATTATGTATGACTAAAAGTAAGAAGTAGTATCATGATTGCGATATGTATCTTATTTTAACACCAATATGGACAACTACAAAACTTGCCAAGCATACTTCACTGTACTTTAGCTGGGTTGGTTTCCTAGATTTGCAGATCTGAAAGGTGCATGATCCTGCAATCTCCCATGAGGAAGGCTAAACCAAAAAACGAGGAGACTAGAAGGTGAGCTTCATTCATACTGCGGTCGAGCAATGCACACATAGACTCTTTCAAGGACATAAAATCTGGCAACAGCTGTGCTCAGACTTTTACGAGATTCCATGTCCATCCTGCAGCCGCCTTATTTTGTGGCTAAACACTCGTTAGGTTATTTCATGTCTATTAAAAATACAAATAAAGATAACTGCTTTAATCAAGAGTTTATTGAAAACAAGCCAACATTGAATCAGTTTCAATAATTTAACACAATATAATTAAACTAGATCTCACCATGAACATTAATGGAAGTTGTAGTATACATTTGTAATAGATAATAATTACTGTGTGATGATTGATGAATGACAATTTCTGTAATTTTAGTTTTATAATTTGTATGACAAGAAATAATGAATTCATTCCTAAAAGTTTTTTTTATTATCACCTTTACCTTTGCCTTTCTATTTGTTTATAATAGCTAAGTTTTATAAAACTATGTAACATAATACAACATACTAAACTTATCATTTAAAAGTTTAAGTAATAATTATTGGTTTCAATTTTGACATTGCTAATACATTACCTACTGTTCTATTACTTATGTTCTATTGCTAACAAAATAACTAAACATATTAAAATAATAACACATTGTAGTTCCATAGTATATAAATTAATATACTTTTGTCTTAATACTAAACAACAATAAACTAAATATCTAATGAAGTACATAAATTCGTCAGTCCTAAGTATGTATTGTACTAAAGTGATTATCATACTACCATTGTACAAGTTTAAAAAAATATATATAATCAGGCACTAATTCAAACAAATATCAAGTCATTTACCTACGTTAAATCTATATACAATTATCAAAAATAATACTATTAGCTTATGTACATATTCACACTGGAATATTTTATTTCTTTCTACCTAAAACTTTGAGCTCGTTCCTCATTATCTTCCCGGCGACGTTTCTTGGAATGGTGTCCAGGAAAGCTACTCCTCCGTCGAGATGCTTGTACTTGGTAAGTTTCTTGGCAACAAAGTCGTAAATATTCTTCTCCTCGAGTTTGTACTTTGGCTTGAGGACTACGAACGCTTTAGGCAGCTCGCCGGCCAAGTGGTCGGGCATTCCCACGACAGCCACGTCTGCTACCTCCGGCATTTCCATAATGACGCTCTCGATTTCAGTTGGTGACACCTGTAGGTAGATTTTGTATTTGAATTATATAATTATTAGCAAAAAACAGTGTGTGGATATCATCCTTTGAGACTAACAAGCTAATTAATGTTGGTCACAAATTAGTAATGAGCGAGTTCATTTAGGTAAGTACCTACATTACTGGATCACAGACTTCAAAAAAAAAGTGGCTCTCAATCGTTTGTTGCCTGAAATAGATACATCTGTTCTATTCTATTCTAATTCGACGAGGTGATTTAAATCTTTAATGTACGGGATTTGTCTTCTAAATTTAGAAATAAAATTCTCAAAAATATATCCTATTTGACAGATGAAAAGTTCTCAAAACTCCTGGTGGTATAGTGGTATACCGCTAAGAGGTGGCAATCAAGCACAAATTGTTTTTATACCTACTAGTGAGATTATATCTGAGAATATTATTCTAAGGATTATATATATTTTTTCTTTATTAAGTATTCTTAATCATTTGGCAAATAGCTGACATTATGACATTAGAAAAAGTTTGCGGGTAGGTACTTTATTATTGTTGTTTAATAAGAAGGTAATATGCACAAAAATATTTTAATATATATTAAATTTCGTAAGTGGCACGTTGCAATACCTACGTCATAATACTTTTACCATCGTAATCCTATTATCGTATTTTGATAAAACTAAAACTAGGTTAATAACATACCCGACCCGTGTCCGGCCTACCTCTAATACCAATTAGGTATCTACGTACTGTCTTATTTATAAATAATCGATACTGGTACTATTGGGACTCGGTCAAAGAATTTAATTTTAAGAGTGGATATTTGTAAATTTTCAAGCCTTCCGTGACCAGCCAACTTAGAGCATTTAATGCTCTAAGCCAGCCAACGCCGCCGGAGGTTTTGTAGAAAATTTAAGGGTGCCTCATAAGATAAGGCTTTTAGCTCGAGAAGACCGTTTCGTGCTAATTTTTTTTTTTAAGAGAGTTTGCTGAATGCCACTGGGCATTTTCAGCTTCACCGGACTTTTTTGGGGGCGGCGAAAAACTTGTAGGGTTCCTCAAGCCGTGTGAAACAAATCACCGTCAGAGGTCTTCGAAAGGGAACCGCATCACGCACTAGTGCGTGTCCCGTGCCCTACTAGATTCTCCGAGGGGTTCGGATCGGATTTGATTTCGTGCTAGTGGGTAATACAATACACTTCTACGGGGTAATAAAAGTCCTTAGAAAACCTCTAGAATTGTTTTGTCATCAAAGAAGATACATCGAATGTTGTTGCCGTAGCCAAACTAACATTGGGCGGGTCACCTGATGGAAAGTAATCACCGCCGCCCATGGGGATGGCAAACCAAAGTAATCGCAGATACTTTGCCGGCCTTGAAGAAGGAGTTGGATCTTGAGGAGAGAGTAGGAATTGGGAGTGAGAGGGGTGAGAGATGGGCCTCCGGTACTTTTACTCACCGGACGAAACACAATAGCAACGAGTGCCATTGTTTCACGCCGATATTCTGTGAGAGGGTGGTATTACGTCGGGTGAGCCGGCCCATTTCGTGCAACGCAGCGTGGCTCCAGACATTTCATTTGACATTCAGTCACGTTAACAAAAATAATAATTAGTTAGTATAGCATTGATGCAGCGGCTCCTGGCGACATACAAGAAGAGTAAAAATTTTGCCATACAAAATTTCGTTTTCATAAACGCCCAATGAACATACCTACCTTACCTACGGATGGCAGTCCGCTTTCGAATTCGTGTCATAAAACTCGTTAGCGTTGCGAAATTTAAACAACGTGCCACAACGCTCGTAAAAATAACTAACTAAATAATTCACTGATTTCAAAATGTATAAACATAGGCTTTTTACGTTCTCGTTTCGATTTCCATAGAAGTCGGTGCTATGCAACTCAAAAGAATTTGTAAAGTTTTACCTGGTTGCCCTTAACCTTGATGAGCTCCTTGGTCCTGTCGACGATGTAGAAGTAGTGCTCCTCGTCGTAGTAGGCCACGTCGCCGGTGTGCAGCCAGCCCTCGCTGTCCACCGTCTCCTTAGTCGCCGCCTCGTTGTTCCAGTAGCCTTTCATTACCTGGTGGCAGGCACAATAGCAGCGATTAGATTTTAAATGACTTTTAAAAAAAGGAGCAGGTTTTCAGCTCGTCTGTACTCGTCTGTAATAAGTTACTATTATTAGTTTGAGTCAGTCTGTTCTGTGATTATGTATATTCGCGCATATCTTCGACACATATGTACCTACCTACCCTATGCACCGAAATGTCGCAGACGCTTATGCGATTTTGCATAATTTTTTATCAATAGAGTTTTGAGTTTAAACCGCCTCTGTGGTCTAATGGTTAAGATCACCGATTTAGACCCAGTGCTCTGCCACTCGGCCACCGAGACGTTTTATCAAAGCAACTAAGAAATATAACAGGCGCAATGTCAACAGTGTAGTTATTATGACATAGTAATCACATAATAGCTTTAACCGCCTCTGTGGTCTAGTGGTTAAGACCACCGGTTTAGACGCCGAGGTCCCGGGTTCGATTCCCAGCGGGGGGTACATGTTTGTGTACTCGGTTTGGTTGGTGGTAGGACTTGTTTGTCCGCTTGGCTAGCTACCACCATCTTATCTAAATATGTCGCCATAACATCAATGTTTGTAGCATTGTTGTGTTCCGGCAGCTAGAGATAAGATAGCCAGTGCCTCACTAGTTGAGGATGCTGGGTGAAGCTAAAGTAAGCTATTTGCGATCTAATGATTCATTTGTCTCGGTAGATCGTACAAAAAGACGGGCGGCAGTTCGTACTCCAATGTCCTGTTTTTTTCACATTACTAATATACACACATTTACAAAAAGTGCTCAACAATGTCGCAGCTGTGTTTAGTGATTCGGTTCGTCTTTGTGATAGTTGTTCAGCAGTCAGCATGCCCCACTGATCTAAATACGTCAGTGCCAATGCCAAAGTGCGTAATCAGCAATTTTTTAGTTTGACGTTGTCGGTGATTGTTTTACGGAAATATTGTGCAAATGTACAACATGTATTTATGAAATTTGCAATTAACTACTTACTTTACGAGTACTAAAACATTGCAATAAATTGGCATACCTATTATAATATTATATAATAAAATAAATATAATATTATTGTTCTTTTAATGTAGGTACAGTGTCTCGTTAGCGCAGCGTTATAATCGTTTTCGGTCGTCAAGATTAGCAGCCTTCGTAATGCCGGGTCTTCGATAGATATCCACGACGAGCTCTGTTACGTGTACGAGGCTGTTTACATAGGATATGCATGGGCTATGCAGCGTAACAGTCGTTAATATCCACCAATCCGCATTCGCCAGCTCGTTCGCCCCATGCGCAAAATTATTCATGTGGGAAGGTCCAGCAGGCAGACGTTTATACATAAATTACTGGAGAAAATAACGTATTTTGCGTACGCATACACTGCGTCCGTGAAGACGCAGAAGCTTATATGTGACTCCCGACCCTTCAACGCCCTACCAAGTCTCAAAGACGTCAGCAGAGAAGTTTCGCACAAAATACTTCAGTACGGGGAGTCTCTTGCCACCAGGGTATTTCGGGAGTGCACTGAGGAATCATCAGAGCCTACCCTGGCAGAAACCGCATGCTCAATTAGAAGAACACCAGATTTTTCTTTTGATAAAGTTCGCTGATTGCCACTGGGCATTTTCAGCTTCACCTTGGCTTTTTTGGGGCGGCGAGAAACCTAAAGGGTTCTTCAAGCCGTGTGAAACGAAGCACCGTCAAAGGTTCCCTAGAGGGATCGGGATCACGCACTAGTGCGTGTCCGCTTGTCGAAATGTATTTCAAAAGTTTTCGTAAATATTTTTTGGTTAAAAGATGAGGTTTTTCTCTCGCACTGACCTGCGGCCCCTTCAGCCACAGCTCGCCGGACTCGTGCGGGCCGAGCGCCTGGCCCGTGGTGAGCGACACCACGCGGCCCTGCGTGCTGCAGATCAGCTGGCCCACCGACCCCACCTTGCTGTGCGGGTACACGTACGGCGTCATCAGCGTCACCGGCGAGCTCTCCGTCATACCGTAACCTGGAATGTAGTAGGTCAAACCCTCTAACAACAGTAACCCAGTAACAATCTCTCTTCTGTGGTAAGAATATTACCTATATCTTGACGATTGTTTAATCTAGATAGGTAGGTATTACTTTACTTGAAAAACAAGCATTGAAAAATTTTTCACGAGCGGTTTTCGAACCCCATGACATGCCGAACACCCCAACTAATGCTTACGCACATTACTTGTTTTTCAAATTGGTATTTGTTCGCAACAAAATTTGCGTAAAAATATACTTATCTCATACTCGTAGACATAAGTAGGTACTTTATTGCTTACTTACACAAATTACTAACATATTGATCGGTACAGGGAAGGCGTGACGTCTGTCATACGCTTTTTACTACGATACTACCGTGGGCGATATGCTTTACTCGTATAGCACTCTAACCTTTCATACCTTAGGAAGCGCCATGTGACGGACAAATAATTGAATTTTTATTATGTCTGGGTTTTGTGGAAGTCTGTCAAATCCTGACTTGATGATTACATATATCGCATTAGCCACAAAGAGTTAATACCCATGTTACTTTAAGTGTAGGAAAAAATAAAATCAGCGTACCTACTCAGTTATGCAACACTTGTAGTAGGATGATGAAGCAGAGTTACCAAGATACGAGTATATTGAAGAAAATAATTAATTTGATAAAAGAACCATTATAGTACTGACCTTGCAGCAACCTAACTTGATCCTTAGTCTTCTGGCATTTGAGTAGGAACTTCTCCAAGATACTGTCGGTGGTGGGGGCGGCTCCCACCATGATGGTCTCCACCGACATCAAGTGGTCTTTGGTGACCATAGGGTGCGTGCCCAGGAAGGCGAGCAACGAAGGCACCACGAACAGAGTAGTCGGCTTATACTGCACTAAGCACTTTATGTAGTCGTCAGGTGTGAATCTGTAAGATATTTAATGATAATTAACCTTTCTGTATAGTGCCCAATCCGTCCTACGAACAATAAAAATTCTATTGTGTCTGTATTCACAGCACACGACGGATTTTTGTAAAAAATACTTTATGGCACTTTGGAACCAATGTTGTACCTATATTATCATCATCAGCTCATTTTATGTCCCCACTGCTGGGGCACAAGCCTTCCCTATGGATGGATAGGGAAACCGGCCTTAAACCACCACGCGGGCCCAGTGCGGATTGGTGGTTGTTAACAACTGCTAATGCGGCTGAGCTCGAGATGATAAATTTTTGGTCACCCATCTGATGACCGGCCTTTACGAAAGTTGCTTAACCTCAGCACTCGTAGATCGGGCGCGTTAACTACTGCGCCGCCATCGAGCTCTTATAATACCTATAAAAATTAAGTAAGTATTTCTGAGTTAGACTAAAGCTTGGTTTAATACTATGATGACACTGTTAGTTCATCAACGGGATAAATTGGCGTAAAGGCATCTATAGACTTTTTGATTGCACCACTATCTAACTTTCTGAACATTTAATTTTTGATTGGCCTTTAGATAAATCCTCAATTTCCCTTAGAGGTTAAAGCGTTGGAGATTTTTTTGTTTCGTCCTAACCAACTGTTTTAATTACCTTACGTCAATTAAGTTTATAATAAGACTAACTGTGTAGTCTATATATGTGCGGAGAATTAAAGTAAAGTAAAGAAAATAAGTAGTAAAATTTTATCTAGAAACTATATAATATAGGTAGGTATAAAATTGTGAATGCAAAAATCTAAATAATAAAACCTTAAATAAAATGGTAGCGCCATAAAATTATATACCTAGATAGCTTTATGTACACATGTGCATGCATGTACTGAGTACATTTCAGGTGCGTACGCCTTCTGCTTATACTAACCATGATAGTATAAAAAGTATTTACTTTGGTATAGAGACGATGTGGTAGCCAAGAGTCAGGTTGTAGTTGAGGATGCCGTTGAAGCCGTAGATGTGGAAGAAGGGTGGCACCGTCAGCACCACCTCGCCTTTACCTAAATAAAACAATTCTTATTATTAATTATTATAATAATAATAATTCATTTAATTCAGACCATTTGATCCATGGGTTAGTAACAATTGAAACTTAAAAACTATGTTAGAAACAATTATACAATATATTATATTAAAATTACGAATTTTATAATAACTAGCTAACTTTATATCTCCGCTGCTTACGAGCCTTCCCTATGGATGGAAACACCACACCAGGGAGAACGGGCTTAAACCACCACGCGGGCCCAGCGCGGATTGGTGGTTGCTGGCTGTCAATGCAGCCGGGACCATAGGCTTTAATTACGTGCCTTCCGAAGCAAGGAGGAGTAACACGTAAGTTAGTAAGTTACGAATTTTACTCACGTATAATTTAATATTACTCTATCATGACCTTACGAAACCCTTTGCACCCTTTATACGGGTTTGGGTCACAAGGAGACTAAAGGGTTGGTTGTCTTAGTTTATTTGTAATTTGCATACAGTCAAATAATAGTATTGGTTGCGTTCCATTTTACGCAAAATGAGTTTAGAGTTTAGAGTATAATTTGGTCTTGCAGTGTGGTGTTCGGGCTGAGCTTATGTTTCATTTCGATGTTTTGTGTTCACGTCAACATTACAAAACATTACGCACTAGTGCGTGATGCCGTTCCCTCTAGAAAACCTCTGACGGTGGGTGCTTTGTTTCACAAGGCTTGAGGTACCCTTTAAATTTCTCGCTGCCCCCAAAAAAGCCAGATGAAGCTGAAAATACCCTCTTCTGACACAATCAGCAAACTTTCTCAATAAAAAAAAACTTTTTATCCTTACACATTTGTACCGAACGAAAATCCAAACAAATGTTAAAATCACTCAAGCAATGTTGTAGTGCTAGAATATCAAGGTGGCTAAGTATTTAATTCGCCACAAATTCTTAAGTGCTTACTTAGGAAGTCAACATTCACCAGAGTGAATGTAGGCCATGCGGGCGGCCATTGCGCAGTCATCGAGTTCCTTAATTCCTTATTCCGTTCGCTAAGTACTTAAAAGGAAAGGTAAAAAAATCCTTATTATCTCCATTATGTATAAGCACTTTTTATAAATATATCTACTTCACATATCGAATTCTTAATTATCAAAAACAATCAGCATAATTATCCGATGATCTTGGTATATCATCATCATCATCATCATCATCATCATCATCATCATCATCATCAGCTCATTTTAAGTCCCCACTGCTGGGGCACGAGCCTTCCCTATGGATGGATAGGGAGAACGGGCCATAAACCACCACGCGGGCCCAGTGCGGTGCGGTGGTTGTTAACGACTGCTAATGCAGCCGGGACCAACGGCTTTACGTGCCTTCCGAAACACGGAAGAGCTCGAGATGATAAATTTTTGGTCACCCATCCGATGACCGGCCTTTGCGAAAGTTGCTTAACCTCAGCACTCGCAGACCGGGCGCGTTATCCACTGCGCCATCGAGCTCCTCATATCTATCATAGGTAGATCATCATCATGAATTAATTAATTGAACTTTATTGTAAATGTTGCATGTCTACATGGCAGAATATGTGAAGCTATAAAAATATGACCAACTTATTGTAATACCAATCATATTCTTAGCAAATAAAATATTATATTCTATTCCAATTTTCTGTGAAGTAAATAAATAAATTCAACTAGATATCCAATCTAGATTTATTCCAGCAATTCATCACAATTAAATAAAGTATTAAAAGTGACACAATCTTGAAATGAAGCTATCATTATGTTTTGGATTAGTTAAATCCATGCCAAGTCATACTAGGCTCGCACTTTTTATACTATTAAAAAATATATATAACTCACAAAATGTATAACATAATATTGATTAAAAACTTTAGGACAGCTCAGAATAGCGTTTTGCTCCAGCTACGTAAGCATTGCCGTAAGAAGGGTATACCTAGATGTTAATTTAATATCAAACGTATTATTGCCAAAACAAAAATAATACGTTTTGATCTAGTGCCAAGTATACCTACGTGCCCACCCACTAGGGCTGCCCTCCATACTTTATAATAAAATGGTGTAGGGTTATTATTATGGGCTACTCCACAGGATGTTTGATGTTAAGTGTATAATCCTGGAACATAGCTCTGCCACCAAGTAAAAAGAACGCCGTGATAATGTGTCACATATTGGCTATATTTTCAAACAACGTACACTACTTCTTATATACCTACTTTATTAGCTTAAACAAAAGGTAACAGCCCTAGCACCTACGTACTGACTTACAGACCAAGGTTCGAAATTATCAAGATAAAATAAATAACACAGCTTAATAGTTATCGGATAATATAATTAATTATGACAGTGTAGTCATAATAACTGTTGTATTTTTAAAAACAAATGAAGGAATGCTTTATTAACCCGGGCGATTATAACAAAATATAGACGATATTTTGTATACTGTTTGTATTTTGTGTTTCGAAAGTATTTTATATTACTTCGACAATAGATGCAGTAACTACCACATGAGTAAATACCCAAAGAAAGTCCAGGCTTCCTTATAGCGCGCAAAAATTATAAATAATTTGCTAGGGTTGTCACATGAGGATAAGATAAATGCAAAAAAAATATTCTTAAAATAAATTATAACTTACTCTAAATATTTTCTTTTTATTATTTTTATTTTTCAGTGACTTGTTTTTTTTAATTTTATTTTTCAGATTTAGATAAATTTTAATCTGACATAAAGTCTTTTTAAATACTGAATTGGAAAACACACACATGACAAATGGCAGAACAAAATGTGCAGTCATATACAAGTTCTAAGATTTCAGTGCCAATATTTACAATGTTTGCATAAATTTTTTTTAAATATATTTTACGGGTAAGCACAGTGCCTAAATCTCACCTGATGTTAATTGATGACAAGGCTAATGATGGAAGTGAAGTGTCACCCGGGATCCTCAACTAGTGAGACACTGGCTATCTTATTCCTAGCTGCCGGAACACAACAATGCTACAAACATTGATGTTATGGCAACATATTTAGATTAGATGGTGGTAGCTAGCCAGGCGGACAAACAAGCCCTACCACGAACCAAAGCGAATACACAAACATGTACCCCCCACTGGGAATCGAACCCGGGACCTCTGCGTCTAAACCAGTGGTCTTAGCCACTAGACCACAGAGGCGGTTGAAATCGAAGTGTTCCCAAAACTACGTGAAATACGCAATATTTTTAATTTTCTGACTTTGTTCATACACACTGTAAAGTAATTAACCATATTTTACTCTAGTAACTAAATCAAACATAACAAAACTTCAAACAATTACAATATTTTACGATCGATGACAGTTCAAAACACGAAACAACGCGTGTGACTAGGGCCACCTTTGCCACCTTTTTTATGTGCAAATAAAGTACATTGGTTATTAAAAGGTAGAAAAAAAAGTACATTGTGTCAAAATAAAGTACGATTATTTATTTCGCTTAAAAACATATTTCTCATTGCTTTTAGCAGTTATTAACAAACAATTATTTAGCAATAGCTGCACAGCAACTTTTTTGTGTGTTATAGGTATGTAAAAAGAATCCTAGAAAAATGAAATATGTGAAATAAAGTATTTTCGCGTACTTTATTGTTCTCATAAAGTATAGAGTACAATTACCCGAAATAACGTACAACACTTTATAATAAAGTACTGGTGGCATCCCTACGTGTGACACTCACCGAGATTGTCCGCTGGCTGTGCCGGTGTAAACCGGTTTGTCTTCTCGCGGCGCGTACGTGAACCCGTCGTCGGTGAGAGGTCACGCTCTGGGTGCCTAGTGCGAGTTTTGTTTACTATCCGTATTCATTCGATTACGTTCACGAAACCGAAAATTAGTATGGCATTGAAACAGTGCCTCCTGGCGGTATACGAGTAGTAGTGTACCTGTCGCAGCGCGCTTTATGGAAGCTTTGACTCTGTTCGGGTATTTACGCATGTGGTAACTACAGCGGTCGTAAGATATGTACAGAGACACGCACAATCGCATAATATGCGTATGAGTGCGCTAATAAACCTCTGCTGTTCGTATTATAGTTAACATTTGTTAGTTAAGTTCGTAAACATCAGTAATTTTTTGATAATTATCATTTCTTACCAATGTTACAATGTGTAAATAAGCTTTAAAGCTACCAATTATTTAAATCACTTTCATCCGGCAGCTAAAATAACCAGTGCCTCAGTAGTTGACGATCCTGGGTGAAGTAAGTGCGCTTCCACCATCAAGGTGAGATGACGGCACTCTGCCTACCCGTAAGATAATAAAAAACTTTTAAAAAAGACATTCGCCGATTCATACCATGGTTCGAAACAGCCAATTCAAAAAGCGTCTTCTGCGATTCACACCGTGGTGCGAACCAGTCGTGGTGTGAATCGATGAAGTGCCCGCTTAAACCTTAGATTAAGTAGGTATACATGTCTGTAAGTACAGGTGTATATCTACAACCAATTTACCTTTCTCATCGCCGTACTTCATGATCTTCGGACAGTGCACTTGCTTCAAGTTCGTGACCAGGTTCTTGTGGGTCAGCATCACTCCTTTAGGCATCCCTGTGGTCCCACTGGAGTAAGGGATGAGGCACACGTCATCAGCATTGAGGTCCGGGAGGTCCGCGCTATGATCAGCCATCAGGAGCGAGCGCAGGCCAAAAATACCTGATGAATAAATCATCGTCATCATCATCATCATCATCATCACCAGCTAATTTAATGACCCAACTGCTGGGGTACGAGCCTTCCTTATGGAATGAACAGGATGAACGGGCTATAATCTAATAATCATTTTAATGCAACTTTTTATGCTTTAGTTTAGAGTACAGAGTTGTTAACGTTAATAGAAAGCATTTTTTTAAACGTTTATTAGATAAAAATTTCCACGAGCGGGATTCGAACCCACTCCCGAACAAAAATTTTTAGCACTTTTCTAAATTGTAATTTGTTCGCTACAAATATTTACGTAAAATTTTGTATAAACCATTATATTGCCTACGTGATTTAACGTTTAATAAAGAAAGTGTCATATCGTCGGTGCGCGTGCGAGACCGCGTAAGAGCAGCGCTTTGTAGGCGAAGCCCTCGCCTCGCTTTCTAATATAATATCGAAATATAATATCGAATAATATCGAAAGCTATAGCCTATAGCTTTCGATATTGCTTTCATATTACTTTCGAAATGACAAGATGACGCCTCCTCCTCGCCTCGCCTTCAAAGCGATCGAAAGCGAGAGTGTTAGGCGGTCGACCCCCAGTTTGTAAAAAAGTGAACATCTTGGCCATTCAAACATATTTTTCCGACTGAAATTGACAGCTATTTCTTTGAGGCAAACAACGACAACAAAGTAATATATTTAAATGGCCAAGGTGTTCACTTTTTTCGTCTTTTTGCAAAATTTTGCAAAAGCAGATACGCGGTTTTTACAAACTGCTCTTACGCGGTCTCGCACGCGCACCGACGATATCGCATACAATCCGTTGAACAAACTACATAAATTTATTTTTTAATGTTTTCTATAACTGTCAACAGATCAACTACAACAATTTTGTCAACAGCTACTAATTTAAAATTCCTTACCTTTCGTCTTGTCGTCGTCTCCGCCTACCCAGATAGTGCCCTTATAATCCTTAAGGTGTTTACTGACTTCCTCAGCGACCGGCATGAACATCTCGATTGTCACTATAGCCTTAACGTCGCAGTCGGCGAATTGGCGCCTCACTTCCTCTGGTGGAATAAAAAAAGTTGGGATGAACACGAGTCGACTCGCTTTTGTTATTCTTTCAAAAATCTATGGGCTCAGCGATCACTAGCAAAAATAAAAGTTAGGTTAAGAGCTTCGCAGTTGAGGAATAAAAATCGTATAACTATAATGAGGTCATCATTATATGTCCCTACTGCTGGAGCACGAGCCTCCCCTATGAATAGATGGGAGAATGGGCCATAAACCACCAAGCGGGCCCAGTGCCCAGTGAGGACTGGTGAATAGAATAGAATAGAATAGAATTTGCATCCACGACTACTAATGCAGCCGAGACCAACGGCTTTACGTGCCTTCCGAAGCACGGAGGAGCTCGAGATGATACTATAATCTAGTATACCTTATAAATAAGGTATAGGTCGTGACTCGTGCCAAACTTCTAGTCCCCTCTGAAGTTGCTTCGTTGCGCAGCTGTACAGTCAGGCCCTACCGCTCGTCCCCGCCTTCGTCCTACTGACGCCTATTTTTTACTACTGCGACGCGAATCGCGCCAACTTCAGAGGGGACTAGAAATTTGGCGCGACCTATACCTACCGGTAAGGTAAAGTAAATTTTGCATGAGAATAGAACCTATTAATTTGGCAAAAAAGGCACAAAATTATTAGGTAATAAATAGTGTGTCTATAGCAATTGTTTTTTTGTTTTATTTTATTCTAAGTATTCTTTTTTATTATAAAACATACTGTGACATATAACAATTACGATAACCAATTATACACACCAATTACAATATAAACATAGCTACATTTATATAATGCTACAGTCCGCCTCTACATAATTTTCCTCAATGACTCTAGCATCGCGTTTTATGAATAGGATACCTACTACAAGACATACTCCGCTATCATGCATCATATATAAACATATATATAATATCATATGTATAATCAAACAGTAGGTATTATCTACCAGACAATTACCTACTTCTATCTAATAGGAAGTTATGTGTTGTAGTTTTCTCATATTATCAGTGACGTTGACCTCGAAACCTAGACATTCATTTGTTTACTGATCTACCGTTTGATAGTACGTCTGACTAATGATACGGAACCACGTGTGTAGGTACGGAGAAAAGCATTAACCACCTTTGCTATTGTCATAGTTCATTTGATATACCTAGTGCTCATAAGATGGCATTAAATCAAGTGAGGATGATAGGATATAATATACAGGTCGACTTTTTTATCACTATCCAAACCTTCTGAGATGACTCCCGTGATACAAACGAACAACTCTTTCTATTATTGATGTTTTGTATGGAACAGCAGATTTTTTTTTCGAGTTAGGAAGTTGGCCGATAGTAAAAGTTGTTCGTTTGTATCACGGGAGTCTTCTCAGAAGGTTTGGATGGTGATAAAAAAGTCGACCTGTATATGCATCATACGTAGTCGATTTAATTGCGAAAGTCTGAAAATGAAAAAACACATGAACGGGCTGCCTAATGCGAGTTTTATTTTCCATTCCATTTCTATAACAAAAACATGAATTTGTATATCAAAATTGTAATTCACCTCGTTTGTAGCGCTGCTGCTTCAATGCAATTCTATTCTGGTTCCGTTAATGCGATCGAATAGTGAATGAAACTCGCACAAGGCATCCTGTACTCGAAAGTCGGAGCGCATGGCCCGGTTTTAACTCCTACAGAGAACTCCGGGATATCGGGCAGGATAAGGCAAATACGCTCGCCGGGCTGCAGCGACAAGGTCGGAGTTAGACCGGTATCTCACCTGCAGTGTACAACTCCGCTACACACGACTTTAAAGTTCATACTGACACCCCCCACCAAGCCTGCAGTGTACACGTACGAATTCTGGGATGTTGGACAGGATGAGGCCGATTCGTTTGCCTGGTTGCATCGAGAAGGCCGCGATTAAAGAGGATGATTTATCTTATCTCACCTGCAGTGTAGAGTGGGTTGGCGAAGGTGACGATGAGGCCAGCGCGCATGGCCCCGTGTATGACCACCGCGAACTCCGGGATGTTGGGCAGGATGAGGCCGATGCGGTCGCCGGGCTGCATCGACAAGGAGGCGATCAACGCGGACGCACACCGCTCGATCATCAGTCGCATCATGCCGTAGTCGTACGAGCGGCCGGTGATGCCGCATGTCTGGAAGTAAATTATGACAACTTGGTAAGAGTTTATCCGAGTGCTCATGACGACGATTTTGTTCACCATTTAACTTTACTATACAGAATTAACAAAAGCCAATCCGCATTGGGCCCGAGTGGTGGTTATGCCCGTTCTTCCTATCCATCCATAGGGAAAGCTCGTGCTCCAGCAGTGGGGACTTAGAATGAGCTGGTGAGGGTGATGGTAGTAGATACAGAATTGTGTGGCATAGAAGCAAAGTTGTTCACACGAGTTTGTCACTAGGTAGAGTAGAGCTGCTTCGATATTCTTTCGAAGTTTCCTTTGAGTAAAATTAGAAATCATTGATAAGTGAGTGACGTACAGTTTCCCTGTATTGCAATAAATCTTTTTGAATAAACAAGCTCAGTAGGTTATTATTACTGCACTCTACGGTTTTGTTCCTAAAATACAAATTGCTTCAGCGTAAATAATGTCACAGAGTCCATTGCTTCTCGGTCGTCAACTTGTGGGTGTTGCCCTTTGTTTTTGTTACTTATTTTAAAGCGCTTTTAAGAAATTAATAACAGGAGTTTTATTTGCTAAAACGTGGTTGTTGTGTGTGGTACATAAAAATAGTAATGTACCTAGATATATAAACTTAAGATACATAGATATCGTAACACTATGAAAATTAACATTAAATATAAAATAAAGCTATTAAAAAAGATATAATTTAGCGGTGTTATCGCTTTAAAGCAATTTCTGCCAGACACCAGTCGGATAGAGAGCTAATAAACTGTAAAATCGGAGGTGCAAACTACGAGTATTTAAACACAACTAGAATGACTTAAATCTATTCAAAATCTAAAATGTATTTATATTTTCATGGCATGCTGCATAGACTTACTTTATTAGTCACCCACAAATCCCAGAACGTAAGCCATTGACCTACTATCAGTTTATTCTAGTCTCTATATACAGCTGTCACTGTCATCTTTTTTTTGCCGCCTTGTCAGAAATGCCTAGCAGTCTAAGCATTTATCCTCAGAACAATACCTAATTGGTTTTTCACCCGAGTTCTTCCCGTAATAACACGTGTTGTGAGACTCCATTTTAATTTCTATCTACCGTACAATTGTACCCTTACTACTATTAATAAAAAAAATACTTGAAATTAGCTAAATGCAATTAATTAAGATAATTAATTATTAACAATAACTAATATTCTGGGTGCCTAGTGTGAGTTTTGTTTACTATCCGTATTAATTCGATTACGTTTACGAAAACGAAAATTTGTATGGCATTTTAGCAGCGCCTCCTGGCGACAAACGAGAAGAGTTAAAATTTTGCCATACAAATTCTCGTTTTCGTTAACGTGATCGAATGGCGAATGAAACTCGCTCTAGGCACCCTGAGCGTATACTGGGTGTTTCTAAAATGAAAACTATTATTGACCAATATTTATTATAAGTAAAGTAATGAATTAAAGAGTGTGGAGTGGTCCAAAACTAATCAAATGAAATGTTAAAATGAAATTAATTACACTTTTATTAAAAATGCATTTTTTGAAGCAAATAAAAACGCATCAGCTAAAAAAGAATATAAAACGAAAAATAGATAGGTATTCACATAAACTTCCCTGGATAGATGATAACGTTATTCAGTTGCGTGTTGAATGTTATGAACTTTTTCGATCTTGGAGGAATAGTGAAAACGATCCTAAACTAAGGTTACAATATAACAAAACTAAGGAACAGATACTATACAAACCAAATAAAAGATAATTTTAAAGACATAAGAAAGGTATATCAGTTAGAATTAGCCAAATGCTAGGTCGCGTTACTCGCTCCATTGATGCCGTAATACTGAAAGCATTCGATAGTCAGGGACTTTCCACAAAAACTATAGCCCTGGTCCCGGCTGCATTAGTAGTCGTTAACAACCACCGCACCGCACTGGGCCCGCGTGGTGGTTTATGGCCTCTTCTCCCTATATAGGGAAGGCTCGTGCCCCAGCAGTGGGGACATTGCTGATGATGATGATGAATCACCCAGTATATACTCGTGCTGTTGCAAATAATCGTCTCTGCACGACGCGAGCGCACAATGTTTATGGTGAGAGAACATCTACCTTCCTTGTTCCGCGACTGATTGATGAACTACCTACGGATTTGGTCAACAATATTTCACCTATGAATCATATGCATAGTTAAGAGATTTTTATCTCGATGTCAAAACATAATGTACCTAACTCGCTCCTACATTTTTATCCACAGTTACTTTGTGCTTATCTCAATTTATAGATTGTTTTTGACTAAGATATGAATAGCATTGTAACAAAACCTTCGTGGTTCTCTAATGTTATTTATTACTAGCTGACCTGGCGGACTTCGTACCGCTTTGACAGTTTCCTTGACAACAAAACAAACAAATAATTTTGTATTGGAAAACTAAATTGTCGTTTGGTATTTTCTGTTACTTATTAATTATGTTTCTTACCGTTTAAACCTTCCCTGAACTTAAACAACTAGCCAAAATTCTCGAGTTTTAGCGACTCA
Source organism: Eudonia mercurella (assembly GCA_963082485.1). Lineage (NCBI taxonomy): Eukaryota > Metazoa > Arthropoda > Insecta > Lepidoptera > Crambidae > Eudonia > Eudonia mercurella. Next base: position 11,614,103 of record OY720036.1, on the reverse strand, counting down.
AACGAACAGCAAATGATTTTTATATATTATACAGTGGTGGACTTATAATTAGAAACACTTCATATGAATTTATTATGAAAGTTTGACGTCCACATACAATATTCGTGAAAAATTTATAGATTCAATATTTAATAATCATGCAACAATATAGCCACTCAATTAGAATACTCATAAAATACATTTAAAAAAAAAGCTATCTAAACTTTAATCATAAAAAGATTTTAAAGCATACATAGCTTATTTTCTGTTACTGGCCGCTTGGACGCCTAATTAGAAACACTATAGAAAAGTATACAACATTCCGTTTTTGAAATTGAAAAAATAAAACTTCTTTCTTAGCTATTTCTATCGTTTTGGCGGCAATTGAACATCAAATTGGAATTTCGTTTACGTTTTTTTGTTCTAAATGGGCAAAAATAAAAGTTGTGACGCGTCAACTAGGCAAATAATTGTTAATTGCACATCAACCAAAAAATGGACGTACAGGAGAATAGCTGATCATTTAAAATGTTCCATAAAGAAAGTTTTTAATGCTATTGACCATTATAAAAGACACGGAACTATTGAAAATGTTCTTAGAAAGGCTCGACCGAGGAAAACTTCGACCAGAGAAGATATGCTAATCGTGCGTATTGCTAAACAAGACAAGACAAGTAAATTCAGACGGCAAGCGCTACGTTAAGCGTCCAATAAACCATGCTTTTAATTATAAATAGACTAGAGGCATAGTCAAGCACGGGGGCGGCAATATCAAGGTGTAGGGATATTTTTCCGGACATGGAGTTGGACCCGTTCGAAAGATTGAAGGTACAATGGATCAACTGCAGTACTAAAACATCTTAGAAGAGACAATGATTCCCTACTCTGACGACAATTTGCCTGTAACCTGGATCTTTCAGCATGATAATGACCCTAAACACACCGCCAACAGTGTAATAGTTATTTGTTATACAAGAGTGCAAAGTTGTTTTTTAACCGCGTGCTCAATTTTGATGACCGAGCAAGCGAAGGATTCTAAAATTAGAATCCTGAGCGTTAGCGAGGGAATCAAAAGAGCACCAGGTGAAAAATCTTTGCACTCGAGTGCAACACCTAACTTTTCATCCCACCTCAGCGAGGAAATGACTAAATGCAAAAAAAACCTTTACAATCACAAGATACTTTTATTTCAGTTTAGGTATTAACTACTACATTATGAAAGGTAAGTACTACAGAATAATCTTTAAATTATAACAAACAATACTTAGGTATAATTAAGAAAAATTGAAAGTAACGTTGCTACAGTTACTAAGTGTAATATTTTTGTTAGGTACTGTAATGTTGTTGTTAGTAACTTGTGTACTGTAACACCCCGCTGGGTCGTTACTTAAGGAACGGGGGGTTGTATCGAATAATAATGCTTTATAGCTTTAAATATTTATATTACTTTCAACATGAAATAATACAGTTAGTAAAAATAGTTTAGATTATAAGATATAAGCAAGACCAAGACGTAAAATGTAATGGGTAAAAATAAACTGCACATAAATAAGAAATGTAATAAAAAGGAAAAGTCAATAAAAGACTTAAAACTTAGAAAATGTAAACAGAACCGATATAAGAAATATATAATAAGAAATGTATCAATAGTAACATAATAAAAATGTAATAATATAAGAAGAAATGTAAAACTGTAAAATAAGAAGAATGTAGTAGTATAATAATATAAATGTAATAATATAAGAAAGAATGTAAAATTGTAAAATAAGAAAAATGTATTAGTAATAAGAATTATTGTAAAATAAAAGAAAAGAAAAGAAAATACATAGAAAAGAAAAAGAGAAAGAAAAGATAAAAGAAAATAATAAGAAATGTGTAAGCTCTTAAAGCTAAGTTTATTAAACCCAAAAAAGAAAAAAAAAAAGAAATGATAAAAGACAAATAAAGTCCTGCATAGCTTGGCGGGAAAGTGAAGAGTCATGTCTGCGGTTTTGTTTTATTTTCTAAAATTTGTGTTATATCGAATATTAATGTGAAATAATGGTGGATTATTAACCGTTAAGTGTTCGTGAGTGTGCATGAGTGTTGGCAAATGAAACAAAACAGTGCAACGTCACTTTTCAAATTCTCTCAAGAAGTCCGCCCGAGAACTCAGTAAAGCCCCACATCTTTACTGAGAAACTCGAGGGGTTGGGTGGTATATCATTTCTCACTTCTCATTTCTATTATCATTCATCATCATCATACAGAAAAGAAATATTGTTTATTTATGTATTACTTGTTAGAACAATTACTTTGACACTGGCTAAATGTGCTAATCGCACGAAGCCATCAACAAAATGAAAAAAAAAAAAAGTCCTGCATAAATAGCGGGGAGCAGCTAAAAAAAAAAAAAAAAAAAAAAAACATGAAATAATAACAATCAATTCGTCGTAGCGACCCGTCACCGAGTCCGCGATGTTCTTCTTTTTTCTCTTCTACTATATTTTAATGCAGGCCACGGTGGCTGCCAGTAAGAGCAAGGAGTCTCGGTTGCTACAGTACTGATAAATTGGGCACCATGGAGGTAGAAGCAAATAGGTTTAATGATGTTTTGAATTCACAAACTTAGTGCACACGATGTTCTAAATTCAATTTACTTTATCCTCTAGGGGATAAAAACGGCTTTTGCACTCAGATATCGAAGAGCAAAAATACTCTTTCCGAGATGGGGGGATGAATAGTTATTTGTTATACAAGAGTGCAAAGTTGTTTTTTAACCGCGTGCTCAATTTTGATGACCGAGCAAGCGAAGGATTCTAAAATTGAATCACGAGCGCAGCGAGTGATTCTAAAATTAGAATCCTGAGCGTTAGCGAGGGAATCAAAAGAGCACCAGGTGAAAAATCTTTGCACTCGAGTGCAACACCTAACTTTTCATCCCACCTCAGCGAGGAAATGACTAAATGCAAAAAAACATTTACAATCACAAGATACTTTTATTTCAGTTTAGGTATTAACTACTACATTATGAAAGGTAAGTATTACAGAATAATCTTTAAATTATAACAAACAATACTTAGGTCTTAGAATAAAGACTTAGGTATAATTAAGAAAAATTTAAAGTAACGTTGCTACAGTTACTAAGTGTAATATTTTTGTTAGGTACTGTAATGTTGGTGTTAGTAACTTGTGTATTGTAACACCCCGCTGGGTCGTTACTTAAGGAAAAGGGGGTTGTATCGAATAATAATGCTTTATAGCTTTAAATATTTATATTACTTTCAACATGAAATAATAACAATCAATTCGTCGTCGCGACCCGTCACCGAGTCCGCGATGTTCTTCTTTTTTCTCTTCTACTATATTTTAATGCAGGCCACAGTGGCTGCCAGTAAGTATGCCCGAGCAAGGAGTCTCGGTTGCTACAGTACTGATAAATTGGGCACCATGGAGGTAGAAGCAAATAGGTTTAATGATGTTTTGAATTCACAAACTTAGTGCACACGATGTTCTAAATTCAATTTACTTTATCCTCTAGGGGATAAAAACGGCTTTTGCACTCAGATATCGAAGAGCAAAAATACTCTTTCCGAGATGGGGGGATGAATAGTTATTTGTTATACAAGAGTGCAAAGTTGTTTTTTAACCGCGTGCTCAATTTTGATGACCGAGCAAGCGAAGGATTCTAAAATTGAATCACGAGCGCAGCGAGTGATTCTAAAATTAGAATCCTGAGCGTTAGCGAGGGAATCAAAAGAGCACCAGGTGAAAAATCTTTGCACTCGAGTGCAACACCTAACTTTTCATCCCACCTCAGCGAGGAAATGACTAAATGCAAAAAAACATTTACAATCACAAGATACTTTTATTTCAGTTTAGGTATTAACTACTACATTATGAAAGGTAAGTATTACAGAATAATCTTTAAATTATAACAAACAATACTTAGGTCTTAGAATAAAGACTTAGGTATAATTAAGAAAAATTTAAAGTAACGTTGCTACAGTTACTAAGTGTAATATTTTTGTTAGGTACTGTAATGTTGGTGTTAGTAACTTGTGTATTGTAACACCCCGCTGGGTCGTTACTTAAGGAAAAGGGGGTTGTATCGAATAATAATGCTTTATAGCTTTAAATATTTATATTACTTTCAACATGAAATAATAACAATCAATTCGTCGTCGCGACCCGTCACCGAGTCCGCGATGTTCTTCTTTTTTCTCTTCTACTATATTTTAATGCAGGCCACAGTGGCTGCCAGTAAGTATGCCCGAGCAAGGAGTCTCGGTTGCTACAGTACTGATAAATTGGGCACCATGGAGGTAGAAGCAAATAGGTTTAATGATGTTTTGAATTCACAAACTTAGTGCACACGATGTTCTAAATTCAATTTACTTGGATAAAGTTTTTATCCCCTAGAGGATATCTAGGGGATAAAAACGGCTTTTGCACTCAGATATCGAAGAGCAAAAATACTCTTTCCGAGATGGTGGGATGAAAAAATATTTTCTTAGGGAACAGCGTATTTCCGTCTTAGACTGGCCTGCAAATAATAGCCCTGATTTAAGTCCCATAGAAAATCTATGGCATGTCGTAAAAAAGAAAGTCTCAAACAAACGTAACTCCAGTCACAACGAACTCTACGAAGCTTTTGACAAAGCATGGAATCCAATCCCACTAGAAAAATGTATGAAATTGCTTGAATCAATGTCACGTCGTTGTAGAGCTGTGATTGATAATAAGGGATACGCAACAAAATATTAATTATAAATTTTAGTAGTAGTAGTAAATACACAGTATCTATTACCTAAATTATATAATGCTCAATAATTAAACCTATAAATTATTTATCTTTTATTTTTTTTGTGTTGTTTCTAATTAGTTGTCCATTATTGCTGGTAAAACTCATTTAGTTGTTTGTATGAAATTTAATATTGAATCGGTACTTGTTTAGTTGATATTTTGTTGTTTTTTCTAATAAATAATAAGTTATTGAACATATTTTAATTATACATAGTATAGATAGGTATTAGGTCGCGCCAAACTTCTAGTCCCCTCTGAAGTTGGCGCGATTCGCGGCGCAGTAGTAAAAATTAGGCGTCAGTAGGGCGAAGGCGGGGACGAGTGGTAGGGCCTGACTGTATAGCTGCGCAACGAAGCATCTTCAGAGGGGACTAGAAGTTTGACGCGATCTATACCTACTTTATCTAGAAAATATTGGTTTATTTTCTAGACAAAGTATAGATAGGTATAGGTCGCGCCAAACTTCTAGTCCCCTCTGAAGTTGGCGCGATTCGCGTCGCAGTAGTAAAAAATAGGCGTCAGTAGGGCGAAGGCGGGGACGAGCGGTAGGGCCTGACCACGGTAATGATAGTGTTACCGTGGCCTGACTGTACAGCTGCGCAACGAAGCAACTTCAGAGGGGACTAGAAGTTTGGCGCGATCTAAACTGTGGTGTGGTTCCAGTTGTAAAACTATTTGGAAGTCCTTATGATACACCTACCTTTTAGGATTCAAACGCTAATATTTACATCTATCTAAAATTAGCTTCTGATTCTTAATATTAATATTAACGAAAGATCAAAGTCTATAACATGTAAAATGTTGGCACAAGTTTCTCTTGTTACACTATATTTGATTGTAGTCGGTAGGTGATATACTAATATGATGATATACTAACTAGTGGTCGCCCAGTGGTCGAAATTCGACCGTAATTTTATTAAGGCTGCACGGATTGTAGTGAAAAATTTAAAAAGTTAGAATGTGAGTTTCGATTGGCATTGACAGATTCTCTTCCATTTATGAAATTTTTGAAAATACTATTATGCGAGTATGTCAAATACATGGTAGTGTGTGTAATGTTTGTTTTATTGATTTAATGTATTTTTATACATAATTAACAAAAAAAATATTAATATTCTGTAATCCTTCTCTATATAAACTATAAGTGTGCGAAATTTCATACTCCTCCGTCCGCGCAATTTTCGTAAAAAGGGGTACAAATGTTTTTGCTTCTCGTATTAATATATAGATATTATAAAGAGGAAACCTTTGTATTTTTGTATGTAAACAATGTCGCCCGGGCGCAAGTGACTGCCCGAAATATTTTAAATAAACATGAAAAATTATCGAGAAAAAACCTTAAAAGGGGGGGTCTATTTTTTTACTTTTTAAGTTGTTGATTTTTTAATTTTTAGGTAGAGTCCGTGACCTTGTTTTACATTTTGTACCATATCTCCAATATTATTGGCTCGATTTCAGTTTTCTTTGATTTTTCTTTAAGCTTATGAGTTACTTTATCACGCAATTTAACATAAATAATCCAAAACTGCTAACTTTAATTAAAAAAAAGGGTATTGACCAAAAAATCAGAGAAAAGACAAAGGTTTTAAAAAAAAACTGACGTGTAAGTCGTAATCTTTCAACTTAAGAGAGCTTTTTTATTTATTATTATTAATCTAGGACATAATAAGAACTACAAAATAACAATAATTGTTGATACCTTACTCCAACAAAATAAGAGACAAACTTCAATTAATTAAGGAAAGTAAATTCAATAAATAACTAAACCGAACTCTTAAGTGTCAAACAAGTAAATTAACGAAGAGTATTGTATTGAAATTAAAAACAAATTAATGTATGTATGTATGTTTGCAACGAATAAACTCAAAAACTACTTACTGGACCGATTAAAAAATTCTTTCACCATTAGAATGCTATATTAGCGCTGAGTAACATAGGCTATATTTATTAAAAAATATATATTAAACAACATACTAAAAACGACAATTTAATTTTCCAAAACAAAATTATTTGTTTGTTTTGTTGTCATGGAAACCATTGATATGTAATTAATTAACTCAATGATGGAAACTGTCAACGAGGTACGAAGTCCGCCGGGTCAGCTAGTATTATATACTTAAGTAGATCTTTTTGAAATTATATTTATAGTTAGTTATACTTGTTAACAAAACCACTATGATTTTCCTTATCAGTAGGTAGGTACCTAGGTACCTAGTATGGTAAGTTCACAGAGCGTGCACGATTTCACTCTTCACAGCATAATAAGTACCATCCAATCTAGGCGTTACATCAGGATATAGATTTCCTCCTTTACGAATATCTTTTGATTTCGTTAGTAATATATCCGTAGATTACATTACATAATTAGCTATCAAGGTGCCTAGTGCTCGATGGAGCATTTGTTAACGCGCCCGGTCTGCGAGAGCTGAGGTTAAGCAACTTTCGCAAAGGTCGGTCATCGGATGGGTGACCAAAAATTTATCATCTCGAGCTCCTCCGTGCTTCAGAAGGCACGTAAAGCCGTTGGTCCCGGCTGCATTAGCAGTCGTTAACAACCACCAATCCGCACTGGGCCCGCGTGGTGGTTTATGGCCCGTTCCATCCATAGGGAAGGCTCGTGCCCCAGCAGTGGGGACATAAAATGAGTTGATGATGATGATGATGATGTGCCTAGTGTAAGATGTGTTTACTATCCGTATTCATTCGATTACGTTTACGAAAACAAAAATTAGTATGGCATTGAAGCAGCCTCCTGACGACATACGAGAAGAGTTAAATATTGCCATATGAATTCTCGTTTTCGTTAACGTGGTCGAATTGCAAATGAAACTCGCACTTGGCACCCTGGATTATGTACTGTTTTGTTATTACGATTTCTACTATTAATTCCAAACACAATTCATTACCTGAATAGGCAGTGATACTGGATTGGATTTGATATAAGTATTAAGAAAAGTTCATCAGGCTGGCAAACTATTCATTTTAAATGTAATAACAAACCATAAATTCAACTATGCTACTTTTTTGTTATTTAAATTAATGTCGCGTCGCATACACAAAATGATGCAACTTAAATAAAAGTAGGCACATTTCATAATTTTGCTCATCTGACATTCTCTATTATATCTGCAATTTACAGCAAAAAGAACTGAATCTAACCTTCAGAAAATCGTCTGCTTCATTCTTTACAGTAGACAAAATAAATAGTAAGTTCCAAAATTATTTGTTTAGTTAGTTATAAAATTAGCTAGACAAAGTAAATATTTATATAAAATACAGTGAAAAAATTAACCCGACCCAGCCAGGAATCGAACCTGGGTCTTCCGCAATCCGGGCGGCTGCACTGACCGTTATGCTACCGGGAAGGCTGACGTAAGCGCTGATTTTTGTCACTGCTTTTTGATTTTTGAAATGCTTTAGAGCGATATTAGTGCCATCTATCCAAAGGTGATTGCAACCGATGGACATGCAGATACATCTTTGCAGATGAATACCACAATTTGACAACACAACGCTATAGTATTTTTATTACTTTTTATTTTTAAGTGTCGGGTAGGCGTTTAATTTTTTCACTGTATTTTATATACATATTTAATTCAGCTTAAGTGTAGCAATTAACACTTAAAAATAAAAAGTAAAAAAAATAGACAAAGAAAATTAAAACGAGCAATCGTTGATGCCTTAATTTTACGCAAACAGTATGTTGGGAAGTTTATACCTAAGCCATTCAATAAATTTTGAATGGCATTGAAGCAGCGTCTCCTCTTGACCAACGGCTAGTGTCTTTCTTCTGTGCCAAACGGTGAGAGTTACAATTCTGCCATACAAATTTTCGTTTTCGTTATCGTCGTTGTCATACGAATCGTACAGCACTCTCCGCATTAAAAAAAAACAATGCCTTTAGTGCCTTGTGCGAGTTATATAATACTCATCATTCAAACGAAAAGAATAAAAATTATGCTGTATGACCTAAAAATGTGTTTTGCTAGGCATCATAGCTGGCAGTGGGGGCTGTGCACTTTAGCTCCATCATTTTATGCAGTTTTTTTTTCATTTTTAAGTAGGTTCTAACATAGGAGTTAGGAAGTAAGTCATAGCAGCCGAAATTAATAACCTATCATTAATAACCTCAGCAAGAGGGCCTATCTCTCTACTAGAGATTTGATGCTCAGTTATTTCTGTTATTTATCGGAAAATAACAGCGGTTGCTAGGTAACTAAACTAAGATAGGCCTACCTCTTACCAGAGATAGGTTATTAATTTCGGCTGTTAGTAGGTATAATAAAAAAATCGATCACTGATTGTCCGATAAATAAATATTTTTATTTTATTCTAATCAGTAGGTACGTTAAGTTGTGAATGATTCTTAGGGCTCTTTCAATTTAGGCGTTTCGTGTCGGACCGCTGCCGATGTCGTGTGGTTTCATATTAAACGCCAGCCGCACGACTGTTTTAATATGGAACGCAATATAAACGTGCGGCAGTCGTACGACAATAAACGTCTAAATTGAAAGAGCCCTTATTCTGATTATATTTAATTACCAGTTTATTTATTTAATTTCCGCAATGTGGATACACATCACATCGCAATGTCCATGCAAATTAGAAAAGCTTATAAGGCTTATACCATTTGCACAGTAGTGCAATAAAGAGCAATATTTAATTAAAAAAACAACGGCTTGGAATCGTCGTCCATGCATGCAGCTGTTGGCAATTGACATATTCCCATCCCACCCAACCTCAACCTTCACGTGTGCCGTCCAACTATTTATAAACCCGTAGATATGTGTAAACTATTATAGCGGACGGACCTTTGTACCACTACAGCCATAATGACTTCTAATTCACTACGCTAAATTGTTGTAACTAGCTCGATACCAACAACTTGTTTGTTTGTTAATGGCCGTTATCAATGAGTCGACTTGAGGCCGTGTGGCGCAATTTAATTGTAACAAAAATTGTGGAAGAAACTTTGTACCTAATTACCACTGAGATTGTTGAGATGTACCTAGTGGTTGGTAGGAAGGTCAGTTTTTTTTTATTAGTGCAAACACTATCTGGAATTAGGTAAATATAGTTGAGTATACTACTGAAATTAAAACGTGATGTTATTTTGTTATTTTAGTTTTTACTAGAGTTAATTTTCTAAGGGCCGGGTTCATCATAACCTTGATATGTATTAGGGTGCATAGTGTGAGTTTTGTTTACAATCCGAATTCATTCGATTACGTTTACGAAAACGAAAATTAGTATGGCATTGAAGCAGCGCCTCTTGGCGGTATACGAGAGGAGTTAAAAATTTTCATACAAATTCTCGTTTTCGTTAACATGTTCGAGTGGCGAATGAAACTCGCACTTGGCAACTAGATAAGCAATCCATTATATTTATCTTTTTTATATCTCGTATAAAAGAGACAAAAGTAATAGGCTATCAAAGTCAGTTTATGGTGAAACAGTCTTTAAACTGGGTGCACAGTGTGGGTTTTATTTGTCATACAATCAAGGAACGAAAATAAGATGTGTATGGCAAAATTTTAACTCTCCCCGTTTATCACCTCGTTTCTTTAAAGCCATGCAAATTCTCGTTTTCGTTATCATGATTAAATTAATACAAATAATTAATAAAACTCGCACTACGCTCCTTGGCCTTAAGTGTTGAATATATAGGTACAGCTTTAAGTTTTACCATCAGTCTAATACAATTTTCATCATGACACTTAAAGTAATGTAATTTTTATAGTATCTATAATACTAATATTATAAAGAGGAAAGCTTTGTATTTTTGTATGTATGTTTGCAACGAATAAACTCAAAACTACTGGACCGATTTAAAAAAATCTTTCACCATAAGAATGCTACATTTGTAACATAGGCTATATTAAAAATAAAAATAAAGTACACGCGTGCGAAGCCGGGGCGGGCCACTAGTTTATAAATAAAGTTAAAAATAAGTAGGTAAGTAAATGTTATTAGTTAAGATTATTTTAATTCGCAAGTCGAGTTGCAAACCTACAGATAATATATAATTTAATTTTCAATTATGTTTTTGTAACTGTAAGAAGTTTCTATTTTTTTGTTTTTGGTTTGTGTCTATAAGATTAAGATTTAAAACTGTAGCAGTTGGGTACAGTACATAGTACAAGTACATAGTACAGTACAAGTACAGTACATACTCTAATCAAAAGTTAGTTAAATATGTAGTCAAAATTATGTGCAACTTTCACAAAAAGGATCAATTAAGTAATTTAAGACACAAAATAAGAAATATATATTTTTTAGATTAGATTTTTCATTATTAAAAATAAGAAATATAACATCCTGACAAGAAAAAATATACTTTTATACTTTTTTATACTATCAGCCGATTTCTTGAAATATGTACCAATGTAAGTTAAAATTATTATTCATATCGAGTATTAAAATTTATAAAAAAATTTACACAGTTACTACAATACAGTTAATAAATCAATAAACAAATAACAAGAATATTAAAGCTGATATCACAACTATTTTTTTACAACAAAGAATAAACACAAAACTAAACAAAAAAATATCGACCGAAATGCATTGTCACACGTTGTTGCACTTTAACCACTATGGAATGGGACTCGGGAGGACTGCTTAACTAGTCATTTATTTACTTTATAAAGAAAAAACATAGCGCCTTTCAATAATACTGTAAAAAGTCTACTTACCAAAGAGGGTTTGTCTGCCCATAATTCAAAGTCGGCGAAGACGTAGTCAGTCAAAGTTTCATTGCCAACCTGAATTTCACCCCAGGGCGAAGTCAGGTACTTCGTGTCGAAGTTTGGTGCGGTCTGTGTGGCCAAAGCCCTGACGAACTGTTGCGAGAACACACGGTTTGTCTTTGACCTCCTACCATTTTTTGAGCAAGAGAAAAAATGGCGCGCGAAATTCCCGCGCAAAACTTTTAAACTCGACATGGTTTCCGCTCCGCAGTGTTTGCCCGCGCAACGTTAGCTCCACAATGTGGGCGCGCGCGCACGCTTCGACTTTTGGCGCGTTTACAGAACGTCTAGCTGCGTCGCACGGGCAAAGTCCAACGGTTTATTTATCCGAGCGTTCTTAATAAAAATGTTGATATCAATAATTATACACTGGACAAATAAATACGAAAAAAAATTACTAATTAGATAGGTCTTTGCTATTAAAGCGATAAGCTTTGTAGAGTAAAGATAGTAATTTGTCAATGGAAGCAAAATTATATATCGATTTGGTTAACTGCAATCTTAAGATAGCAGCCGAAGAGTGCTCTAAAAGAATAAATTAGTGCATAGATATACCATTTATACGGGTTCTGACCACGCCCCGCATAGATTAATAGATTACTTTTACGTTTGTTGAGGAGAATAAACCATGGCATAACTATAAGGTAGCAGGGCTGGCAAATTGCCACGGGCCCCCAGCCCAAGAGGAACGAACTAAATGTTGAAGTGAAACGGTTCGTGATCGAAAACGGACATTGTAGTTACCTGACGAATTTTGCGAAGATGAACGTCTCCAAGATCCGGAAAGGAAAGTTTGTTTAAAGTGAACATATTTTATCGAGTATTGGACATCATCATTAATCAACTGAAATCGCGTTTCCTTCCAATTGCAATGATTAAAGTTGTTTTCAGTTTTAGTTGCAACCTGCAACTATGCAAAATTTCAAAGACACTGATCTATTAAAAAAAGCTCTAAAATTTGTTGGTTTAAATATATAAAAAGACATAAGTGTCTGAATAATTTGCCAGAGACATTCTCAGTTTTCGGTCCACCTTCAGAGACGAAATAGAAAAGCCTTCGTGTATAACGTGCTGATTTACTGCATTAATGTTATTTGTTACAATTTCTGTGACTACAGCTAGTGCTAAAAGATCATTTTCGAAAATAAACTGTACATATTGCAAAAAAAAAACTATTTAAGAAACTCTATGGGACAAGACAGGCTACGTAACTTGGCTATTCTGTCTATTGAAAATTCTATGGCCCGATCTTTAATCTTTAATGACGTCATTGATACTTTTGCGGAACAGAAAGCTCGGAGAAAAGAATTTTATTAATAAATATCTTGTTACGGTTAAATTGTTATTTTATTATAATGCTCTTGAAAATAAAATGTATTAGATAGTTAACTAAAATACACACAATATTAGTAATAGTGTTGGTAACTACCCAAGTGATTTATTGAGGGCCCCATCCAATGAATTTGCCACGGGCCTCAGGGCGCCAAGTGCGAGTTTTAGTCGCCCCTTTTATTCGTTAACGTTTACGTAAACGAGAACTTGTATGGCAAAATGTTAACTTTTCTCTTATGCCGCCAGGAGGCGCTGCTTCAATGGCATACTAATTTTCGTTTTCGTAAACGTATTCGAATGAATACGTATAGTAAACAAAACTCACACTAGGCACCCTGATGGTATACTTAGTTACGCCACTGGAATCAACTGCTCCATAGATAATACTAATTAATTACCTGCTTGACCAAAACATGCGTTTACTTTTCTTAGCTTCTTATACTAAACTTTTTTGTTATTGGGGAAACGATAAGGTCGTATGTGGAAGCGAAGCGCTTTTACCCGAAATCCTTTTACCACAGGGAACATAACTCATTTTTTACTCTCTAAACACAACGATATTACTACTTATTACCTATAATTATTGGGACGACCGACTTAGATAAGACAGTGTAGCCAATCCGGCTTTAAAAACTGCGCCTCTAAGCCCTTTACCACAGATTAAGTAGTCCTTTACCTACAATCATATGTAGTCCCAGCTGGAAATCGAAGCCAGTAACTCTTTAAGAGCGGTGGTTGGTGGTTTATGAATTAATTAAACTAATTCTTGATATTGTTAACATACTTTGCACGTGTCAGTTACGAATAGATTTAACCCGCCCTGAATTTTGAATCCAGGATCTACGGATATCAGGCAGAGCAGTAAAGGCATGCGATATGTTGATGAACGGAAATTTAATAATAAACCTATTTAAATTAGATTCGCAAGTCCTAGTGAAGTAATAGTTACTTCACTAGGTAGTGGTCTTGTGATCTCATCGCATGGTCTTACATCTTTTGCCCTATTCCAAAACCAGTAGCAATAGTTGAACACAAACGTTTGAAAAATTTGAATGTAATGCTGTCCAGTTTTAATTTCGTTTTGTATTTGTTACGGGTAAGTTTTGGCTTTCATCTCATCTATGATGTCAAGTGCTGATAAGGCTGAATCAACTACTGAACTGACGGCTATCTTACCTCTAACTGTCGGAACACAACAATGCTACTTACATTGATGTTATGGCGATATATTTAGATAAGATGGTGGCTATCCAGGCGGACTTAAAACGAACCCGAGACCACTGGGTCTGACAACGATGGCATAATCAATGGCTAAGAGACCACAGAGGCAGCTAAATATAAATGCATAATGAATGAAGATAGAAACAATCATTTCTAAACAAGGTTTGACTTTATCCTGCGTCTTGGTATAAAAGGTTGGGAAAGGTATTCGGTAATTAAATAAACAAATATATAAATAACAACAATCATTTTATTATAATACTTTAACTAAAATAAAAATAAATACGATCTAGTACCTCCTTATGCATCACGTAAACTTGTTTAATTTTACATAATTATTTGTCTGATAATTTAATTAAAACTTAAATGATACATTAGAAGATTTAAACAATTCTTATATACAAATAACATTTCACTATACGTAATTGGGGTTCTAAGTACTGGCCTAGAACCGTATTATGTGGCAGTTGCCGTTTAACGTTTTAAACGGTACATACATACATACATACTCGTACATAAACACTTTAAAACCTTGCCACTGTAAAAACTTTAATATCTTTCTCATTCTAAAGTCTGCTCATAAGGGGATTGTGAAAGTGACAAGATCAAGAAGAAGACAAGAAGTATTGGAACAAAGGATTTGGTTGAACGTGAGGTAAAAAAAATGAAATATTACACAAGGTTCTAAATAACACAGGTACGCATCAAAACGACACTACTCGATCAGGAATCGAATGTATACAAATTTAAATTATAACAGGCTACGTCTACATATTTTACAATTTGTGACGTGACTCTTATTGCAAAGACTTATGGCTCTTATTTACATAAAACAAAAGTTTATGTCAACAAGAAAAATTAAAATCTAATAAATAGTTTGCAATGACAAATACTTTAGTTAAAAATATAGGTAGACTAGTTGTCATAATGAATTGTTCGGTTAGTCAACCCTCTTTAAAAAATAAAAGTACTTCTTTTATTTATCCAGAAGAACGTGATCTGAAAAAAAAATAGTTTTTCTTCGAACGAAAAACTAGATTTAGACAAGTCCTAGCTTAGATATGACATCAAATCCCAAATTATGTCCATTCAATCTAGACACATTTAAGTATTTAATTATTTTACAATTCAGAAAAATAATTTAAAGCTATATAAAAATATATTTCATAACTATGTATATTTTACTCCATTATTTTAACGCCAAATCAATAAGGAAACCGCCAACCACCCTATTGAAGACATTAATGTCAAATCAGAGATTAACTCAGAAGCTTTTGCAGCATCTCTTGTCCTTGTATCAATAAAGAACATTATCGGCAGTAAAAGTATAAAATGTATAACATCCACAAGAAATAAAGTATTAAATATAATATAATAATCCAATTTGTAATAATTCAAAATTAAAACAATAAAATGCAGACTAAAAGGGCTCTCACACATTAACTGTCTATAGTCACAAATTGTCAACAACATTTAGAAAAAAAAAACAAAAAAGCAGAGTTAAAAGCACCTTTTAATCCCAAAAACGCAAATTAATAAATAACTATTATACATGTACATTGTTCGCGTGACCGCTAGTCATTTAGCGTATGAGAGCCCTTAATTTTTAGTTCGTCTTCTGTACTTCCCTTTTGTCCCTTGACTTGGCGAACGTTTGATGTGTGATAAGTTCCCTAAAGAAGCCACCCTCTTTAGCCATCAGTTCTGTGTAAGTTCCCTTCTCTATAACTATTCCGTTTTCTAACACTGCTACTTCATCTGCCGACTGTATTGTACTTAATCTGTGGGCTATAGTGAGAACGGTCCTGTCCTTACTAATTTCCTTCAAAGCCTTATCAACTAAATATTCGGAATAGGCATCTAGCGCTGAGGTAGCTTCGTCTAATATCAGGATCTTTGGGTTCTGTAACAAAACAAATTTCATATCACATCTTTAACAAAACATTAATATCACGTTATTGTAGAAGAAACCGTTCGTGTGTAGTCGTGTAACTCCTCGTGTTATGTATGTTTAAAATTCAAAATATCAGCTGTTCTGATATGTTTTTATGTAACTGATCCAGCATACGAGCATACGGCTCGCCTGATGGAAAGCTACGACCATGTCAAGGCCTAAAGTTATACATAGTTGTGATCAGCCAAAAGACGTCCACTGCTGGACAAAGGCCTCCCCCAAGGATCTCACACATCTCACAGGATCTCAGAACTCAGAATCGGTAAGTAAACAACTTTCTCATAGTAGGTAACATGGGTTGAAATATGTCAAAAAATTTTGGACTTCCCATAATTTAGCGAACACTTGATTAGCCTGATTTGTATGAAGTCTCAATCTCAATTTTTGACTTATTTCAACCCATGTTACTATGAGAAAGTTGTTTACTTAACGATTTTAAGTCGGTCCAGAAAATTTGCGCACTGGTAAAAAAATTATCCTGTAGTATTTTTTGACACCTATGATATGCGAAAGTGTACAAAGTACCTACTTATACTAGCTTTAAGATTATATGTAACTGTTTTTTGTTTTCATTTGTGTGAGCAATAAAGTATCTATCTATGTATCCAGTTTAGTCTTGTTTGGTAGCATACCTTGACGATGGCGCGCGCGATGGCGACCCGCTGCTTCTGCCCGCCGCTGAGCTGGCCGCCCCTGGCGCCGACCTGCCGCTCCCAGCCCTCGCGGCTCGCCACCACCATGTCGTGGAGGTGAGCTGTTCTAGCCGCTACTAGCCACGAAGGCTCTTTCTAGTTACAAACGTATTTATCCATTCATTTATCAATAACATCATCATCATCATCATCATCATCATCATCATCATCATCATCATCATCATCATCATCATCATCATCATCATCATCATCATCATCATCATCATCATCATCATCATCATCATCATCATCATCATCATCAGCTCATTTTTTGTCCCCACTGCTGGGGCACGAGAACTTCCATCCATAGGGAAGGCTCAGGATAGGCTCCTGCCCTAAACTAGAATGGGCTATGGCCCATTCTAGTTTAGGGCGCGGCCACGCGGCCACGCGGGCCCAGTGCGGATTGGTGGTTGTTAACGACTGCTAATGCAGCCGGGACCAACGGCTCTACGTGCCCTATGATGCACGGAGATGATAAATTTTGGTAACCCATCCGATGACCGGCCTCTGCGAAGCACTCGCAGACCGGGCGCGTTAACCACTGCGCCATCAAGCTCCTCGTCAATAACATCATTGGTTAACAATCGCTAAGTTTATTTGAGTACACTGTTTTTGTTAGTTAGAAGTTACAAAAATATAGTTGATGGCTCGTTGGCGTTCCGTGAACTGAATTTAATAAGTACATAACTATGTAGGTATACCCCTTAATCCGAGAAAGTTTCATTAAAATCGGCGTTTTGGTTTGAAAAAATTGATATATCAAAATGTGAAATTAGTGTTTTGACCTTATAAAAATAGCTCTTAGTACGAAATGGTTTTATGAATAGTATTGTACCTTTTTGTCGTCTTCTGCCTCATCATAGCCATCAGGAGCTCCGTATAAGATGTTCTCCTTTATGGATCCGTTGAATAAAACGGGCTCCTGCAAAACATCGAACATTACAGGACTGCCGAATTTGAATCGCAGATACAAAATGGTCAATATAGAGAGATACAAAAAGTAAACTATTAGCAACTGTCGAAAAGATGTTGAAAACATAGTAACTATATAGGAATAACGATGAACGACGTTATTATTATATTACATCAATTTTTATTACCTCGGTTTAACTATATATAAAATACAGTAAAAAATTAAATGTCTACCCGACCCAGCCTTCAATGGAACCTGGGTCTTCCGCAATCCAGGCGGCTGCACTGACCATTATGCTACCGGGAAGGCTGATGTAAGCACTGATTATTTACACTGCTTTTTAAATTTAGAGTGCTTTTAGCAACACAGTGCCATCTATCCAACGGCATAAGAATAAACAATAACACGTAGAACGGAATCTTCTTTGACCGAGTCCCAAACGCCGCCATTTATATACCTACTCCCCCCTTCACGTCGTTACGCCCCTCTGTCGTCCAGGCGTGTTGCCAGGGTTGCTTACTGTTGAATACTGCTTAACATGGTTTTAAATACTTGTATGTTAAATTGAATTATTGTTTTGAAGTGTTACTTTAAAACAATTCAATGAACATGCATTTTTGTCCTTTCCACTACACTTTTCAAAATGACTCCAAGTTCATTCACTATGGGCTTAGCTCTGAACAGCGTTTTTGGAAGAAAATAAATTTATCAGATATTGTTATTAAATATTAAATAAATATTAATGCCTTTTTTGGAGTAACACTTTTGACTCCAAGCGTTGTACAGTCGCCATCAGATATATCGGAGCGGCCAAGGTGTCCATATATTTCTGAGCAAGACTAAATTTCTATAAATTCTGCACTCTCCAAATGCCATTTATATCGCAACTACTGCAATGCCATAAACATCTGACCATGCTGTTTTTCAATAATTTCTTTGCATACGTCCAGTCAAAAATATCTGATCGAACAAAATACCAAACGTATCTAAGCAACAAAGGCGTTCACAAATATATGTTCATTTAAGCAAAATATAGCTTAAGATTTAGCATTAAGGTTACATTTTCAATACGTTTTTGTCTACATCTTGGTCTTTGTTAAGAATATGATGCGATATTTGTCATATTAGTGTAGCAATTCACAAAACATATTTAATACCGAGTGCCAGCGTCGGGTATAAAATGGACCCTTGAAGCGTTACAGTTATCTATACGTTGGATGTCAAGTTCACTGGTTAGCAATTAAAGATGTTAAAAGTAGACATTTCGAATAGCCCGCCGAAACAAGTAAGTAGTGTGTGAATTTCGTATTTCAAATTTTGACAATTCACGAGAAGAGTAACGTAATGTCAAACGATATATTTGTCCCTTTTCAAAAGTCGTGTAATTTTGGCATTTAACAGCGGAAGAATAAGCGAAATGTCAGTTATTCAGAATGCTTGGTTGTTGTCAAATTATTGAAAAACAGCATGCTCAGATGTTTATGGCATTGCAGTAGTTGCGATATAAATGGCATTTGGAAAGTGCAGAATTTATAGAAATTTAGTCTTGCTCAGAAATATATGGACACCTTGGCCGCTCCGATATATCTGATGGCGACTGTACTGTTTTTTCTACTATGATTCGAAATAATTCAAAATAGCCAAAAAAGATAAATGGGGCATCGTATTATTAAAAATGTTTTTATTTTACGATACGCGGCACGGTTGTTTTTACACTTTTTGTTATAATTATTATTTATGGAACAGAGAACGAAAAAAATGTGGTGTTGTCATGAGAATCTGTCACAGACTACTAAGTAAACAAGTTGAATCTGTGGTCTGACTGACTGTGGTGGGATGCAAGTGCCTTCAAAATCGATAAAGTATCGATATTCTTATCGACTCCTGATAATTATTTTTGTACTGTAGGTACTACCTATTATTATAAAAATATAAATACCCCTAATCAATACAATTGTATATAGGAACATTTTTAAGCAAAAACTATTCTATTTTGAGATTTTTCAATGCTATTTCATAGTTTTAAAAGAGTAAGTTCTACATCGTTTTTCTCTCTTTCAGTTAATCTGGTTACATATACATCTGTAGATCGTTTATATAGCCTATAATCTACAATATTATGTTAAATACAAGTGAAAATTTGACAGTTCACATCAAGCACAAAGTCCCATATATGGTGAATGATGTCCTTTCTGTATGACGTCTTGGCATTTTGTTAATGTTCAATGAAAACTTAATTACCTACGTTTACTTAATTACCTAAGAACTGTATACTTAACTAATTAACGTCAGCTAACAACAACGATATTGCACTCAAATCGCCACGTAATCTTATCTATGCAACGATAAACCACCGACTGCTAAACATTAAAATATCGATGAGAATATCAGTTAAAAATATTCAATCGCGAATGACCGATAAATCGTAATAAATAAAAAGACTTTTATTTTGATAATGAAAGAGCATACAATCGAGTGCATACAAAATTATTCAATAAATGACAAGTTGAAAAGGATAAAAGAAACATATCAAAGAAAAATGTGGCTTAACTAAATTATAGTTAGGGGTCAATTTCGATTTTACGTCAATCGATAGCTAATGTCGTGTCTCTGTCGCTCGTCGTCTATCGGGTGCCTCCGTGGCTCGTTCGGCGCGCCGCCGTTCCAAAATCGTACGGAACGCACAAACAGGCAGACGCGCGTGCGGTGACTCCGGCCGTGGCAACCCGACTGCGCCAGGGAACATGAATGAGTAGAAGTCTAATTGTACTTGGGTTAAGACGCTTCAACGTCAAAATGTACAATATGTCATAGTCATAATGTTCTCGCGACCATAATGATCCTGTGGCACAACAGTACACTGCCAAAATGTACAATCGACATAACGTGTAATGGTTAATTTCCCCCAGGAACATGAATGAGTTGAAGTCTAATTGTATTTGGGTTAATACGCTCTGACGTCAAAATGTCCCGTCCACACTATCGGTATAGACATCCGGCTATGTCACAGTCACGGAGGCAGCACCGGAGTCCGATCCGATGCAAACCTCCACCCGCCCGCACTATACGTAACAAGTCCGCAGCGATATCACGGTGTTCGGTTCGGCGATTTGTCACTAATGTGGACCCACTTAAGGGCCTGAGTTGGCGAACGTTCAGCGTCGCGTCCGACGGGGCGGGCAGCGTCAAAGTTATGTGCAGCGTGCACACTGCACTCAGGAGTACTCAGGACGATCACATACATTTGTTTGTGTCTAACATACGCCGGCGCCGCACGCCCCGCCTCGCTGCACATGACTATGACATATTGTAAATTTTGACGTTGAAGCGTATTAACCCAAGTACAATTAGACGTCTACTCATTCATGTTCCCGGGGACCGTTATTGTACATTTTGTCGCATGTACGTTATTACATAGACATATTTCGCCCTTTACGAATTTTGACACATTCATATTTTGCCATTTGTTCTTTACAACAATCACTCATTAATGAGAATTTTAACCATTGTACATTTTGACGTTGGAGCGTATTAACCCAAGCACAATTAGACTTCTACTCATTCATGTTCCCTGGCGCCCGACCGGCATACTGTTTAACAAGGTGCTCTCATATCGCGTCCTTGAGCCCGCCCGAAGCGGCAGTTTCCGTTCTACGTGTTATTGTTTATTCTTATACCAACGGTTATTGCTAACTCAGGTCCGATTTCTGGCTGGGTAGGGTAGGCATTTAATATTTCACTGTATTCTATACATATTTAATTCAGCTTCAGTGCAGCAATTAGCACTTAAAAATAAAAAGTAAAATTTACCTTGGTTTAGTTGTTGGTAAGGCGTTTTAAGTCCGCCTGGCTAGCTAGCTCAATCCTATCTAACTCACCCATGAATTGTTTGCTGCACTTAAGCTGAATTAAATATTTATAAATTCTGTGAAAAAATACAGTAAAAAAAACCTTCCCACCCATGTTGGAATTATTTTGTTTCCGACAGTTATAAGCTAGACAGTAAGTACTTTAGTGGTTGTAAATTTCGTATCACGTGCGCGTGCGCTGTACACACGCCTGCACATCAAAAATTACCAAAAACTGACAAATTTTCAAAGGGTAAGGCACAGGTCAAATTATCAATTGGTGGCGCTAGTGTGCCTTACCCTTCGCCTTAACAGACTTTGAACTTTATGTATATAGAATATGGTTGAACATTATTGAAGAAATTTGAAAGTTATGGATAGGTAGATATGCTGGCGTCTGTATCTTCGGACATCTTCAAATACCATAAAATGAGATAAGGTCCAAGCGCTTCTACGTTGAATTTTAAAACAAAACCGTAAAATCCTAAAATAAAATAAAAACATCGAAGTACTTGAAACATACCTGACTGACGAAACCCACGTGACTTCTTAACCAAACAGGGTCCAGATCTCGAATGTCCACACCGTCTAGCAGTATTCTGCCCTTATCTGGATCGTACAGCCTCAGAATCAAGGACGCTATAGTACTCTTCCCGCAGCCCGATCTGCCTACTAAAGCTATAGACTTTCCAGGTAGGAGGTGCAAGTTGAATCCTTTGATGAATGGAGCGCCGTTGTAGCAGTACCAAAGATTGTCCAAGATTATTTCGCCTTTAGGCCTCTCTTTAGGTCTCAGTCCACCTAAAAAAATTAATAAATACGATCAACGCATTCAAGAAGCAACTGGCAAATTATTTAATCGCAGACAACTCACTGACATAAATGCAAACGAATGCGTTGGGCGAGTGAAATGTGAAATGGTACGTGGTGGTGGTTTTTTGGTAAACCGTGATTCTAGTTTTGGGCTAGCGAACGAATGTTATCTAATAGGTAAGGAGCCTTCACATCAAATAGGCGATCTTTTAACCGGTGACTAATTCTCACTCTATGATATAAACTACCTGTGTACTATCCTTAAAAGTCTCTGTTAACTAATTTTTGACAAAGAAAATTCTAAGAATTCAAAAGATTGTTAAGTTATCTTATTAACAATATTGTAATAATGCACTTATTATTGTTTTTGATATATTGTATTCATGTCAATTTTAATTTCGAGATTTCCGGTGAGATTAAACAATATGCTCCCAAACTCTCGGCTATACAAAACTGTTAAATTTCTTCAATTAATATTCAACCATATGTCATAGACATTAAGTTTAAAGTCTATTGAGGACATTTGACAGTTTGTGGTAGTCTGTGCGGGCGTATGTACTTATGTTAGTAAATAGCTTGAAGGTTATTACGTTACTTAACGCCTATTATACGTATTATAGCATTGATGATTAATGTTTAACTTTCACTTGTGTTAATGACCACGCTAATTGCTACTTCAATAATGAATTGTTAATTAAGCAATTAGAAAATACGTTCCTATTATTGATTTCTTATATTCTAATTATTTTACAACTAGGGAAGATAAAATAACTTAAACACCGATTAACTGAAAGATTCCGCCACTCTGGCTCTTACCGAGCCCGCACATTCAGTGTGGAAATAGCCTAAAGCTCTTGATACAATGAAAAGTCGGCCGCTTGTATGAAGCACGCACTTAGTTTATGTTTATAACAAACATGCTGCATTAACTACTGATCATATTTTCATGATTATTTAAAACTTAATAATAAGTATACCTCGCGATTATCTACTATCTAATAAAATAACTTAGCCATGCCAAGAAGTGACGCACTCGCGTTTTCATTGTGAAAGGCAGTTTTATTCTTTTATTGATTATAGGCAAGCATTTGACTGCCATCTCACTTGATAGTAAGTTATGATGCAGTCTAGAATGTAGCAGTAGTTTTTATTGCCTTGAAAAGGTTTTAACTTAAAATGGACTTACCCGTCACTGGAATGCTTGGATCTCTATCAATGATCTGCCACAGCCTGGTCGCGGCTCCCACACCCTTATTGAGTTGTGTGTAAAAGTTGCTCAGACCACCGATGCTTATTCCAACGTATGCAGCGTACAACAGAAAGGATGTAAGGTTGCCGACTGATAACTGTTCCGTAGCTACCATACCACCTCCATAGTATAATACTAGGATGATTATTATGTTACCTGAAAGGCCGGTCTGGAATAGTAATGTTTATAACATGAGTTAGGCTACTAAGTAAGGGAATGTATTATTAACGTTGTATTGGTTTTTGCGTTTTTATTAAAGCGACTGCGCCAGCAAATGTATACAGTGTATCTCGTAACAGTTACGAGAGTACTGTAGTGGTACTGTATGCCATTGTGGAAATTGAAACTTTTACCTGATGTTAACTTATATTTTTATTTTGTTTTTTTTTTTACATGTTGTGGTTATCTTCTATATTTCTTATGTTTATTGTAATGGAAAGTGTCCTGCCATGATAGGGCATTGTCCAATATTTTTGACAAGTTTCTTGCCGGTTTTTCTCAATACAAGATCTCCCGCCCAGAGTAGACTTACGAACCGATGGCATAGTGACATTCACAAGAGCTACTTGTAGCCTAAGCTGAATAAATGATTTTGAATTTTGAATTTTTATGGCTTGTCTAATAAGACTTACACATCGTAGTGCATTGCCTACCCCTAAAACTTTAAGAGCCTTACAAATATGCAAAGTATACGATTAGAATAGATATTCCGTGTTTTGTTCCTGTCATGTAAACTTCAATTCAGATTAGAGTAAGAGACAAAACACGGAATAACTATTCCAAGTTTATACTTTGTTTATTTGTAAGGCTGTATTAGTTTTTCTGAAAATCTACAATTATATTTTTTATCTCCTAATTATCATTTCTTTTATATTACAGAAAAACCCTGCCACCACTACTGGTCTTCTACTGAACCATTAATTGTAAAATAGATACTAATAAAAGATATTAAAATTAAAAGTAATATGTACAATAAACGCGAGTAGATCCGTAAAAGTTGATTCATTTCAATGTGTAGTGTTCACGTAAACTTTACAAAACAATAGATATTAAAAAGATATAGTGATTTATCAAAGTACTTACCATTCCATAAAAACTACCAACAGCTAAAGACTCTTTGTAGGCTAGTTTGAGTAGGCTTTCGATTCTCTTTCCGTATGCTTCGCATTCCATTTGTTCCTTGCTAAATGCTTTTACAGTCTTTATGTTTGAAATTTTCTCTTCAGCCAACTGTAAAATAGACACCATTACATTGACTATTTATTTTTTTGGTACGGACGCCTGCTTAATAGACTATTCGACATGCCAAATTTCTTCAATAAATGTTGTTGTTCAAAAATCATATGCCAGGGTCTGAGATGCCAGGGACATAAAGTTGAAAGTCTGTTAAGAAATTTCAGGGTTTTTTGGTAGTTTGATGTGCAGATGTTTGCACCTAAATATAACAAGATACCAAATTAACATTTATTTCTTAAAATTTTGTTAGTTAATAACCCCTCAGCCATTATGGAACACACAAAGGGGGTTCGTAAAACCTTCCTATTAAGATATAATAAGTTCAATGTGCGTTATAAGTTTAAGTTTAGATGGTCAGGTGCATTGTGTCAAACACACACTATCGCTCTCTCTATGCTTCTCTTTCTCTCTCTCTCTCTCATGCTCTGTCATGTTCCCGCGCTCGCGAAGCTCTCTTATTGAGGTTTGAAACTTCCGTGTATTGGCTACCTACGTGATATTGGCGGAATTGTGTTCGGCAGTAAACACAAAACATACCATAAATAAAAAAAGAGGTCTTAAATGCCAAAAGAAGTTCTTGGCGGGAAAGTAAAGAATCATGTCTGCGATTTTGTTTTATTTATTAATGTGAAATAATGGTGGATTATTAACCGTTAAGTGTTTGTGAGTATGCATGAGTCAAATGATGATGAGGCGAATGAAACATCACTTTTCAAATTCTCTCAAGAAGTCCACCCGAGGACTTAGTCAGCCCCACATCTTTACTGAGATATTCGAGGGGTTGGGAGGTTATATATATCATTTCTCACTTCTCATTTCTATTATCATTCATCATCATCATACAGGAAAGAAATATTGTTTATTTGTGTATTGCTTGTAAGAAAAATTACTTTGACACTGGCTCAATGTGCTAATTGCACGAAGCCATCAGCTAAACATCAAGGGAAAAAAATGCCAAAAAAGGTTTTGCCACAAAACTAAACCTCCTTTATCATTTACCTCACTTGTTTCAGCCAAGGAGTCTTGTAGCTGCCTTGTTATGCCTCGAACAAAACGTCCATATACAACAGCCAACATTGAGACCGGTGGCACAACGCACAGCCCAATCATAGCTAGTGATGGTGACATGTAGAACTGAAAATAGAATACATCAAATTGTATATAAAACTAGCAACTACCACAGCTTTCGAAGGAAAGTTCATAAATACTAACCTTTTCAATTTTTATTAACATCTTTAAATCTAAACAAAGTTTTTCAGTCCAAAGGTTTAGGCTAGCTATTGATGAGTCTGAACTTTTTATTTATATTATTTTATAGATTTGCATGTAATATTCCACAAGCACATAATAAATAATAACTGTATTGTAGATAATATAAGTTTTATAAGCAGTGATCGGAGTAGGTAGAGCAATTTTTTGTATTTGCGATACATTGTATTAATATGGACATACCGGAATGCCGGGATTAGAAATATTGTCGATAAACAATTTGAATGCTGTAGAAAGAGACAAAAACAGGTGTGTTCTTCTAGCGGCGGTGCCCACTATTGTATGTTACCAAAAGCCGTGTTGCGCGGCAAAATCGTGCGGCAACATCGCGCGTTTGCGCAATGGAAATTGGCAACGCGTCGCTATTATAAGTTTGACAACGTCGTGCACCCACTGCCAATACGTTCCTAAACCTTCTTTTATCATGTTTATAAAAAAAGTTTCAGTTAGAATCTTGCGGAATGTCCATATTAACATCAATGTTTACTTTCAATGAACCAAAATAGCTTTACCTACTCCGATCACTGCTTAGAAGTAACAAATTAATCTCAATGCTCAATGTCGAGCGAGTAAGTAAAGAAACAAAACTGCCAAAGTCGTAACATCAGTATGATACAGCGCTTCAGTTCATTATATCCACTGTTATTTGGCAAATTGGTTGTTGCTAGCCACAAAATGGATCAACAACATTAATGTTTAACAAAACATAGCATGTTACAATGTTATTATAGAGCATAAAATATATGAATAGCAGTTTCTACGCAGTGACTTAGTTACCTCAACATTATAAGACATTGTCATAAATATTCATTTGCAATCAACTAAACTCAAAATTTACTGAAATTTTAAATTAAAGTTATTACAATATGGTAAAATCTGAAATATTAATGCCAGTTTAATCTCAAATTTCAGTATATTTTGAGTTACAATGGGTATTGTAATAGGAGTGCAAAATGTTGTTTACTGAGGAGATAAGGAAGCATGATAGACAATTTTTTGTACCATGCATACATTTAATCTGTCATTTATCTTTGTATGATATTAAAAGTTTCAAGTGGATTTTCTCACCATATCAGTAGAAATAGTTACATAAAGAAATTGATGTTTACCATCATCCCAGTCCCTGCTCCCACCATAAATAACGAGCGTAGTCCATCACTGACATTCTCACTAAGATTTCTACCTACTAACTGAGTGTCTGCTGACAGTCTGTTTACAAGCTCTCCAGTAGAAGTTTTACTGAACCATGCTGCTTCCTGCCTTAGTATAGCACCATAAACCTGCTTACGTAGGGCTTGTGTCATCCTTTGACCTAAAAAGATGATAGAGAAAAGATAAAAAAAATATCATACACTTACTGTAATCACAAAAAAAATCTATGCTTTTATCATAGTATAATTAATCTTGTTTGTTATTAAATCTAATGGTGACTGTTTTATTGGTTCACAAGTTAAATAAAAAAATAAAATAATTACCAGAAATTGACATAAGATAAACTCTTCCAAAGTTGCAAAGACCACCAACTAAAAACACTCCACAGAGCATTAAACAGAGTGTGTCAAGTTTCTCCCTGGCTGCACCAAGGTCACTTGTGCTGCTGTAGATTATATCCAATACCTTGCCAAGGGAAAAGGGTACCGCCATAGTCACACTTGAAGATACCACGAGGAAACTTATAGCACCTGCAAGTTAAAATCTGAATGAGTTTAACTTTTTACTCTGTCATATAGTTTATTTATTTCTTAACAAAGCCAGGTTAGCTGGAAAAGATCTCTAAAGAAATAAATTTACATTTCCTGTTTATCAAGTAATTTAAAGAGTTTATAGTGCAAAAAGTACTGAACTTTAAATAACTTTAAAAATTATTAAAAAAGGTTATCTTCTTCAAATTAGCTTACCAGCAAGGGTCCATTTTTCAGGCTCGGCTAATGTAAACAGCCTCTTTATTTCAGATGTCTTTAATTTTACATTAATTTTTTTAGAGGATTCCAATGTTTCTTTATCTTTAACACAATCTACAGTATCGGTCTTTTTTTCGGCATCCACTTGACTGCTGAAGTATCGTGGTTTAATCCAAAGTATCTTGCTTCTACCTACGGTAGACCTTTCATAATAATTAACGGCCTTGTGCCTAGAAAATAACCTGGATCTACATTGATTACATGACTGAGTTTGGACAGGAAATCTAAAAAACAAATTCGTTTGCCTACTTGATATTTTAACATCTAATCGCACGTGAAGTAAACGTTGTAACATTGTAGGTCAATTTTGTAATTTTAACACAAAATAAAACATCTCAGCAGTTTTGTATTGCAATGGTGAGAATGATAAACTGATAACTGTCAAGTGTCACTGTCAAAGTATAATGTCAATATAATTGGGATGATCGGTGTTTATCGACATTAACAAAGCATCGATGTATGAAATCACAATTAGGGCCTTACAAATATTCGAATAGTTGTACCGAGTTTTGTCTCTTTTACTCTAATCTGAAATACAAGCACCACGAGAACAAAACATAAAATTTCTATTCCAATCTTATTTTGTTCATTCGAAAGGTTGAAATAGTTTTTTTAACTATAACAAAATAAATAAATATGTCCAAGTTATTTTCACTGGTAATTTCTGTAGGAAAATATATTTACCTACATCAGATTTCTAATAATTTTATGTTATATAATTGAAGATTTAGACAATGTTCTTTAAACGAAGAAAGCACATATTAAGTAATTGATGTGTGAAAAATCAGTACTTTGTGGATTACGATATTATGGCTTGTTTTCATAATATTAGATTAGCAAAATATTATATTCGCAAATGTAATCATTTGTAAGAATAGGTATAATTACCTATTCTCAAAATATTACATAACGCACAACCACGGACAAAGTGGTATCATAGATGAGCTATCGATATCCAACTCGATTTCTTTCCAAAAGCACATGTCTAATTTCCGCGCGGTCCAAGATACTCGAGTTTATGCATCTCAACCTTTTTAGGCTCGGGCATGCTCGGGGTTTCTCTGTGTGATCGAATCAAAAATGAGGAGATTCGTAGAAGAACGAAAGTTACTGACATAGCCCGAAGAATTGCTAAGCTCAAGTGGCAGTGGGCAGGCAAGACACATCCGTCGTAGGACTGATGGCCGCTGGGGCGGAACAGTTCTCGAGTGGCGACCGCGCACCGAAAGATGCAGTGTAGATTAGCCTCCAACAAACGAATTGTTGGGGAAAGATATTAATGACTAGCTGACCCGTCGGACTTCAAACCGCATTTCTTTTTTTTTTTATATAGCCTATGTTACTCAGCGCTAATGTAGCATTCTAATGGTGAAATATTTTTTAAATCGGTCCAGTAGTTTTTGAGTTTATTCGTTGCAAACATACATATATACATACATAAAAGGTTTCCTCTCTATAATATTCGTATAGATAAAACAAAATAGTACAACTATATTTAGTTTGAGAAAAGTAAACTTTAACGCCTTAAGTTTAAGTCTACTCTCCTATACAAAAAAAAAGTTAATTATAATGACAGGTAAACTAAGAAGATCGAACATAAGTTTTTGATTGATTTTGGTTTTGATAAGATAATGAATTCAGAAGACAATGATCCCAACAACCTGATACATCGGGAAAATATCTCTATCCTGGAAGGTAGTAAAAAATAAACCATGTTTCTGAAGTAACTATTTTATTTATTTTACTTCTTACTTCTGTAGTTTTTCGTTTTACGTGTAACAGAAAAGGTAAACGGTGTATCTAACCTAAGAAATATAATTTTAAAAGACTTCCAGAGTACATATTTTTGTTTATAAAACTATGAAATAAAACAAACAATTTGAAGGATATTTTCACTACCGACCATAGACATAGGTAGATGGAGTGAACATAACCCTGACAAAATAGCCAAACTTTAGAAAGAGATTGAGTCAGACACAGAAACAGATTGAGTCAGATTTCTAGAAAAAGACAACTACTGACCGCACTAAAGCTTCGCTTTTCGCAGTTTTCCGTCAGCATATACCTTACAGCTGTCTAGCTGGGAATGCTCTGTCCACCTCTCTTTGTCTATGCATTAGAAAACGTGAATTAAATAATATCACAATGACAACTAATAACAATACAATTTGATTAAAGGTATTTTAAACATATTTCATTGCAAATTAGTTAATAGGTCAAAATAGGGATTAAAATATAGACAACATTAATAAATATCAATCTTACATATCTACACACCCACAAACAACGATATTGTAATACATACAAAGAGAATTCTATGTATTTTAATCTACCAGTCTCGTTTATTCATGACTGAAATAAAAATTTTACAGACAAGTTTTGAACTGCTATTTTAGTATTTCACAAAAAACTGAATAAGAAAATTATACTATAATTTAGATTTAAACAATATTGTGTGAATTCAAATTGTAATGTGACTATTCAAAGGCGTTTTTGTTACGATATCCTACTGAATATTATGTTTCAACAACATTAAGCCAACAACAATCGTTTTACTTCTCTTTTGAGTCAGCGTCTATTCAGCTTTGAAGCGCAAATATATTAAATTATTAGTTTTTACTTAAATTACGTAATTACTGCTTTTCAAATTCAAGCAATACTTGAATGGCGTGCTGTAAAAGAAACGTCCAATCGATTATGTATATTGTTGACAGATGATGACCCTTATTGCTAACAAAGTAAAGTTTCCAATCTAGACACAGTGATTTATAAACACCGTAAAATAAGTTATTTCAAATGCTACCGATAATACACACAACACATATTTTAGTTAACATCATGCAAAACATACCTACATTTATACACATCGATGTAAAACATAACTTCACTATTTTATTGATTTACATACGCAAGTGACAGTACAGATATATTAAATTCTTTTTACAGACAACTCGCGAGAGAAACTTTTCGATTACTTACCTATACATATGATCTGCAAAGCATTTGAGAGTATGAGGCAAGTGTGTTGTAGGTTGTTGAGTATAATCTCGAATATCTACTTTAAATACATATTCATTATCTTTATCATATTATAATATGCATATTACATTAAGTGATTTAAAAAAACAAGGGTACAATAAAATCATGTTTGTGTTTAAAATATACATATCGCTGTCATTTTATTGACGGGCTAATGGCACTGTTAAATTATGGATTGTATGCAAAGCTTGCAGTGTTGATGTTTAATTTTTTTTTTCATTTTTGTCGTATTTAGTTTTAGTTTATAAGCTGTTTATGAATGATTATTATATTTTTGCAGCGGTCGTATAGGTAGAAATTATTGAATCCGTATATCTTGCACTTTTTATTGATGATTTCTCCATAGTAGTACATTTGTGCTTGTGATTGCTCACTTCGATTTTTTTACTGCCATAAATATAATGTTCGATCTGTTTGACTAGTAAAAAATACGGAATTAAAATACTATCGAGTTATTGCAAAATGTAGTTTTAAAAATAAATAATACACCCACATGTGACGCGACATTAAATATTACGTGAATAGAATATCTAGACATAAAAATATAATTCAATAAGTATATATATGTTTGAATCACAGGATTGTACATTTAAGTAAGTTTACAGCTATCAACATATTAAAATTTATGTTAAGCTCTAACTGATTAATATTAGTGGTTAAATCTTTAAATAAATATATATCGAAATAAATAATTATACAGAGAGCGTAACATAATGTTGATATCCGATTTTCGTGTAATTTTTTCTCTGTCATGGTCGACAACTATGATCGATATAAAACATGTTGATTTACTGTGTATAGTATACTTTATAATACAAAGTTTTGGACCTCCATAGACTATAGGTGTTGTCAAATTTTAGTAAGTATACTCCCTCGCCTGGATATGTGTGTGAGCCAGCATAAACCTAGAAAAGAATATATAAAAGTATTACATAAATGGTAGTAACAACAACTCTAAAACAAGGATTTTACATGGCTTTACGAATCGATAACCTATTATTGTGTTAACACACACGCACGCACGCACGCACTCAATCTCACATAACATATTATGTTTTTGACTAATTATCAAAATTTTCGTTTCATGCAAAAAAAATATTTGAACCAAGTTATACTTAAATGTCAAGAGCTACGATCTATTATAATAATGACGAAAAATAAAGCTGATTAAGCTGAAAACGGTTGGTTTACCTATACAAGTGATTGGTTATTTTACTTAAATTGGCCAGGTTACCTCTACAAGTGATTATTTTTTACTTAAACTGGTTGGATTACCTATACAAGTGTACAAAAGACGCCCACTGCTAGACAAAGGCCTCGCCCAATACAATTAAGTGACCACTCGTACAATTTACTCTATGCCACTCGTCTCGACTCGGCACTCGCGACTGACAGCACTACGATGTCCGCTTAGGGGCCTTGTTTATACGTGCTTCTGTGGGCGTGCGTTATTTCGAACGTTTGTACGTAGTTTCTTCACTGCTTTAGCTTATATATATACTGTGCCAGTACCCACTGCCACTTGAGCTTAGCAACTCTTCGAACTATGTCGGCAACCTTTGTCTTCCTGCGGATCTCCTCATTTCTGATCCGATCACGCGGAGAGACCTCTCCATTGGTCTTTGTTTACTTTACTGAAACTGTTTGGTTTACCTCTGTGTGGCAGTCGCGGCGGTATATGGGCACGACGAGGCTGACCGCCGGCCGCGGGGTGCTGACCGCGCGTTGTTCGCTGCCCATCTCTGGGTCCCCGCCGCCGTGTATCGTGAACTCTACAAAGGGAAATACGTACATAGAAAGATAGGAAGTTTATCTACTACTTTACAAACAAACTATCTTTTGTTATGAAACACTTTTTACGAATCTACTCGCGTTTAATTCCTTTCGTTCCTGTGTTCACAGACCCTTAAAAACTCCAAACGTCAGGACAAATACCAAAATCTGATTTAAATAAAAAAAAAGTCAATGTTTGTGACTATGTTTGTTTGTTTTCAGGGCTAATCTCTGAAACTACTGGTCTTATTCCAATATTCTTTTACTGATATAATGCTATATACCTTGTGAGTAACATATTATATTATTATAAATTAAAAAAAGATTTTTGCAAAAATTCGTAATCAACGTGGACAAAGTCGCGGGCAAACTGTTAGTCTAATATATAAAAAAATTACAAAGGTATATTTGTAAAACGTGTTTTAATAAAATAATATGAAAAACATACGTTTGTATGTTCGTAAAAAAGTTTCATCATCATCATCATCATCATCATCATCATCATCATCATCATCATCATCATCATCATCATCATCATCATCATCAGCTCATTTTTATGTCCCCACTGCTGGGGCACGAGCCTTCCCTATGGATGGATAGGGAGAACGGGCCATAAACCACCACGCGGGCCCAGTGCGGATTGGTGGTTGTTAACGACTGCTAATGCAGCCGGGACCAACGGCTTTACGTGCCTTCCGAAGCACGGAGGAGCTCGAGATGATAAATTTTTGGTCACCCATCCGATGACCGGCCGTTGCAAAAGTTACTTGACCTCAGCACTCGCAGACCGGGCGCGTTAACCACTGCGCCATCGAGCTCCTCCGAGTTCCATTACAGCATAATTGGCATAGTCAGATTATTCATTTACATATTTAACCTTATTTTTATTTTAAAAATAATTTGTATGCTAAGTACCAATTTTTCTATCTTTCTTCAACATTTCTATCTTTCTTCCAACCAGGAGACTTTATAAATTCAGGCTCTTCGCTCTCAAAAGAAAACCATGCCAAACTTTTGCCAGACGTCTAAAGTCTGGGGTTGCACAAAAGACCCCTAAAGGTTGAGACTGGCCAGAGCATTTTCGTAACGTAACATGTTCGTTGCGAGCATTCGCATGGTCCGTTCAGTTAGTAGTGCAGGGTGCCTAGTGTGAGTTTTGTTTACTATCCATATTCATTCGATTAAGATTACGAAAACGAAAATAAGTATGGCATTGAAGCAGCGCCTCCTGGCGACATACGACAAGAGTTAACGTTTTAAACGTGATCGAATGGCGAATGAAACTTGCACTACTCTGTAGTGATTTGTTCTCTTCAACAAATACTGAGTCTGAGTGGAGTTCTTTTAGAGCCACCGCAGACATGCTACTTTTAGCATCGGCGATCGGCGATTCAGCCGCTTTTTAGAAGCTGAATGCAGCGACCACACATACCACACCGCACACTTAAAAACGCCAAACGCGGCGATTGAGTCGCTTTTCGGAAGCTCGACACAGCTTCTGAACGTTACACTCCGCACACATTCGGACATCGATTTGCATCGAGTTGCCAATTCAGCATCGGAGCAGTCGTTAAAACGCGCGATTCCGATACCGCGTCCGTACCGAGCGCGTGAAGTCGCGAAATCGCGATGCTGCATCAACAAGAATCTCACGATTTTACTGCGATCGAACGCAGGGAGTCGCCAAAACGTGATTCAGTATTGATACAGTCGCAAAATCGCCGATCGCCGATGCTAAAAGTAGCATGGCTGCGGTGGCGCTTAGGGCACATTTTTCAATTATTTTTTTGTTTTGATCTACATAAGTGTGTGCTGTGTGTTCTAATAAATATATTTTATTT
This sequence comes from Eudonia mercurella, assembly GCA_963082485.1. Taxonomy (NCBI): domain Eukaryota; kingdom Metazoa; phylum Arthropoda; class Insecta; order Lepidoptera; family Crambidae; genus Eudonia; species Eudonia mercurella. The sequence goes on along the minus strand of OY720036.1, from coordinate 11,579,446 downwards.
GGGTAGTTCCCATTTGTTCTATAGAACTGACGTCACCGGAACAAAACAGAAAAAACATTATCAATTGTTCCATAGAACATTTAGTATCTATTTTTCTCAAATTGTTCTATAGAACAAGATAACAAGACTCAAACAAACAAAAAAAAACATAAAAACAAAGAAACAAAAAATTCGAAACAATAAACAGATCGTGGTTGCTACTTGTACGATCAAGGTTTTGAAAGTAAATATATATTGCAATGGTGTTACTATTATACCTACTGTGCATATTTTAAAACCTTAAAAACGAAAATGGTTAAACTCAAATAAGAGCCTCGGCCCGGGTAAGGGTTAATTATTTCTGATAACATGACATTCACAAATTGACAAAAATTCGTGACAAACATCGCATGGAACTGTTTTGGAAAAATTGATTCCCAATTTATATTAAGTAAACCTGGATGGAAAGGCAAGTATGTAGTTCTATGGGAAAAAATAAAAGAAAATTGCCTTTTTTTTGTCCCACTGACGTCAGTTCTATAGAACAAATTGGAACTACTGTTTAATTTCAATGAGTTACATGTGCCAACTGACCTTCGTCGGCGTCACCGTAGCCATCGTCGTCGCCGTCGTCGTCGTCGCTCTCAGACACGTGGATGGTCACCTCGCTGGTGGGAGACTTGCTCCACTCGAAGTACAAACCGAAACCTGAGCAAAATACACTCAGTTAAACACTGCCATATTAAGAAGGTTATGGTAAAACAAACATACCAACTACTATCAGAATGGTTATTAACATATAACGAACGACTCTTTCAAGCAGGCTTCAAAATTGTTTGAACGAAAAAGTTACGTTAATTCGATTTTTTTGCATGAATGTGTAGTTAGAATCATATATCACCACGTTTAGGTAAATATGTTTTAATACGTAAACTTAAGCGTTTGCTGTTTGTGCTTGAATGTACAGTTTTAGTCAAAAACATATTCTAAAATATACTACACTAAGGTTTAATTTTATTTAATGTAAAGGCATTTACGACCTGCTAATATGTTGCATCGATTAATTTGTTGACTGTATAGATTCAACTCAATTATGCCGTAGCTGTCGGTGGCGGACTCCCATAAAAGGCACTACACCTTAAGTTGGGTGGATACCCTGACCGTGACGGTCTCCTCGCGATTTTGTTTCAACTCACCAATGTCGTAGCTATCGGTGGCGAACTCCCAGCAAGGGCACCACGCCTTAAGTTGGTTGGATACCTTACCGTGACGGATTCCCCGCGACCGCGGTGGACGTGCCGCCGCTTATGCTACATCGATCAACTTGCTGACTGTTTACCGACTTATTATTTTGTTTCAACTCACCAATGTCGTAGCTATCGGTGGCGAACCCCCAGCAAGGGCACCACGCCTTAAGTTGGGTGGATACCTTACCGTGACGGTTTCCCCGCGACCGCGGTGGACGTGCCGCCGCTTATGCTACATCGATCAACTTGCTGACAGTTTACAGACTTATTATTTTGTTTCAACTCACCAATGTCGTAGCTATCGGTGATGCTGTTTTGTTTCGACTTACCAATGTCGTAGCTATCAGTGATGCTAATTTGTTTGGACTCACCAATGTCGTAGCTGTCGGTGGCGAACTCCCAGCAAAGGCACCTCGCTCTAAGGTGGGTTGGCACCCTGACCGTGACAGTCTCCCCGTGGCCCACGGTGAGCGTGCCTCCGTTCTGGAGCGCGGACTCCCTGAACTGAGCGACTTCGCCCCGGGTCCACATGCGAGCTTCCTCTACCGCTGGGAATACGTCTACAATAGGGAAGTTGACGACAACAATAATAATTAATACCAGAAGATTGAACGCACAAGTGACAACACATTACAGCTCTTTAAAATATTAGGTCTTTACCTATGAAATTGACGTTTTGCATGAAGATTTTTTTTTTTGCATTATGAGAAACATACAGCACGTAATAGTTCAAATTACAGTACACAAAATATAATACAAAGGCCAATTAAGTTTCTACCAAAAATTTTACATAAGTACTGAGTTTACACAACAGTTAAGAAAAAAAAAATTCACTACACTACAATACAATATTAAAAAACTTTGACAAAAAAAAATATGTTAAATATGCAGTTACCCAAATCAAAAAATAATAATAATAATGATTTTAATTATTATATTTTTCATATTAACGTTTTTTTTTAATTTTCTTAGCATCTCATTATGTTAACACTATAATAATGTAAGGATAGTGTTTTTGTGTCACTAGCTAAATATAGCAGACATTAAAAAGAAAAAAAGTCCCTTCAAATCTACAGTGAAACAAAAACTCAATTCCGAAAAACAAAAAATAAATCAATTTGAAAAAAAATTGGGCCATAAAGACACAAAATGAATAATCATTGTTATTACTGAAGCCTAAATAACATAGTCCTAATTAAAGGTGTATAATAATATTAACAACCGGTATTGACTTTAAGAAGCAATACACCTATTAATTTGTGAGAAAAAAACGTCAATTTCATAGGTAAAGACCCAATATTATACAATTGTTTATTTGACCTGCTTAGGTCATTCATGCTTATGAATGTAACTGAACTGGACGACTTTGCCCCGGGTCTACATGCGAGCGTCTTCTACAGCGGGAAACACGTCTAGAATACGGGAGTTGACAACAACAATATACCCATGATTATTTACATATAATTTTACGCAAATATTGTTGCGAACAAATTACAATTTAAAAAAAAGACAAAGTGTTGAAAAAATTCTTCGAGCGGGATTCGAACCCGCACCCCATGACATGACGGGTCAGGCGCACTGCTAACTATGCTATCGTGGCTCAATCCGACTCGCCGAAATTAATCAACACTATCCACTTTTACTTTATAAGCCAAAGGAGCCCTATTCAATGTCGACATCTGCGTCATCAACATCCGATCTTAATATTTTTACAAATATTGAAAGATCAGTTAAGAGTTAGGCAAGCTATACCCATGATTATTTACATATAATAATTAATTTTTTCACCACTTTGTCTTTTTTCAACAACAATATAGTTTAACATAGTTATTCCGTGTTTTGTATGTAACAGTTACTTAAAACATTGACCTATTTTTTATTTGACCTAGTTATTACAGCGGAAGGAGAGCAGTACTTATTTAAAAACTTTCTTAGAAAAACAGCTTACCTTCGCCATCTGATTCTTCCTCCCCGCGCGATTCTTCAGGGTAATCAGTAATTTCAGTTTTCTCTGAAGTTTGCATTGATCTGGAGAGAATAATAAATTTCAATTTTTCTTTTACCGTTTTTTTTTAAAACATTATTTAAACATACAATATTTCTAACCATAAACAAACAAATAAAAACTTACTTATCATTGTCCATAGCATCTACAGCCTCAACCTCATTCAAGTTACAGTCTTTCACCATTTCCTCCTTCCTACTTTCGTTATAATTTTCCGATTCTTCATCATCTTTTAAATTCGTGTTAGATAGCCTCTGGTCCATTGCTAGCTGTTGGATGTACTGTTGATAATGCTGGTCTTGCAATTGTCGTATAAGTATAGCTTGTTGATCGAAATTGCCGGGGAACTGCTGCTGTGCATACTGAAGGAACTGATCGTACGTTTGCGCATTCAATGCATCTTTTATTCTTTGTCTGCAAGAAACATGTAAAAGAGACATATAAAATCTAAACAAGACTTATAAAGCCTAGAATCCAAGTGAATGGCGACTACCGATCTTTTTATTCATACCGGAGAAAATGCACTAGGCATATCACTGTGTGGGAGACAGCAGATGGTTTTTTGGGACTCTCCCTCCCTAACCCCTCAAGGTTAACCACTAAAAACCCCTGCACATCCCCTCAAGTGCAGCCAGGTTGATCCGGGATCGCTAAACTATCACCAGAGTAATGCGACTACCCCTAAAGGTACAAGTCCGAGACGGACCGCAGACTGCAACCGCAGGCGACACTGCGGCTGCGGTTGCGGTCCCTGTCTATTCCAAACGTGGCGTCATGCCGCGGCTGCACAATGCATAGAAGAATGCCTCAGTCACTCCTGCACCTTGTGCTTGTACGCGTTGTATGTGTGAACTCTGCCGTTCGGTACACAATTGGTGTTGCGGTCTGCGCGTTGCTGCGCGCTGCAACTGCAGGCTTGGCGCCGCGGCTTCACGCCGCAGTGTCGCCACGCTTAGAATCATTTTCATAGAGATTCATATAAACCAGTGTCGCTTGCAGTCTGCGGTTGCAGTTTGTGGCCTGCGGTTCGTCTCGGACTTGTACCTTAATACTCATATTTATTTCTGTCACATTATTTTACATTGCCAGATTCTACAAAAGCCAGTGAAATTAAAGTACAAAATATAGGCCAAGTTTGGTCACGTGCACGTAATAACATATTAGTGTGGCATACATCCATGGGCTGTACACTCGTTTGTTGGTTCTAACAATAAAAAATGGCAATAAAATTCAATTAATGAAGCATGAGTTTATGGCGACGATATACGATTGCGATCGACAACGGACGAATTAAAAATCTGTGTGATTTAAAAACGGAGCTACCGCCTATAAAATTCACAGTTACATAACAAAATACTTACACTTGTTGTTCTTCAGTCAGTTTAGTACTCTGCTGCTTTTGTTTCTCTAAAATAATTCTATTCTGTAGCTCTAAATGGGCCCTTTCTTCTTCTTGCCTTTTCAACCTAAAACAGTAAGAGATTATTACATACAGTAGTAATGTTCTACAGATATTTATAGATTAAGGTGTTATACAGATATTTATAGAATACAGTGAAAAATTAAGCGCCCACCCGACCCAGCCAGAAATCGAACCTGGGTCTTCCGCAATCAATGGCACCAATGTCGCTCTAATGCATTTCAAAAATCAAAAAGCGGTGACAAAATTCAGCGCTTACGTCAGCCTTCCCGGTAGCATAATGGTCAGTGCAGCCGCCCGGATTGCGGAAGACCCAGGTTCGATTCCTGGCAGGGTCGGGTGGGCGTTTAATTTTTTCACTGTATTTTATATAAATATTTAATTCAGCTTAAGTGTAGCAATTAACACTTAAAAAATTAAAATCAAAATTTAAGATATTTATAGATTAACCCCCTTATTCATAAAAACTATTTAAGCATTATTTAGTTAAATATTGTTTTGTCAACGTCACACAAACATCATTTTGAATTTGAGAAAAAGAGACAAAACAGTGATTAACTAAATAATGCTTAAATAGTTTTTATGAATATGGGGGTTTGCGATTGTAAAATATTTGAGCATTTAAAGGTGAAATTAAATTGTTTGTTTCCTCGACCGTTATGCGACTTTTCAAGTTTCCAGTTTAGAGAATTAAAAAATATTATGTGTAAACTATAATAACCATCACTGTAATAGAATGTTCAATATGTTGCAACGCAAAATCGATGTTAGTAGCATTATTGTGTTCCGACAACTAGATTTAAGTTATCCAGTGCTGTAGTAGTGATAGTTGAAGATTCCGGGTGCTATGTTGAGGATCCTCCTTAACAAAGCTTACAAAAAAAGACTGATAATAAATCTAGAAAATACTCACTCTAGCTGTTTTTTATTTTCAAAGTCCTTCTGAATAGCTTCTAAGTAGGGCTTGAACATGGGGCATAACCTGTAAAATACAAATTTAATTAAATACTTTATATATCTATACCCTAAGCAGACCCATATTTTTTAACCAATAGAAACCATAATATTTATAAAGCATACAAACAAAATATCATATAGAGGCTGATATACAACATATTTTTTAATTCATTCCGCTAAAACTATGTTCTGCTGCAATTATACAGTATTTGGTAGTTAATTTTTTCCTTTTATTTAGGATTCCAACTGGCCTAACTCAACAGTATCGTGAATAAGAAGTAGAGATCGCGTCAATATCGAAGTCCCATAGCACTGTAGCACACGAAAGAGCTCGCCAAGATATTAGACGCAGTGTAGTGTAATTAGCAGGGCAGGAATACCCCCTCTCAATTCCACAAAAGTATAGACACTTTTATTTACATTTTTTTTGTAATTTACTTACTTTCCACTTTTTAAATTGCTCTAGAGTACCAGAAATACACCAAAAAAAGTACAAAAAAATTTGATTAATTATAATTTATATATATTTATATCAAAAAAGTGAAATTGTTGATATAAAAATATATCTACATATGAGCACATAATTATATATTTATATAATTCATATTATTTGAAAAAGACAAAGTGTTGAAAAAATTCCGTGAGCGGGATTCGAACCCACACCCCATCACATGCCGGGTCAGACGCACGGCCAATTATGCTAACATTGTCTTTTTTCAAATTGTTATTTGTTTGCAACAAAAGTTTGCTTAAAATTATATAGAACCATTATTATTAATATTACCTATTGGAATTAAAAAGTATGATAATCGGAGATTATCATTTATCATTGTTTATAGAGTCTAAATGCTTAGGAAGATCAAAAACTAGCAGACTGTAAAAATTTAAGACATATCTCGCTTCCACTAAGATTGCCTTGATTGCATTGCTTTGCAAGTGGCGGGTTTTCCATTCATGTGTGATCCTGGCCTCCAGAGGATATACATGTACAGGGTTTTCATAAATATAATTTTCAAATATTTTTAGGCATGTTTTCTTGGAATTTCTAACAAACTTTACTTTTAAATATAACAATAACAACCAGCAACAAACCATAGATAAAATTCTATATTATAACATCCCCTCTGAATTTTATCCATACTTGAGAGCAAAAACCCCCTGATATTTTTTAATCAATCTTATTTTCTAAGTTCTAGGCATATTTAAGTATAACATTTATGTTTCTGAAAACCTTGTTTTATAACGTACTGATTGCTACCTAAAAATTCACAAAAAAATGTGTATTTTTAGCATATTTTTACCTTGAAACTGAAACAAACCTACATTTATGACTGTGCAATATTTTTGCTCTCAAGTGTATATCACAATTAAAGAAACAACTCTCATAACTACCCATCGACTCCTTTAAATCCCAACTACATCACTAACTTCATCACTAACAACTTCATCACTAACAACTTCATCACCAATATCACCACTAACTACTTCATTACTATCTTCAAAATTCTCAGTATCTCCAACACCAACTTCAAGACCTTCAACATTATCTTCAAAAACACCAACAACTTCCTGTTCCACATAAGTTCATGTTTATGATCTTAACCTATTCCTCAGGTATTTTCATTTCAATATAGGCTTTAGTATTGCAATTTCAAGTGATTCATTTACATTGTATGTAATAATTAAACTCATATTAATATTCTATGTTGTAGACAAATATGTATGAAAGTAAGTCAGCTCTTTACTGAAGTACTGAATAACTTTGTAATTTAATAAATGTATTATGTAAATAATGTTATATAATTCTATTTTCTAATTAAAAGAAAGCCTTATAAGTTTCTTGTCAGTTTCCTCTCAGAATAAGGCTCCCAGAATTAAAATAAGTAATAGCTTCACTAGTTAAAATTATGGTAATTTTCTAGTGTAGTATTAACATGACTGCGAAGGTTAACAATGAATAGTAGTAATTTGACTTTGACTTATGTTCTTAGTTATTTAGTGTTATTTATTTTTACTATTGTATGATGTATATTCTTAGATGGTCTGGATAACTTAAAGTAAGAATGGTATATAACAAAGACTATCATCATACGTAGACAACATTACATGATTTCTAAAGTACATATTATCACCATATTAAGAATTCAGTATAACTGCTGCTTTTGCCTTGAAAGGCATATACATGGGTACATCTGTAGACATATTAAGGTATATCTACACCACCCAGCCTGATCTATAAAACTAGGTTTTGTTTTAAAGTTGCATTTACCTATCCAATGTGTGTATAAATCCAGCCATGGCTTGAATCTGTGAGATTTGGCCCAATGCCTGCCATGCTGCCCTGCGATCCCGCCCGATGACATCAAGAACACCAAGAGGAGGAGCAGAGTTTACATCTAGAGGCCCGTGTGCAGTTTGCTGTGTGTAAGCAACTAATTTTAGCCTGTCTTCATAGCTCAAATGTAATGCTTTTCCTTCCTTATCTAAAAAAAAAAAATAATGATTAATATTTATTTACGTACTAAAAATTTTTAAAACAGGACTTTTGAGGTATTCCGCAAAACAAATTAAATAACACTGAATAATATAGTTTGCATGAAAGATTTAAAGCTCATGCATTGTAGAGTTTATTGAAATTACTTCTGTAAAATAAATAGATATCATACTCAAATTCCAGGAATACAGAAGTATTTATCATACAAAATATTTGGTCAGTTTCATAAAATCAAAGTTATCTACCTTTGTAGAAACACAGTCCATGTTTATACACTTCTTTTATAGGTAAGCCCCACTTTCTCTCTTCACACTCCATTATACCCTGGTCTGTCTCTAGAGGAATTTTCTCTGGAACTACTTTTTTATGATTTTCGCTCATATTTTTAATTTTAATAAAATCCTTTGCAGAAATATTTCCCAAGTTCCAACATTCAATTCACAAAACGTCAATTTCATTATGTTTTGTCTATTATTGCAGAAAAAGGGATCTATTTCTTACAGCACAACCTTTAGTTGGATATCTTTTAATGATAATGAGTGGTGATATAATACTCTGCTAACTTCTTTATAAAATTGATTATTTATTATTAGATTATATAGGCCTAATGCAACAAAATAATGAGAAAACGGTCAAACATGTAAACAAGATAAGAATCATCTTTTGTTTTTTAGTCGTGTTAGCCGACAGCCAAACGTTAAAATAATAGCTGTCACAATCACGTTCCTATCCATGAATGACTGCTGACTGGGTATGTTCCGATATGCACTGCGAGCTCTGTAAGTTGTGACGTCAATTTAGTATACTGCAAAGATGTTCCTTTATAGTTAACTATACTGGTTAATGTTTAAAACGGAACGCAGTCCAGTAAACTGTCATCCATGTCATAATTTCTGGACGCTGTTAATCACGTGATCAAAGCACTGAGAGCACCTTACCTCGAAAATGCCAACGCTTATAGTACAAAAATGGCGACGATTTATGACGTCATATATTTCCTTAGGATACTGCGGCAGTATACCGTCAGTCCATAACGGAACCTCACCAGTAAGAGCACTGGACAGTGCTCGCAGTATGTATATGTATTCTGTGCGCAGTATATATCGGAACATACCCTTGACATACTGTCTGTCTACTCTCCTGGGGACTTCTTGGCGGGAAAGTGAAGAGTCATGTCTGCGGTTTTGTTTTATTTTCTAAAATTTGTGTTAAGTCGAATATTAATGTGAAATAATGGTGGATTATTAACCATTAAGTGTTCGTGAGTGTGCATGAGTGTTGGCAAATGAAACAAAACAGTGCAACGTCACTTTTCAAATTCTCTTAAGAAGTCCGCCCGAGGACTTAGTAAAGCCCCACATCTTTACTGAGATACTCGAGGGGTTGGGGGTATATCATTTCTCATTTTTCATTTTTCATTTCTCATTTCTCATTTCTCATTTCTATCATCATTCATCATCATCTTTAGTATTATAATACTAATGAAATTAAGAAACTAATGACATGGCAGCATGGTCTATGACCTTAGCCGGTTCCTCAGAGAACGAACTACTAAAAAAAAAAAAAAAAAATGTCTACTCTCCTCTATGTGTCTGTCACTGTCAATCTAATTTAATGACGTGCTGGAATTTTGTGTAAAAATATAATAAAAATAGGTACATAATTAAATAATTTTGATTTCCGTGTCATACATACACAGCAAAATAGAATAGACTGTTTTAAAAGTACACAGACTGTTAGTGCAACGTGTAGTGTATATTTTTATTATTTGTGAAAATAAAATGTCCAAGTGCTTCGCCAAAGTTAATTTTGTTTTTATGTGGCAAAATCATTCGTTAAATGACTTGTTTACTATTCAGTGAGACAAAAGTATATCATAGTTTATCAGCACTCCATGACAAAATGGAGGTTAATCCTTTGAATATATTCTTTGTGAAATCGGACAGCAAAGGAGACCGATTGTTATTCAGATACCCTTACACAACAGAAAGCAAAGATGAAAGCACGCAGAAGAAATGTGGTAGGCACAATCCCTACGCAATTAACTCGACTGAAGATCTTCTTCAAAATCCACAATCCCAAACTTCGAATATCTATAAAGGTAAACATACAATTTGCATAAATTAACTACCCATTTGTTGCTATAAATTAAAACCAATTTATTTAACTTTTGAAATATTAAAAATGAAATGACAATTTTTATGGAATAAAACCTTGCTGGTTGCATTCACTATTCAATTTTGCAAAAAATACTTGTTAATACTATTTTATTGACAAATAAATACCCCAACCTTGATAAAAATTAATAATTAAGTTTTTTAATGCAATTACTATTTATGTTGTTGTTTATGTTCTAGGTCAACTTAGTGGGTTTACAGATGAAATGTTATCTACCCTATTTGCTGTGAAGGCAGAACTGTGCAATCGCAAATTTGAATTGAAAGTCAACGATGTACGATTTGTCGGTCATCCCACTCTGCTTCCATATCGAACAAACAAAGATGACACAGCAGCTATGATATTAATCAATATTGTTTTTGCTTTACGTGCTTCGGCAAGTCATTCAATAGGTAAACTTATAATCATAAATAGCAGAAAATCTGATCTTGACTACATTTACTGTATGTTAATAAAAGCAATGTTATGTAACTAATTTCCTTCTATTTTTTAGTAAAATGTTATTATGACTTGAGTAAAAGACTTGGTAAAGCCCTGAGGCATGAGGAGAAAAGATGCTCATACTTGACTGAGGAGATGAAAACAATGGTAGGTTATACAATATGAGACTTGCCCAAAAGTCTGCGATTAGTCACCTAACTATAATTTGACATTTTGGTGACAGTTGCAAATCTTACGTTTATTAATTCTTTCCATAACTGATTGCAGTTAGCTGCTCACGATGAAGTATCATCTCTTGATAGTGAAATGAATTCCGGTGAAAATGATGAAGACGAAGATAATTTACGTAATTCAGTTAGCTCTAACACATTTAATATGGAGAATGATAATACTGGACCAAAGTCGGCTTTCCATCTGATATTGCAACGAAGCTCATTGGCACGATCAATGAAAAGTGTCTTTGAAGAATTGAGCAGTACTGGTGAGATAATACTTTTAAACTGTATATCTTTTAATCTTTCTTTAGTTATTGTTAATTAATTTTTGATACTTAACAATAACTGACTTAGTTAACTTAAGTTGCTATCTAAGTCACAGTTGATTTAGCATTTTAAAAAAAGTTCTAATATGTAACAAGAATCATACCTAAATCTGTGGCATTGTTCCTCTTTTATGTCTGTTCTGAATACACTAAAATATTTTTCAATATTACTTTATTACAAAATTATTATTACCATTAGTTTATATACCAAAAAATATTACAGGTATAGTACAAGTGCGCATTAATAAATGGGTGCTGCTGTCATTCTGCCTACCGCACAAAGCGCATCAAATTCATAATAGAGGTTTGATTATTGAGCCTGAAACCATAGACAAGTGCTTACAGAAGTTAAGACCCTACCATGGTTTACTTTTACTAGTAAGTATAGTTTCATTAATATTAAATACTTATAAAAAATTTACAACCTCTACATTTAATTTTTATTGACAGTTAGGCAAACAAACTAAAATGTACTCAACTCATATAAGTAATATGAATTATTCAAAACAAAATATATAAAAATATTTTTGGGCAATTAGGATGTTTCAATTTAATTGATATATGTTTAAAATATGTATCCATTTCTATACTAAATATAATTTCAGGTAAATCCCAATGATCTGCTGGCATCAATACCCCTCGATGGTAGCTCTGCTTTACTTAGACTCATCAAACTTTACAGTCCACTGAAGAGCCTTCAAACACTAGCCATTGAGGCGGACTTGTCTCTTACACAGGTAAATAATGTGATCACTTTTATTCATGTGCTTTTCTGTAATAAGTTGAAATAAAAATAGAAATATGTTTATTGCCAATACTGTGTACAAATTGTGCAGATGGTAAAGCAAAATAAATTAGACACAACAGTATACCCATAACATGTATGCAGCTTGAAAAAGGAGATTACAAAATCATTAAATGTAAGGGAAGGGTAACAATAATATTAAAATACAAAATTAATTGACTAATCTATACTAATATTACAAAGAGGAAACCTTTGTATTTTTGTATGTATGTATGTTTGCAACAAATATACTCAAAAACTACTGGACCAATTTAAAAAATTCTTTCACCATTAGAATGCTACATTAGCGCTGAGTAACATAGGCTATATTTAAAAAAAGAAGAAAAAAAGAGATGCGGTACTTAGTCCGCTGGGTCAGCTAGTAGTCTATAACTTAATTATATATTTGGAATCAAAATATTCCGCTAAACTGTAAAAGGAGTTTTTAACAACCAAGTCTTTAATTTAAATTTAAATGTAGGTAAGTTTTTATTTCAGAAGAAAGGTGATTAAATATTTTGATACCAAAACCAAAAGCACTTTTGTAGTACATATGGTTGTTAATCCTAGGGGTGTGCCTAATTTGTGCACACACAAATTATATTTATATTTATTACGAAGGTTTGTCTGATATGAAGCTTTATTTTTAAAGTACTTACTATTTTGCTTAATCAATAATGAAATTTCTAAAATATATATACAAGTCAAGGTAAGATAACCATTTTCCTTGAAAATATATCTAACAGTTTCTATTGAATCTAAAATGGTAAATTATATGTAAGCATCTTTTTTGTAAAATAAAAGTTGACTGAACATTTACCTAGTTTCCCCAGAAAATGTTACCATAAGTTAGCAGTGGATAAACTTGGCCAAAGTATGCAGCCCTAGCCACGTTTAAAGAAGTAGTTTCAGCAAGTATAGAAAGAGCATAGCAAATATATATATATATATTCCATATTCACTTAACATCAGGTGAAATGAAGTCATTTGCCGTGCTATGTATAAAAAAAAAAAAAATTAATTGCTGGATATTTTATTATTTATTTTTATATGTGTGACTTCCAATTTAAGTGGGCATCAATATTTACTCCAAGAAAGTTACTAAAGAAAGAACTCAAGATATTTTATTTTGATCACTCATCCAGTGACCTGTGGCTGCGAAAGTTGCTTTACTTGGCCGCCTCTGCGCTACTCTTCTACTTAAAGTACGATTTTGATCCGAACCCCCTGGAAGTAGTAGGAAACGGAGAGATGCTTGCGTAATGCCATCTTTCCTAGAAACCTTTTGAGTATGTAAGATCACAAACGCTTGATTTTTCCTTTAGCCTTTTTCCTTTTTTAGTCGTCCACAAAAGTCCGGCTACGCCGGAAAGGCAGCCAATAGCAATCTCTTTCAAAATATGATCTATTTAAGTATTTATTTTCCATTAAACCTTTTGTTTATCAACCTTATTGCAGGTCTTCCAGCTAACTGGCCATTTAGTGTATTGGGCAAAAGCGACAATAATATATCCTTTATGTGAGGGTAATGTATATGTGGTCGCACCTGGAGCAAACGTCCACATACATTCAGCACTGGTCGAAGAGTTCTCCAAGGAGTTCCCTGGCCTTTGTTTATTGCAGGTGAGAACGCATAAAGCAATTGTGCATTTTTCTTTTGTTATAACCATTTTTCAAAATAAGTATACAGACTAGCTGATTAAAAATACAGTTTTTTTAATGAATCATGTCCTAATAATTGTAATACATTATGTGGTTGTTTTACATGAACACTCAAAATAGAAGAGATCAACGCAACATTTTCTACTTTAGATTTAAATATAGTTTAGATTATGGTAATTTGGTAAAAAAAGTCTAAAATCCAGACTTGTACAAAACTTAAACAATATTTCTTTATTTATCCATCATATAAAGTGCTTAATTAGTATTCGCGCACTTCTCGATCTATAGCGTTTGTCTTTAAACCAAAACTAGTATGAAAGACATTTCGACACGAACACACGCACAATTAATAATATCGTATTTAGGATCGCTCCTCCGCATACTTGCTTTACGATTATATAAAACTGTTTTCCTTCTGTATTGGGATGAGAAAAACAAGTACCTACCTATCCTTTTCATTGTAGATGCTAGGAGAATTCTCTCTCCCAGCTCCGTTATGGTTCGTGGCTCGCGGCGGCGTCGGCGCGCGTCTCTCCCGCATAGTGGCGTGGCTGCTACAGCGGCGGCTACTGCTGCAGCTTCACACCTACGTGCAGTTCAACTCACCGCACTGGCACTGGGGGCTGGACACAGGTACTGTACCATAAATTAAATGAAAAATTTCTCTCTCTCTCTCTCTCTCTCTCCCTCTCTCTCCCTCTCTCTCTCTCTCTCTCTCTCTCTCTCTCTCTTCCTAGCTTAGACACAGGTACTTTACCAACAGTTAGGTATACACCGTGACAGGTTAGACGACGGACGCGTTAAAGGAGGTAAAACTACATCCCTTTTATCGACATCCCTTTTAGTAAAAAAAGGTTATGGCAAATTTTAAAACACGCGAGTTACACGTTTTAAAAAAAGTGAACTATCGGCATTTCGCATGTACTACACGCACGAGTAAGGTCAACCGCACGCGCGGACAACGGCTAGTCGCTTCGCTCGCCTGCGTAGTAAACTGTAAATAAACAGAAAGACCATTTTAATTAGGAAAAAAGTAAAAAATTAAGGTGGTGTTTTTTTATTTTTAATGGAACAGGTATCGGCTTCTTATACACCTCCTTTAACGCGTCCGTCGTCTAGCCAGTCACGGTGTATAGGATTACGTCTTCCCACATTAATATTAGCAATTAATGAGATAGGATCATAACCTTGTTGAGGCCACTCTTGCACTCAGACAGATATAAATTAAACTCCCAATTTCGTATACGTGAGTGCCAACTCAAATATACGAAATGGGAAGTTAATTGTAAAATGTATTTCTGTTCTCGTTGGTTGAAGGCATTGGATCACTCCACCCATTTCTGTTTTTTTTGTTGCCCAATTAGGAATAAGCGCCGCGCCCGAGAAGATGCGGTGGTTACGAGATACCCTCGCCGCTTATTGTAACTGGGCCACGGAAGCAGTTTCATATTGACATCCGAACCCGCCCCTCCACCTAATTTTCTTTCTTCTTAATCGGGCACTCTTGGCATGGTCGTCATGGCTGTCTATGGACAGGGTTGCGGCTCGCCGTCTCCACTCTCTTCCAGGGCACATCGCGCGATGTCTCTTCACTTCGGTCGACTTTCTGCGTTGCGAGTACACTGTATTGCGGTCGACTGCGTAGTCTTCCTAACGCGGCTTCGTGGTTTCTTTTCGGCGAGGCCTTGTACTACAAGCCAATCCATCGAGTCTTCGTTTCTGGAGATATGCCCAAAGAACTTCGATATTCGTAACTGCATAATCGCCTCCGAACCTAACACCCGCTTAAAGCATTCATAGTTTTAAATAAAACTTTTTCTATTTCAGACGGTAAAGAATACTACTGCGAGAAGCATAACATTTACAATCAGTCGTGCAGCGTGTCGTTTTCCTCACTCAGTCAAATGCAGTTGAACGTGCCGAACCCAGTCGAACCCAGAGATAGCGTCAACCACTTCCCAGATTCCGACGAAGAATACCCCACTGAGAATAACCTCAATCAAACCGACTTCTCACATACAAAACCTATAGTCATAGACTCGGATCACTCTAAACTTGATAAATTCAATGAAGCTGATTCCGCCAATCATTCTTTTGACGACAGCGTTGACGTAGTAGACGGTTTGATAAAAAGAAATGTTTTGAACGGCTGCGAATACACTGACATAGAAAAGAAGAAACAGCAAGGCAACTCGGTAGATAGCGGAATTTCGAATAATATCAATGGTACCAACGCGAATGCTGCGGATACCAATGGGATCAATGGCCACAATGAAATTGTGGTAGACATAGACAAGGTAGAGGAGAAACCAAAGACTTTGCCTTCTAGATTGTCAGATCTGTCACTTAGAGAGACTGACAACACTTTAAATACGAGCAGCGATGAAGATAGGTTTGAGAGTGATCAAGATGTGTCGCCAAGACTGAAAATGAACGGGCTACATGACCACGAAAAGAAAAATGGCGTCTCATTGAATCTGAAACTGCAGAGTGAAATGAGGTAATTCTTATAAAATAAATATTCAAACTTAATTTTATGTTAAATTAATTTTAATTGATTATCTAACCATATTTTTTACATAGCTTTTATTGATATACGTGTTTTCTTTCTTTCATTCTTCTAATGGTATGCATAAAAATTAGGTCGAATAAAATTTTGTTGCCTTGATAATGCCTTAATAAGGTCGAGTAAAACGTTATAAGAACTGCAAGCTGTTAGTGACATCTATTTGTGATGAAGTAAAATGGTTGTGTTGTATTCTGTAGGCCTGGCAATATCGAAATCGTGTAGTAGCGTAAAAGAGAAATGTTGTTTGGAAATTGTTACAGCGCCACAACGTTCGTAAATTGAACTAACAATTGACAGACATCATTTTATAGAATATATGACATTAGCATGACATAACGCGCCAGCTGCTTATCCTTGCTCCTTGCTGCAGGTCATAAAAAGCCGTTGAGCGTCGAGTCACAGATTAAATAGTAACAGTTTACGCTATAATAGCCTACAAAATTGTAATAATAATAGCTGGCGTTAGCTACAAGCAGAAATATACCTTATCTACGCGTATCGAGAGTTGAAGACACTTTGCCCACCGCGCGGTCTTCGTAAAGCTACGTCATCGAGCGAACACGCTAGGATTATTTAAAGATGATGAAATAAATAAAAGACAAGAAATAATAAAACAAATATTTGTTTTATAATCAAATGATGATATAATGCGTTTGTCGGTGCAATGTTAACACCCTATTATACCTAATTTTAACAACAAACTTAAATTTGTTTTAAATGTAAGTTAGTGATTGTTGTTTATTTTTTTTTTATTATTTTATATATGTTTCAGTTTAACACCCTATTATACCTAATTTTAACAACAAACTTAAATTTGTTTTAAATGTAAGTTAGTGATTGTTATTTATTTTATTATTTTTATTATTTTAAATATGTTTCAGTTTTACATAATGATGAATAGCTTTTTTTCCTTCTCGGAATTCTCTGTTATTAAACTTAATGGTTGAAAATAATCTGAATCTTATAAATAATTTAAAAAAATTTGCCAATGGAAAACAAGAGCAATTTTAACATTTCGTAAATTGTACTTCCCGACCGATTAGATCATCAAAATTATCTAAGAATTGCGTGATTGCGACATTTTTATTTAGCGTAACACAACTGCCGTGCATTCAAGTAGGCGAGCGGCGCCCCTCTGATACTTGCAGGTTCGAACGTGCGCTTTCCGGCGGTAGATAAAACGTGCGGCTCGAGCGAGTGACGGAGGCCTAATCGAGTGCCGATAATCGGCAGATTGGATCACATTTTATTGCTTTCATTTTTTTTTAACTAATCTGGTAGACTACTCTTGACGCAAACTCAATCTCAATACAATTCCAATACCAAATCTAAAAAATTCAAATGGCACTATTAAAAGCGATAATAGCGCTACATTGCAATTAAATTGCGTGGAAATTGAGTGAACAAATTATTATCGATATGGGGCGTTCCGAAATTGCGAAACTTATCCCTCGAATATCGATACATATTAATCGCATTGGAATTGTATTGAGATTGAGTTTGCGTCAAGAGTAGCCTACCAAGGCTCATTTTGGCATCACGCAACAGTGCGCGAAACGGATATGTCTATTATTTTTATTTTTCTTACCTTTTATATGTAAAGCTTGTTTCACACGTACCACAACCACACCCAGTGATGGGCAAAAAGTAATCAGATTAATGATTAAGGATTACGACTACAATTTGTAATCTTCAATCACGATTACAGATTACAGAAATTAATCAAAAATGTAATCATATCGGTGATTAATGATTATAAATCTGTAATCGTAATCTTGATTACATTTATGATTGATTAATAAAACCAACAGTCGGAACGTTAAAAAATAAAAGAACTTTATTTTTTTATCAGTCTCATACACTGTGCTTTTAGGATAATTATTTTACGCAAAAAATCTGCTGCATGGTAATTTTTTTGGTACTCGATACTTTCAAACTTAAAAAAAATACTCGATCACGTACAATAAAAGAATTATGTCGTCTCGTATCGTCTCCTTGCGCTCGATTCGTTTGACTGATGCGCACTGAACAAAATGGCGCGTGTGCACTTGTCGACTATCGACAATGCGGACGCGGCGATTGGCTAGCCGGTGATCGTACAATACCCTGTCCTCCGCACCCTTACCGCGCGTCTTACGTAGTAGGTATAATTTATAGTACAATAAAGCCAACCACTCAATTTCTAGATGCATACCTACAAATTGTAATAATTAATGGCAAACTTCATTAATTCCTAAACCATAATTCATATAAACTTAGTTAAGAATAATCATGTAATTTAGATTACTGACTACTGTAATCAAGATTAAGGATTATATGTTTAATCTTGATTAAATGTAATCACGACTACTTTAATCTGATTAAAAGTAATCATGATTACTTTCAATCAGATTAAAAAAGTAGTTGATTACGCCCAACTCTGACCACACCACACCGTCGGTCGTCGCGACAAAAGGTGGTCACGTGTTTACGTGTGAATAGTGTCGCTGTGACTTCTCGCGGTTGCGTTGTGGCTGCGATGTAGTCGGTATCAAACACGCGGTCAATAATGGCGGCAAAATGTGGCCCCTGTGAATGCAACTATTAATTTTCATACAAATTAGCGCCCGCCCACGTGTTGTGGTTGTGGTGCGTGTGAAACAAGCTCTAATAGGGTATTTGACTACAATGAAAATATAGATCAAACTGTTGTTAACTTAACAGTAAACATTATTTTAAACCAATTTATCCAGCACATAATTTTAAAATAAGTATAATTTTTATGATTGACCACGTGATTGAAAACGCACGGGGTTGGTCACGTGATGTCGTGACGTCATTTGCAAATAAATCAAAGATGTCACTCGAAGTTTTGTACGGTGTGATTTGACAGCTAACAGTTTGTTTACTTGCAACTGACGTCACGCACGACATCACGTGACCTGCATGCATCGTTTTGGCGGCTGTTTTATTCATTTGAATTTTAATGGCGATTTTCATAAAAAATAAAGAAATTCACAACGAATTAATCAACTTGCAAATATATTATGCTATAATGAACCATTAGACATATTTTTCTAAAACCTGTCAAATACCCTGTAATATCAATAAATGTTTTTTGTTTCTTTCTTTGTTTCGTTACGATTTCGATAGCAGTTCGTGCTAGCCCATTGTTTGTATATCAACTAAGTAGCTAAAGGTAGAATAGTGAACCAGTGTTCGACACTTTAAGCACAATGTCCGACACAATTTTCGTCGCCAAAAAATAACATAGAATTTTATTAAAATTTTACGGGAAGCAGCTAGGAAGCAGGTGGTCTGTATTCTAAGGCTAAAATCAATTGCTGATCCCTATTTTTAATGGTTAAAGGAGAAAATTACGATCACTGGTTCCTTCGAAAACTGGTACCCTTACTTAAATTTGCGTATGTTAACAGCTTCCAGCAGCCAACCGTATGGAGCGTACCAGCCAGTTGCGACGTGGTAGACGCATGCCGCATTCCCTGCGACCCTCCTACCACGGAGTCCTTACTCGACACGTTCACGCAAGAGGAACGCGCTGCGTTAGCCGCCATACCCGCCGCTAGGCACGCCGGGGACTTGCTGCTACTAGCACAACTGCACAAGAAGGGTGAGCGAACATGTTACAGTCATTACCAGCTCATTTTATGTCCCCACTGCTGGGGCACGAGCCTTCCTCTATGCAGGGATAGGGAGCACCGGCCATAAATCACCACGCGGGCCCAGTGCGGATTGGTGGTTGTCAACGACTACTAATGCAGCATGCGGCAATGCAGCACCGAGTCGATCCGAACCTCTCGGAGAATTTAGTAGGGCACAGGGACACGCACTAGAATGCCTTCGAAGGTGATTCGTTTCACACGGCTTGAGGGACCCTTTAAATTTAAAGCTGAAAATGCCTTCTGAGGCAATCAGCAAAGTCCCTCCAAAAAAAAAAGCATGTGACTTTACATATAGATACATAGGAAGAACGGGCCATAAACCACCACGCAGAGCCAGTGCGGAGTGGTGGTTATTAACGACTACTAATGCAGCTGGGACCAACGGCTTTACGTGCATTCCGAAGCACGGAGGAGCTCAAGATGATACATTTTTGGTCACCCATCCGATTACCGGTTCATAGGAAAGTTGTTTAAATTGCTAATTGCAAAACGGGCGCGTTAACCACTGCGCCATCGAGTGCCTCCTGTTTACAATACAGTGCATAAACTCACTCTAAATATAAAACGGCTGTGGTGTCGTTTTTCCACAGTGGCTTGCAAAGTAAATATTAAATAAATTATATAAAATATTAAATCCCAGCCCCAACACCATACTGCCAGACCAAAAAATACTATGAGCTCTTTCTGCGTAAAACGGAACGCACCTGATTAAATTTAAATGAACTACAAGCTACTAACTAATTATGAGACGACCAACACCTCAGTCTCCCTGTGACCACGGACCCTGCAAAAGGTTAGAAACGTAAGGATAAACATTAAAACGTAATGTTGTAAAGTAACCGCGAGTAGATCCGTAAAAGTTGTTTCATTTTAAATATTGTTGGTTAAGGCGAAGGGTATGGCACACTAGCGCCACCAATTGATAATTTGACAATTACTAACGGACCTGATATTTTTTTAAACATTGCGTACCGTCCGATAACAGAAAAGCATGCATAGTATTTATTTAATAATTTTGCACTACTTTTTGTTGCGTGGGTTATTCACAAAACGGGCTATCGCATTTATTCACAAACAATGGCCACTGTTGGTGTTAGCGAATGAATACAAAAACAAACCTAAAAGTAGTGCACAATTATTAAATAATAGATGTTTGCCTAGTGTCGGATGGTCCCTAATGTTTGAAAAAAAATCCAGTTTAGCAGTTATCAAATTAAATCCATTAGCGGCGCTAGTGTGCCTTACCCTTCGCCTTAATATGCACAGATCAGAACAACAACGATGGCCTTATTGGTAAGACGCCTGACCCGGACTTTCAGAAGGCGAAGATGTAAATAAAGTCTGCTCGTAGACTTTTCTGAATTATTGTAGTCGCGAAAATATCGTGTTTAAAATGAGTTAACTGTTTACGTTTTCACTATATTTTTATTCATTTGGCAGGTTACTTCCGAGGTGAACAGCATCTAGAAGAGATAATGTTCATGGAGAATGTAAGCAGATCCCAGTTAATACAGCTGCTAGACAAATTCAAGGACATTCTCATCACCTTCGAGACGGAAGATCCAGCGGTCGCCATGTTGTATCCATACCAGTAGCATTAGTTATACATCAATAACATTAAAGCATAAACAAGGAAGTATATTTAAAAAGTATCTGTAGTCTATAGTGACTTTTATAGACTGCTCTCTAATCTCTTTGGTTTCTTCTGGTTAACATAATCTTTTCTACTAATTTTAGTTGTAATTTAGAACAAAGAAAAAGCGTTGGCTGTTGTGTTTGTGTCATTATTCAACAACACTTTTGTGGTGTTGGAATTAGATGTTCGTCGAGTTATTTGCATTCTTTGTAAACTAATTGGAAAAGAAATATTTTTTTCAGTATAATTTAATAATGACTCATAGGGTCACTAATAAATTGTAGGTTAGTTTATTCCGTTAACAATATTCTTAAATGTGAATGGTATTTTTGTGGTAAGACCAGACAAAATGTTATAATTATAGTCTTAAGGTGGCAACTAACTGAACTATTTTGCCATAACGTAACATGTTCGATGCGAGCATTCACATGGTCAGTACAGTGAACCGAGCTGCTCACCGCGAGCTCCGCGTCCTCCCTGTTGACGAATAACGTGCCAAGTTCACCGCGAATGGTACGCTACAGTTACGTTACGATGCTACGCTCCGGTCGGTCGCTACCTTTATTACACTCGTTGCTTTGAGGGAACTTATAATTTTCAAAATGATTATTACCTTATAATTAAAATACCTATACGCCATTTCGGCGACCTTATTTGAATTTTTTTATTGGGTTGTTTAAGTTGCTCTGTCCTGACGTGAAGAAGCACAAACAAACACTTGCATGTATAATATTCTTATTGTTTGTTATAAAGAAATAAAAAACATTGAATATTATTATTATTATGTATCATGATGATGATCATCATCGTCAGCTATTTATACCTACAAATCAAAGTAATATTTTTACGACAATATCGCCTAAAAAATCTCCAAGCAACCAGTCGGGGGGAGAGAACTTAGACAAATAGTCGTGGCCGTGAGGTGCAAAACAAGAACGGTCAATAATGTGACGTCATCAATATGGCGACGTTAATTCCGCCTATGACCACGTTCAAAAGTTCATAAATCCTTGTTAGAAAGCGTATGATTATTAGTCTAAGATGCGGCTGCTTGTATATTTTTTGTTTTGTATAGTTGAATATTTTATTTGTTTTTACATCACTTATTTAAAAATTGTTTGTGCTGCATATGCTTTCATTGTGAGTCTCTTGCAAATGCTACAAATTTACAGATCGCCATACAAGTTTGTTAGTGCAGACATGATTTTGACAAGTTTTGACTGCGCCGTTGTATTTCATATTTTTCTGCTCCATGCATTTGCTAATATTGTTAAACAATTAAATAATTGAAAATATAAAATATGTGCTAACTAAATATTGATTTCCTAGCCAACCCTGAAAATAATTGATACGATGAAACCCGCATTAAATTGACGATACCATTTGCAGGAGACCCGTAAAGTATGTTACAAGCTCATTAGAAAATTAATCCAAGTCACACGAGCTATTTATTTTTTCATATATATTCATACATGCGTATGCAATCTTTTTAAATTTTCTAAAATGTATGTGTAAACTTTACCTTAGTTTTAAATTGTAGAACAATGAGTTAGTTATGTTAAAAGTCCTACTTTTTACGAATACGAACGAATAGGTATTCATACTCCATGTTAGAGACTAAATTGTCTGCATTCCTATTATTTATTGATTAGTTAAAACGGTTATCTGGGCTAGAGTATCATCCGTTATAGTATTTTTTTAAATTGTTATTTATGTACTATTAACACATCCAGAAAGTTGTTTTTTTTTTTTTTTTATACATAGCACGGCAAATGACTCCAATTCACCTGATGTTAAGTAAATATGGAATCCAGATGCGACGACAACTGGTGCAGCGTGAGAACAGCGCAGCGTCAGTTATCCTCACTTTGCCGGCCCACAAGGTGCCTCTTCACGCCTCGTTTGAAGGACCCCATATCATAGGAAGGAGGGAAAACGTGTGCTGGCAAACTATTCCATGTTTTGGAGGTGCGACAAAAAAACGAGTCACCAAATTTCTTAGTGCGCGATGGAATATTAGAGACAGTGAAGCGGTGACTCCGGAGAGCAGCACGTGTACTCCTATGGAAGAAGGGAGAAGGTGGGATGAGGTCAAAGAGTTCTTCAGAGCCCTCGCCATGGTATAAGCGGTAAAACACGCTGAGTGACGCAATATCTCTTCGCAATTGCAGAGTTTCAAGAGTATTTGTGACGTCTGCGTTGCCGATAATGCGTACAGCGCGACGCTGCAATCTGTCCAAAGCATTGAGAAGGTACTTTGCGGAACCGTCCCAGATGTGCGAGCAATACTCCACGCAACACCGTACCTGTGTCTTGTACAAAAGGCACAACTGGTCAGGCGTAAAGAATCGCCGCACCCTGTTCAGAATACCGAGTTTTCGCGAGGCTGTTTTGATCACGGCTTCGATGTAGTCCTTTTGGTTCAGATCGCAGCGAATCGTCATACCGAGCATGTTGATACTGCTCTGCAGGCTTAGAGATGTACCCTGAAGAGTTGGAAGGGGAAGGAATGGTGACTTTTTTTCCGTGAACGCACACACCTGTGTTTTCTTGGCATTGAACTCAACAAGATTATTGGAGCCCCATTTAGATATGAGGTCCAATACCCGATCGATCTCAATGACAAGATTCACTCGGTTAACTTCGGTTTCGACCCGCCCAGCCGCTGGGTGACCGTTATATCCCCCATGCACTGTGCTATCATCTGCATAGCAATGAATATTTCCAAGTGGAAGCATATCATTGATATGCAGAAGGAACAGCGTGGGGGACAGAACGGAACCTTGAGGGACACCGGCGTTCACTGACATGAACCGCGAAGCGCATCCATCAGACAGGACACGGATTCTCCGCTCATGTAGGAAGCCAGCGACCCAGTTGCAGAACTGAGCAGGCAGACCGTATGCCGGGAGCTTGGAGAGAAGAGCTTTGTGCCAGACCCGATCAAAAGCCTTGGCTATGTCAAGGCTAACAGCCATTGACTCACCACGCTTGTCAATAGCCTCACCCCAGAGATGTGCAACGTACGCTAGAAGATCACCCGTTGATCGTTTCGGCCGAAACCCGTATTGGCGATCATGAATTATGGAGTGTTCTTCCAGGTAGTGTACAAGTTGTTTATTTAAAATACGTTCCATGATTTTGCACAAAACTGAAGTAACGGCTATGGGGCGGTAATTAGATGGGTCTGACCGATCTCCTTTTTTGGGGACCGGTTGCACATTAGCTTCTCTCCAAGATTCCGGCACACAACCAGAAGAGAGCGAGAGACGGTAAAGGCGCGTTAACACGGGGGACATCTCCGCTGCACACATTTTCAGGACTATTGCTGGGATGCCATCAGGGCCATTAGCTTTCCGGACATCGATTGACTGCAGCTCCGCACGGACATCACACTGCCTGATTTTAAAATCAGGCATTGTGTGGCCACAGTGAGGAATTGAAGGTGGCTGTGCATTGCAGTCATCGATTCGGGAGTTAGCTGCAAAGAGTTTGGCCAGGAGATCGACCTTTTCCTGCGGCTTGTGAGCTAAAGTCCCGTCAGGACATCTCAGTGGTGGCAGCGAGGGTTGGCAGAAATTTGATTGCACGGCTTTGGCCAGACGCCAGTAGCTACGGCTGCCCGTAGGATGCGTCAGTAGTTCTTGGCCGACCCGTGCAACGCGCTGGGCATCCGCTCTAATGTAGGCTCTTTTGCAAGACTTGGTGGCTAGGAGTGGTGGTTAGGAATGGGTTGAGATTGAACCATGATTTCTCGCATTCAACCCCAGCTATATAACAGCCAGTATAACATTAAAATATATTTAAAGACTTAAATTTGGTTTTTAGATAACCATTTGACTTTGATTTTATTAAAAATTAAATATTAAGATGGTTGGCTGTTCCTAAATTAAATTATTATTTAAGTTTTATGTTACTTTACATTTAGGACTTTTAAATGTAAAAGCTCTTGTTAATATAGGTACTAACAAAATTTTTCACTATTTATATAATTTTAGCATATTCAATAATATGCGTACATATCAATTAAATTGAATTACTTTGCCAGTGATGGCACTGATGGTAAAAAGAAAAAGAAGTAAAAATGTTTTCCTGACTTCTGATGAGTGTTTTCATTACAATAAATTTCATTGAAACTGCTAAGTATTTTTAAAAAGTATTTGTAAAGAACAACCATTTTGGTGTTCGATATACAGGGTGGCTCATTCAAATCGGTCAGTATGGGAATGTCTGAAACTATAAGACATACGAAGATTTGTTCTTAGGAACCATGTCACCGATTTTGATAAAAAGAAAAACTGCATTCATACATTTGAAAAAAAACTGTACCCAGCTCGGGAATCGAACCCTGTTGTTTTGATAAAATAAACTTACACTTTTTCTATTTAAATATCGATTGTGTAGGTCTTAAGCTGTAAATGTCTCTAAGAAACATGATGTCTAAAATGAATAAAATGCATTGTTTTGACATACTTTAATTTATCATAGTAGGTGTTCGAAGTGACCACCGTTTTTTTCAATACAATATTTTAATAATTATTTTTCATTATTTTAATATTTTAAAGATTTAATGCAATGCTAATGCCACATGATAAGGTGTATGTAACAAGTAGAGAGGTACATACAAACAGCCATAGAGACAATTTTACATGCCTGAACTTGTTGAATATTGTAACGGTGATCACTTCGAACACCTACGATGATAAATTAAAGTATGTCAAAACAATGCATTTTATTCATTTTAGACATCATGTTTCTTAGAGACATTTACAGCTTAAGACCTACACAATCGATATTTAAATAGAAAAAGTGTAAGTTTATTTTTTCAAAACAACCAGGTTTGATTCCCGAGCTGGGTACAGTTTTTTTTCAAATGTATGAATGCAGTTTTTCTTTTTATCAAAATCGGTGACATGGTTCCTAAGAACAAATCTTCGTATGTCTTATAGTTTCAGACATTCCCATACTGACCGATTTGAATGAGCCACCCTGTATGTATCAAACTTAGCGATGCGCGATTTTGAATGATACTAACTAAATCATTCGATTATTACATTCATTCGAATAATTCGAATGCCTTTTAAAATGTATTACTAATTACTAAGCAGTACTAATCGGGTGCTAATCAGTCAGTAGTAGGAATCAACCACTATCGAATACAGAATTTTGCATCTGAATGGTCATTCATTGGTAATAATTAATGAATGATAACGTAAGTAACTAATTTTCTATTATAGCCGGCCTCTTGTGGTAACCGCTATGAGCCTTATGCTGTAGCTTAAAGTACATTTTAGCTTTCTTTCTTTCAATATGAATAATCGTTCGATTTTTTTACTAATTAGTAATACTTATTCGATTATTGAATAATCGAACTACTAATGTAGTTAATTCGATTATTGAAATTAGTCATAATCGCGCATCGCTAACAAACTAAGGGTTGACATTTTAATCCTCAGAATTCCTATCTGATTTTTTAAATATCAGCTTTATATGACTCCTATAATTTTCAAACGATTAGGTAATCTATATTATTCTATAATAATACTCCATGAATAAGTTTTATCTGAGGACTAAATCAGCCCTAATATTACAATTAATGCTGCAACCACCAAAATCGAATAGTTGCAAAGTTCTTATTTGTTCATAGTTACAAAAGCTATTATAAAAAAGATACACTTTTGTACCTAAATGCTTAAGTAAATATTTAGCCATATTTATTTCATTTTGTATCTAATCTTTTAAATAAAAAATGTACATACGAAATTGTTGTTATTTTTCCAAAAGTTGTACTACCAAATTATATAAATGGATCGGTTTATTTTTGTTTGAGACTAATTTAAATACTTTAAAAAATAAATATCTTGGACTCACATAAATATCGTGAGATTAAGGCACTGCGCTTACCCGTAAATATTTTAAAAAAAAATTCGTGTGCACTGTGCAAGTATGTTTTATAAAAATGGCTGGTAGTAATTAAAAATGTGTACAAGTTAGTGCCTTACAAATAAACACAGAATAAGGTCCGTATAGATAATCCGTGTTTTGTTTCTTTTACCCTGGTAGTAATTAAAAATGCGTACAAGTTAGTGCCCTACAAATAAACACAGAATAAGGTCCGAAAAGATAATCCGTGTTTTGTTTCTTTTACCCGAGTAAAAGAGACAAAACACGGAATAACTATTCGAAGCTTATTCTTTGTTTATTTGTAAGACCCATACCCCCTTACAAATAAAACTAAGAATAAGGTCCGAATCGTTATTCCGTGTTTTGTCTGTTTTACCCTTAAGGCGGATAGTTTATTGCTAACAAAAAGAAAAATTACCAAGAGCGGTATTCGATTCCGTACCATTTTATGAATGTACAACGTGTGAAATAAAACATATTGGTACTACACATTAACTTACAAAGTATTTTAGTTTGATTGATAATCTAGATTATGAAAGGAAGCTAACATTGATGATGTTGGTCTGTATATGGAGTGTTTAGAAAAATAGTTATTTTTAATATGAGGTCAGGTAATATGATACAAAAGGCTAGACAGGTTAGAATCTGATGTAGCGTTGATAGTAGCCCGGTAGGTAAGTACTAGGATATGTGTTCTGTAGGTATGTGAGTGAACGACTGTCGACTATGCATCATAAAGTTAATATACCACTTTATGCTATGCATGCGACCGACGCGACGCACGGGAGTGAAAGCCGGGGGCCGGGCGGGGAGGGTCATTTTCGATCGTTCACTCATCAGTGTATTGATTGTTGATTCCTTGAAAAAAATATTAGACAAGATAGGTAGTTAAGAAATAATATATTTTTGTTTAATTGTTTGATTGATCTCAGAGAAAAGAAGTTCCTTTTAAAGATAATTGTTTTTGATTTTATGTTAAGGCTTTTATATAAAGTTTAAAGAAGCTCAGTTTATGTAGATACTTACGATTTTTTTCCGTCCCGATTTTTTTGTCCCAGTCCCGCTTTTTTCACGTCGAGTTCCCGATATTTAGAAAAACTGATCTGGCTACACTACTCTGAAGGCACCGCTGGGTAAAGAAGTAGTTCATGTTTCGTCGTAGCTTTGTTGTATAATGTTTGTACGATATTGTTCATAAGTATTCATTACTTACATGATTTTAGCTGGTGGGACTTACGCATGGCTTTCTGGCTACGCTTTTATATTAGGCTGTTTGAGCCTCAGAACAATAACTAAAGGTTTATCCTGAGGTTTAAGCTGTATATACGTAAAGTGCACAGCTCACAAAAAACAGAAGAGAGATTACTTATATGCAATAAATAAATAAATAAATAAATAAATAAATATAATTTAACCTTAAAGTTAGAGAGAGTATTAAATAACGAGATTATTACCATATTTTTTGATAATGCGTATTTAATATTTCGGAACAGTCGTATGAGCCAAGATAAAAAAGCATTACCTACCACACGAAGTGAAGATAAAACCTTTATGCCTTACCATTTTGATTTGTGATTTCTGAACGTGTCTCACTAACAGCTGACAGCTCAACAGCTGTCAACCAGTTTACGCAGACAGTTGTGTGTTGATTTTGCATTGCGAATTTTTGTTTTCCTTTGTGATTGTTCGTGGTTTGGTAGAAAACATGAAAAACTTTCCTGTGTTTGTGTTCCCAGTTTCCCTCGAGTTTTATTTGAACGCAAGACATACTCACAAACAACTGATAACTGTTTATAATCCGTACGACTTCTCTGTAAATTTCAAAGGTATAAAATGCCAATGAGTATTTATTAAATTACCACGTATTTGCTGTGTTTGTTTGTTGGTTTATTAGTTGTTAGTTCCTAATGCTTTTGTAACATTTTTCCAGTATTATGTACGTCTCCAAACAAATTTACGGTGATAGATCCAGAAGGTGTGATAGCTCCACAAAGTTGTATTGACATCGTCGTGCGCTACACTCAGCCATCCGTTACACACTGCGATACCGTTGAAAAATTCAGGATAACCATGTACGACAGAAATACTCAACAGGTATTTAATATTGATTTAATACAAACATAATGTCTATTCACTCACACAAGGTCGAAACTTTAAATTAGTCATCTAGTAGAGACTAGATGACAAATTTAAAGTTTCGACTTTTGGAAATATACAGCTGAACCCAGCAACAGTTCAGTATAAATGTCCCAAGTCACTTGAACTTACTAGTAGTTTTCTTTTTCTGATTATTCTTTTAGCTATTTTTATAAGTTATTACCTGGGTAGACACTACGATGGTAGATATCATTGTTGTCCGTCAGCATATTGGTTGGCTGACTGACATAAGAAGTTTTCTGGTTACAACTTGGATTTGCAAGGCTCTAAATCAAAACCGAAAGGAAGCTCAGTTTTTGTATTGTGATATAGAATAGGCATTAATGAATGAACTAAGAATAGAAAATAACTTTTCCTTTAATTCAGGTTTTACCTAGCTTTTAATTAGTTTTATTATGTATAACACTCTCTTACAAATAAACAAAGAATAAGCTTCAAATAGTTATTCTATGCTTTGTCTCTTTTACTCTAATCGAAAATTATGTTTAAATAAGGAACAAAACACAGAATAACTATTGGGAGTTTCTTCTTTGTGTATTTGTAAGGCACTTGATGCCTAAGAAAGATACTATTACAAAATTATTATTACTATTTCAGGCACTTGGTAAAAGAGACATTCCCACAAAGCTAATAGAAGGGGAGCCTACAAATCTGATCCAAGAAAGCATGGGAGACAGTTTTCATCCGCTGACTACAAGAGCTGCACCCATAAGACCCGCTGAGGAGCCACCTAGAGTCACTTGCCATCACCCTTCACACCTAAGGTATTTACAATGAAACCACTACTTGTCATGTATGTAAGTAATGCCACTTATGTCAAGAATGGCTGCTTGCTGTGAATCCCTCGTAACAATTATGAGAACACTTTGTTGTTTGTCTTTAAAGCTCAGTGCTGTTTTTATGGAAAAGTAAACTTTTATAGAACTATATACAACTTATATACTAAAAGAAGTAATTGTACTTTATTTGTTGATCAAAGCAAAACTTTAAAAATAATATCACTAACTGTGATTTTAATTTTATGATGCTTACTTAATGTATAAGTAAGTGAGCCATTCTCACACTTTAATTTTAAGTGGTACAGGAAAGAGTATATATTTCACAGATACATTGTTTTATACAGACTTGATTGTTTGCAATTTTGCAACTCTTATTACAAGACTATTGGGTCATATGAAATGAGAAATAATAAATTGATCCACAAAAAAATAGTAGGCTATCACGTAAAATGCTAAGTTAGCATCTAAATAGTAGTTTAGGTGCTAACTTTGTATTTTTAGGTGCTAACTTAGTATTTTTGTAGGTTAGGTTAGTTTGGTGATCGAAATACAACCCATATGAAATTACTCTACAACATTTTTTTACTGGTGTATATTATATAAATATGTACATATGTATATAATATGTAATGTAATTTCTAAAGACCTACTTTCGTAATTTATAAATTAGTTATATTATAAAACGGTATACTACTAACACTTGGGTTCAATATTTCAGAGAGCAGCAACCAGTAAACGTTGTAGCTGTTGCCGTTAGTATATGCTGTATTGCCGCACTCCTTCTTCCTACACAGCCCGAACAAGTAACACAGACCCAGTGGCCAGAGTGGCTGCACATAGGTTCCAATCTGAAACTAGTATTCTCATTTGTACTTGGCTTGGTTAGTATGCTAGTGTTGCGACCTTAGAATATAAATAAGTTAAATTTAATTGTACCTACCCTAGTCCATTAAAACGTCATCAAAAGATAATGCCATAAATGTCATTGTCATTGTTGTTATTATCTTGCATGTAGTTTTTGTAGATGTATATTGTATTGTATAAATTAAATACCTAACATAAATTATGTTGGTTGGTGTAGATGATAACGAAATTTTGTATAAATGATTAAATTTTAAGATTTTAACAAGAATCACTTCATTAATATAGTAAAAATCTATTTCGTTTTCGTTTGTGCTAACATGATTTATTTAAGACTTCACTTCAACTAACTGCACTATTAAGACTCTTTCACTATGATTGTCAATGTAAGTTCTAACAATTTTTTATAATCCATGACTTGTATTTAAAAAAATATTCATTAGATGACAAGCTATTTTGTACAAAATTAACATGTAAATGTTATGTATTTTATCAAAATAAAAAAGAGTTGTTAGATAGCTAATTTATCCAAAAAAACTAACACATATTTTTTTTTATTAACATGTTTTCGATTTTATTAATACAGGTTATTTTTAATTTATCTAAAATATTAGAGTATATTACATTAAATATGTATGAGTGTGTATACCTAATTGATGAAAGGTTTACAAGCATCTTTTGATATCTATATTGTAGATCCTTATTATCTATATCACAAATAAATAATGTAATAGTGGCTTATCGGCAAGACCAAAATTTTTTAACACAGCTGGTTGAAGTGTTTGAATAAAATATACCTTCATTTTTGGCCTTATTTTCAGTAACATTAGGGTGCCTAGGGTGGTACATGTTTACCATTCGATCACGTTAACGAAAACGAGTGTTTGTATGGCAAAATTTTAACTTTCCTCGTTTTTCACCAGGGGGCTCTGCTTCAATGCCATACAAAAGTGATGAAGTAGTAAATGAAACTCACGCGATAGTCGAGCACATCCCTGTTTCGGAATAAATATTAAATTATTTATTTTTCTTCAAAGTTCAAACAATATGTAAATATAACATAAATATATGTTACAGTTGCCGCAAGTGTGTAGATAAAAACAGTATGACTTACTATTGTAACAATAAAATTACAATAGCTATAGAATCCAAAAAAAGCTTGTTTTTAATAATAACTATTTGCCCATATCACACCGACTATATGTGTTTTTTTTACGTAAACTTTATTTCACTCTCTATTCACCGTCCAATAAAATGACCACGCCAGAATTAGCCTTTTTACTAATAATTCTATAATTTTATTTAATTATTATTTTATAAACGAATAAGTTGTGACTCACCTATATTGTATAAATTAATGCATTTTGGTATGTTATTTGAAGGTAAATAATAAATAGCATGAGGTACACTATATCATCATATTTTTTTTCTTTAAGAGGTGCTAGGTATTATGACTTTATTTGAAAATGGTGTGATATTTTTTTTTTTTATTTAGGGTGATTATTGATTAGCATATGAATTAAATTTATCTTCTAGGCTGCAACAAAGCACACAATGAAAGTGCGAAATAAAATCACAGCTTTCGCCAAACATCTAGTTCGCTTTGAACGTGAAGCGATTCCATCACAGTAGCTATAAAGGTGCTTAATTTAAAATAATAAATAAAATATGTTTTCATTAATTGCCTGGAACAGCTTCCATGCGAACTAAATGTTTGGTTCGTGCGACTTGTACTTTTTTAGGTGACGTTTACAATGAACGCAAGGGCGCCGCCCTTACAAAATAACAAGTTGTGCCCGCGCTTTCATTATGGTTCAAAATGTAGTTTTTCGGCTCCAAGCACTTTTTTCTTCTTGTACGATGGCTGGTCCACTTGTAACTTAATACATTTATTGTAAAGCTATGGAAACAAAAAGTTAACTCGATGAAATTGTAAAAATTTATATATTTACCTAATTTCTACAGGGTAGGGGAGAGGGGGTGCAGTGGATCACTTACGTTTCATGTATCAATAACTTTAAATATATTGCCATTACCAGTTCATCTATTATTATTACCAAAAGCTACATTCATTGGTTCATGGATTTTTATAAACAATTACCCGTAAATATGTTATGAGTAAAATGTTTAAATTAAAAAATGTCCTAATGATCCACAGCACCCGGAGCGGGGTACTGTGGATTTCACATAGGGGTGCAGTGAATCAAGCAGGGGTTCAGTGAATAGTTTCATACAAATGTCATATAAAAATTTGAGGTGTTTAATGGACCAAGAAGCACAGTCGTAAAATGAAAGTATTTTTATTGTTTTCAGTCTATATAATCTAAAAACTTAAATTAACTATTTCTGAATTAACACTTATTAGTGGTCAGTCTTTATCTTTACTTAAAGGCACATAATTATTGTCTCAAAAATCATATATGAAAAGTGGAGGAGTGGATCAGGATCCACTATATCCCACATCGAAACAGTCCATTTAGCCCCACAGCGTTAGACAAAATCTAAAAATTAAAAATGAGGATACACTCATTTATTTTGGAAGTTTTCTACCTCAATTTTAATAGCCAGTTTGTGGATAGTTATTAAAAAAATAACTGATCATGAAATTGCTACGTAATAATTAGGTATAAACCCTTCGGAAGACAGTTGCGAAATAAAAAAATTACCGCTCATCTGTCGCTCAACTGCCGCCAAGCGTGAGTCCTTGGCATGAGCGCAGCGGGGACTGATTGGTGGGAAGGGGCATGTGTTAAGGACTTGCGCAACCTAACAGACGTTGCGCTATGTGAACGAATGAATGAAATACTAGCGATTAACCACTGTGCCCCATGATTCACAAAGCCCCCTCTCCCTAAGATTTTTGAATCTCACCGGTGATCTTTAAATTAAAAGTGACAGAAAATACACTTTAAATTATATTCGTTTAAGCATTTTTTACAATTTGTTCATTTGTATAAATACCTACTTACAGTTCAAGAATTTTTAGTTTCAATATAGTCAGACCGGTGACTTAATAGTGGGAGAAGTTGTCGTAATTGTTATCAAAGTGTGAGACTGTCAACGTTTTAAAAGTCGCTTTACCATTTTCTGACTGAGCAGTTTCGTTCTACCTCGCCTAATTTTATTATTTTTATTTATTTGTTGTGTAAAATTGTCATTGACCTTTATTATTATTCATTAGTAGACATTCTAGACACATTCATTTAGAAATAATATTTGTTTAACTTTCTTAAGGAAAGGCCTTTTATACAAAATTGATATGATTTTATTTTGTATATTAGCCTTAGTGACGTCACTAACAATATCACATCTTTTGTTTATATTTACCTACTTAAAGTTTTTCAGTTACCAAATCAATAATTAATGAAATGAGCCATATAATTGTTATTCGTATCAGCCAACAACGTGGCATGCTTAAATTAAGCAGCGGCAGCGTGGGTATGGATACTTAATTATTTAGAAAAGTTTTAAAACCTTATCACACTAAATGACAAACACGGATGTTATGCTTTGAACTGGCTATATAGCAAGCCTTAGATTAAATATCGTCCATGTAGGCGGAGTGGTGTAAATTTTATTGTGATAATGTTGTTAGATGGGTCAGAATTTAATTTCCGTGATCCATGACACAATATATAGTGGCACCATTGTTCGACAAGAACCAGTGATTGGGTTTTGTTCCGTTAACCAATCAAAATAGGGGTCAGCAACTGATTTAAAGTCATCCGGTAAAATTTAAATGAAAATCTATGTTATTTTTTGGCGACGAAAATTGTATCGGACACTGTTATAATTACGATAGTAGAACATTACAAATTAAGTGCATGAGCACTAGCCCACTATGGTCATTCTACTAACGATACCTGCCCCCCAACCGCCTAACGCTCTCGCTTTCGATCGCTTTGAAAGCGAGGCCCTCGCCTCGCTTTCTAATATAATATCGAAATATAATATCAAATAATATCGAAAGCTATAGCCTATAGCTTTCGATATTGCTTTCATATTGCTTTCGAAATGACAAGATGACGCCTCCTCCTCGCCTCGCCTTCAAAGCGATCGAAAGCGAGAGTTAGGCGGTCGACCCCCTGGTGGCTACCAGGCTTAGTAGTGACCTTAAGCCTCGTAACTTGATTTTTTTTAAATATAATTATTATGAGGCACTATTATTTCAAATGTATTAGGTGTTTTGATCTGGTGACATGACAAATCTATATGATTCAAACTTCTGTAAAATAAAATGTAACATCAAACATGAACAGGTTGAATATTCTGTTAAAGATATTATAAATGTTGAATGTATGTACTTTGTAAAAATATACAAACTAAGTTTTAAGATGAAAGAAAAAAAGATTAATCTTTTTGTATTTGTTTAATATTACCTTACGTGGCAGGATAATGATAAATTCCTATTTTTATTGTCCTAAAGAAGTATAAACGTTTAGTTTCTATTGTCGAAGTCCATTATGTATAATTATTTCTTGGTGGGTGTTGGTATTTAAAAATGGATGTAAAAGAAACCCGAAAGTAATACTATTCAGAGTGAGAGTTATGTATTTTAAATCCCCTATGATTTGGGACCACCTATTGTGTTGTTATGCCAAATAAAAAAGTAAAACCTAATAACTGCCTTTTAATATTTGAAGACTCATGATAGATAATAAATAGGAAATAAAATAAATAAGGAAGCAAACTAACATAATGGTTGTATAAAAGAAATACTCTTAGGTTTGTATCACAGAAAGTTGTTCAAGTCGTGACCTATTTCATCCTTGATACAGGAGATTTCAATAAAGTTACTTTATCTAAAATGTCTCTGTTTGGATGACTAAAAACTCCTAGCTCATCCGTGCTTCGCAAAGCTAGTGAGCTATTTACCCGATCCATTTAAATAAAACAATGCGATTATCTACGTAGTGCTGTTTATTTGATATAGAAAATTTAATTTTAAAATATTATGCACAACAATACGTTTACAACAAGTATTCCTTTGCACATTGAGCAATACCTACTTAAAACGTAGTTGTCACTATTGATATTTATTGTCCGTAAGTAATGCAGGCCCCAGTAGGTACTATAATAGTATAGTCGGCATTAAGTTCGAAGCAGCCTGTATAGTTAAAAATGATTATAACACTAATAATAACTTAAAAGAGACAATGTAGCTGAGTTTTTCGTGAAATAAAAAACCGGCCAAGTGCGTGTCGGGCCACGCGCAGTGTAGGGTTCCGTAGTCCATCTCAATAATGCGGACTCTGAGAAGAGGGCTTTTATAAACATTTATTTAACGATGGCTCATATACTTAAATGTAGATACTACCGGTTTCACCATAAAGTTAATATACCAACGGAACTTTATGGGTTTCACACACCTGACAACGTTATTTAAGTAGTTCCCAATGAGGAATTTGTACTGCGCCAAGTACATTTTATAAGTTGGTCGACTGTTACTCGTAAATTGTAAAGCCTACTTAGACACAGTTCACAAACGGATGCCTCAATCAAAAAACTGTTTCCATAAACCCGCAATATTTTTGAAATTGCTATCTAACGACACCCTACACTACGGGGTAGACAAGAAAACAAATTACATCCCCACTTCACGTGTAGGGAAAGTAACCTAAAAAAAGTATTTTTCAAAATTTTACTTCACCACTTTGTCGTCGTGATTAATTATGTATATCCATGCCAAATTACAGTTTTCTAGTATTAAGAGTCTATGAGCTAAGCTGGGCACGGACGAACAGACATTCCTTGTTGACTACGGAACCCTAAAAAGAGTCAATTGTAGCTTTCGAGCTATAAAAATGAAGTGTTTCTCAAAAGCATATTCTAATCATTAAAACAAAGTAGTTTGATTCGTTGTACTTAAACTTTAAAACATTTTAACCCATATTTATTGCTTCGACTAATTTGACGCCGACTTCTACATTTAGGTATATTTGAAAGTTTGGTTCTTACTGCAAACACAATAAATAAATATATAATGATAAACCTGAGCAATAACATATTGCTATTTTACTAAAATGTTATGTTTTTGCATCGAAACAGCACCATCTATTGGCAAATTGAATTCATTCATGGCGCCGGCGGCGATGCTTTGATCTCGTACAATTAATTTGTAATTAACTTATACTCGATCGAATATGTAGTTACATAAATGTTCAAATAATTTTTAACGCAAATTTTGTTGCGAACAAATTATAAAATTATAAAATGATTTTACTTACAAAAACTTGAACCCGGCTAGTTTAATTTGTCGATTTAACGAAATAGAGATATTGTGGTTTTTTTGTCACCAGGAGGCGTGGCTTTAATGCTATTTTACGTTTTTGTAAACGTGATAGAATGTCAAATAAAACTCGCACTAAGCACTTCATTCCGTGCGGGCTAGATCATCATCATCATCATCATCATCAACCTATGCTAATCCACTGCTAGGCATAGGCCACATTACATGAGAAATGCTCAATTTACGACTTAGTTTTCTTATGGTATGGTATCTTAACAAGTTAAGTTAAGTTTATCTATAATAAGATAATAACAAGATGTTACAAAAATTAAAAGTGCATGACCCAGTTTGGACACAACAATATAAATTAAACTAAAAAAACTGTAATTATTTTAAATATTTGTAAAATAGTGAAAAAATTAAATGCCTACCCGACCCAGCCAGGAATCGAACCTGGGTCTTCCGCAATCCGGGCGGCTGCACTGACCATTATGCTACCGGGAAGGCTGACGTAAGCACTGAATTTTACACTGCTTTTTAATTTTTGAGTGCTTTTAGCGGCACAGTGCCATCTATCCAACTTTACAGATGAAATACCACAAATTTGAAAACACAACGCTATAGTAAATTTTACTTTTTATTTTTAAACGCTAATTGCTGCACTGAAGCTGAATTAAACATTAAAAAATTTTTTTTTAGCAATTAGCACTTTTAAAAAAAGTAAAATTTACTATAGCATTGTGTTGTATTATCGAAATTGTGGTATTTCATCTATAAAGATTTTTTTTAAATATTGTTTTCTAAAGTTTACGCGAACACTACACATTTAAATGACCAACACCTCAGTCTCCCTGTGACCACGGACCCTGCAAAGGATTCGAAACGTCAGGATAAACATTAAATAATGTGTAAAGTAAAATAAACGCGAGTAGATCCGTAAAAGTTGTTTGTTTTTTTTTAATGTTAAAAGGAGGCCAACGAGCAGGCGGGTCACCTGATGGAAAGTCGCCGCAATGGCAAAACCAAAGTAATTGCTGATGCGTTGTCGGTCTTGTGAAAGGAGTTGGATCTTGAGGAGGGAGGAGGGAGTAGGATTTGGGAGGGGGGAGGGGTGAGAGATAGGCCTCCGGCACTTTCACTCACCGGACGAAACACGACAGCAACGAGTGCCATTGTTTCACGCAAATTGTGGTATTTCATCTGTAAAGATGAATCTGCAGCTGCCCGGATTGCAGAAGACCCAGGTTCGATTTCTGGCTGGGTCGGGTAGACATTTAATTTTTTCACTGTATTTTATAAATATTTAATTCAGCTTCATTGCAGCAATTAGCACCTAAAAATAAAAAGTAAAATTTTTTGTAAGTAATTATTTTATCACATCAATATAAATTAAATTAACATTTTACATATTTAGGAGGAGGATTTACCAATAATTTCGTTTATTATTTAATCGATTATAAGTTTGCTCATATAAACATGAGTGTGACTCGGACCGCACTTTAGGCTTGCTAGTGTTCACCAAAAAATTTCGTACTGACGACTTTCAGATCTATTCGTAGTTAAAGATAATTAATTGTAAATCAGCTAATGCTAAGGTTTGTCATTGCTTATAGACTTCTACAAACTTTTTACTAGTTGTATAGATATTTTAATATCACATTCATGGTTTTTCTTAGATAAAAGTAATAACGATATGTGGGATGTAAAAATCTAGTAAGAGCTCAAAATTATAATACGTTGCAGAGATGTAAGTCAAACTGATAACATGTGGTTAATTTCCAGTTCTAAAATAAAACTATAATAACGCAGGTAGCAGTGGCAGTATAAGTTGTTGTAGGACATTGATAAACATAGGAACACGCTAACTAGATTCATTATGATTGTGGTTGTATATATAACTTAATGCAAATGTTGTTGAGAACAAATAACGATTTGAAAAAGTTGAAAAAAAACTTTTAGAAAGTTAGAGTATAATATAGTGTTGATTAATTTAGGCGGGTGGGACAGAGCCACGATAGCATAGTTGGTAGTACACCTGACCCGGCATGAAAGGGGGTGCGGGTTCGAATACCGCTTGTGATTTTTTTGAACACTTTTCAAATTGTCATTTCATAATTTCCGCATTTTCTATTATGCACAATACAAATGTAACGTAAAGAAATAATTTTATTGTTTTTTAAATAATTAAAGCTACTTTCGTAAATAAATAATGTATCTATCATCACAAGCTAGTCAAAATATTATTATCTAAGATTGTTCAAGCATATTCATTCCTAAAGGATTTCATCCTTAAAAATTGTCACGTTTTAAATTAATATTATTGTAACTACTTATAGTAAGTGAGATCAAACTGGCAGGTACGTTAAAACTTCAAATTGCATAAGCGAAATTGAATTTGTGATATGAGTTTGAGATCACCGTTATAAATGTGTCAATGAGATATGCTACAAGTCAACCATGATATGCGTGAACAGAGGATGAAGGACAGTCGCTACTTCAGTGTACTTCAAAGTGTTTAAGCCATCTGTATTCATTCTGTTTTTAGCATAATTCAGCAACTTTTGCTTCTTCTCCCTGAAAATAAAAAATAATTGAGATTTTAGTGTTTTTTATAAAATACTACTTTAAGTAGGGTACTGCTTTATGTTCTCCCTTCTGTTTGTTTATGTGTATATAAAAAACAGTAACACAGTTTAAATATTTTTTAGCTTTGTTCTTGTAACTTAAAGGTGGATTTATATTTGTCTGACGTGTCGTGTCGTGATGCATCAGAACGAAATCGGTTTTATACATTTGCAGTATACAGTATGTATATACATAAACAGTATATACATACTGTTTATGTGATGTTAATGAACAATAAAATTATTATTATTATCATTAAATATAAGGTGAGATGATATCAAAGGGCTTTCTAGCAGGGTTCCAAATTATCAAGATAATTACGCTTCTAAATAATTACCGGATAATTATTCGATAATTATCGGATAATTATCATCAGTGTAACAAATTCATTTGTTACATTATATTGTTTCATAGGAAATTCATTAAAATATATTTAACTTAACAAAACAATGACACTCGAGTTTTCTCAACTTTGCTTAATCCGAAGTGATTTTTTCTTGATATGTTAATTCCCACGGCGCGGCACGTTGACATTGACGGTTCTTTGACACTTCGTACGTTCGATTACACGCAAGTGCGGAAACACACGTTCAAATACTTTGAATACAGTTCACTTTCACTAGCGCAATTTTTTGTTATTATCAATCGATAATTATCCATCTGTTATTATCACGATAATTAGCATTATAATTAGAATGGATAATTATCAATGATTTTCGAAATGACTTTCGAACCCTGCTTTCTATTTATGATATAAAAAAAATAACTTACACTCTTGGCTGAGTTTTGTGGGTAACCATATGATAGCGACTAGTTTCTGGCTCAAATCTGCACAGTTCTAGCTCTTCTATTTTGATACGAGCATAGAGGTCTTCATCTTCACCTCCCCAGCCAAAAAACTTGTTGCTCATTCCATTAATTAGTTTATATTGCTGAGAATTTATTGCTATAACACCACCAAAGAGGCTGAGGTATGGCAGGACAAACCTGAAAATATTTACAAAAAATTAAAAATATTTATTGCCTTTTTAGGTTGTAGATTGATGTATCATACATGAACGGAATACAAATGAATATAAGGAAGAACCAAAATAAATAAATAAAATAAAATAATAAAATAAATACAAATTAAATTTAACTTTACTGACACTGAAGCTGAATTAAATATTTATAAACTACAGTGAAAAAATGTAATAATAATAATATAATAATAAAACATTTAATTCAGATTATAGAATCCATACAGATATTAGTAGATTTCTTAATACTATGTTAATAAGGATACATATATAGTTGACATAAATTAAAATTGAACCAATGATGAAATAATGCCTACCCGACCCAGCCAGGAATCGAACCTGGGTCTCTGCGATCCGGGCGGCTGCACTGACCATTATGCTACCGAGAAGGCTAACGAAGGCTAACATAAGCACTGAATTTTTTCACTGCTTTTTGATTTCTTGACTGTTTTTTAGCGGTAAAGTGCCTTCTATCCAACGGTTATTGCAACCGATGACTATGCAGTTTCATCTTTACAGATGAAATACCACAATTTTTATAACACAATGCTATAGTAAATTTTACTTTTTTTTAAAGTGCTAATTGCTGCACTGAAGCTGAATTAAATATTAAATTAAATATTAATTTAACGTTTACGGTAGCATAATGGTCAGTGAAGCTGCCTGGATTGCAGTAGACCCAAGTTCGATTCCCTGCTGGATCGGGTAGGCATTTAATTTTTTTACTGTATTTTATAAATATTAAATTGAACATTTATGACCACTTACATTTAAATCTTAAATAAAGATTTAGCTCTCATTCTGATTAACTATCTATCTTTATTATCTTATACTTTTTTGGTTTATAGAGATCATTTATTATTATCATTATTCATTTATCTATCATTTATTTTATCATTTCATCAGGATTCTGCTTATGCTTAACATCAGGCAAATCGGTTGACAACCACTCTATAAAAATAAAAATGCAAGTTGCCCTCAATAAGCTAATGACAAAAAAAACATAAATAAAACTAATGATAATTTAAAAAAAAAAATTACATTGATTTCTGAAGTTTTTTGCAGAAAGGTATTGAAATTTTTTTTTCTTACCTGAACTTATTGATGCTAGAAGACATATGCCTAGGACATTTTGTGCATCCATACAAGTTAGCCGGTCTCAACGGTAACAAGTCAACATCGTGCAGAACTAGGCATGGGTATCCTGCTTTGAGAGCTGCCGATGCTCCAATATTCAATAGTTTCCCCTTATTAAATGGCCTTGAGTCCACTTGCTCTATGACATAAATGCGATAATGAATGTTTTGGCGACGTAGAAACATATGCATGTAAACTAGAAAACTGCGCAGTTGCTCCGCTCTGTCTCTGTAAAAAAAGAGTGAAACTGTTTAAATTAAAGCAATTTATTATTCACTACTTCAGAAATTTTTATTTGGTAACTTGGTTTTGTGACATGATTTCTTGCAGACACATTATTGACAAAATGACAATCAGGTAACAAAGTTTAAACTGTATATTATGAGTATTTACTAACCGGTAGGGTACGATAATTGCAGAGCTGTATTTAGGCTTGCACTCAGAAGGGTAAAATTCGCCACCCTCTCTTATTTTGTGACCCTCAATTAAATCGCCATCCATCAAACTTAAAGGTACTGTCGTGTCGTCATGTAACAAGTCGTTGTAATCACAGTCCATTATAGCGATGCTAGTAAAGTTTTGTGCAATTTGGTCGTACATATTATCCAAAATATTTTCTTTATCTATGTAGTCATAGGTTCGTCGTGCATTCATATTTGGATGAAGAAATATTATAATGGCAACAACAATTAAGCAAAAGTACAGTATCTTTTTCTTGTTTGTATACCGCATTTTTACGATTTGTGTTGTATATAACTTAAAAGTATTCACTTCAAACTAAGAAAATGTAACAACTGTATTGATATTGCTTGGTTTAATCATATCATTGTAAAATAGTAATAAGATGAGATTGCTTGCATTATTGATTTTAGTTATTTAAATGGGTAAATAAAATCTGAGGTGACACCGTGACATGACATTGTTGTTTGTTTGTTTGTTGACAATTTGACATCTATTTTTTTGTTTTCCGTTCCCATCTTATGTACGAAAGGCGAAGGAGTCTGGCTGTTGCAGCTTAAATTTCAGTTTTTCATGGTAAATTATGTTGATGATAGATAATGATGAAAAGTGGTGGTTATAATGATCACATTAATATTTGACAAAATACAAATATTACAACATAAAACTTAACTGATAACATGTCTCTTTATTGGGGAAATATCTCCAAGATCGAAGCACACCTTTAAGATACCCGTCATGCGCTATCCTCTTTTTTTTAAATGACGGTACATTTGTTTTTATTTTTCAACTTAGCACTTTAATGTTATTCATTTATCAATTTTTATAAGTTAACATTGTCATTAGATAAAAGAATCTAATCGAATCTAATAATCTCGAATTTCAGGTTAACATATTATAATGTAACGCTAGATAGGTGCCTAATCATTGGCTGTTAAATAATAAGCATAAATAAATAAAAAAGAAAAATAAATGACAAAATGACTTTGAAACAGGCTAAAGAAATTGACGACGACAACGTTATTGAAGACACAGCGGATTTTGTAAGTTCCATAGAAGTCATACGGAGATGTCCGATAGCGGAAAATATTGAGACATCTTGGGAGCGCAGTTGCTATGCTTCCTTTCATGAGCAAAGTAAGGATAGTACTAATAAGACGCCTCCTTTTGTGAGCATTATGATTACTGACGCTGGAAGTCCCGTCAACAAGAGTACTAGCTCGACTCAAACGGAGCCCGCTGGGATAATCAACTGTAGTATTGGCGATGTGAGTCTGTCCTTTGCCAATGACTTCAACAGTCAAGAGTCGACATCAAACGAGAACTCTAAACATTACATACGGAGTAAACGTCATAGACTTAAATCGAGTGGTGACAAAAGGGAAAATCGACCCTGGAAAAAGACGAAATGTATTGAATCATGTACATCGAGCTCATCAGACTTGACGGAACCTAAAGCTACACTTAGTAGTTCTTCAAGTCCGTTCACTAGCGCCTCAGAGATGTCTTTCAAATCTGTAAACAGTAACCATTCTTTCAAAATCCATAAAAGGCGATTGAAATCAGATCCGAACCTATTTAGAGATGCCATTCAGAGATTTAGTAATTTGAGTAAACTCAATAATACAAATGACTATTTACCAGGTAAATAAGTTTTCTTACCTACTACGTACGTTGCCACAGATACCTACCTACGGTACTTATTGTAAGCTATATAAAAAAGGGAGCTCGATGGCGCAGCGGCTAGCGCGTTCGGGGAGCTCGATGGCGCAGCACCTAGCGCGTTCGGCTTGCGATCTTGCCCGCTAAGCAACTTTCGCAATGCCGGGTCGCCTGATGGGTGACCAATTACAAACATCTCGAGCTCCTCCGTGCTTCGGAAGGCACGTTAAGCCGTTGGTCCCGGTTGTTGTCGTAAGATGGCAGTCGTTAAAACCCACCAACCCGCATTGGGCCAGCGTGGTGGGTTATGGCCCAATATCCCCACGTGCTACTGATCATGTGGGAGGCCTGTGCCCAGCAGTGGGACGTTTATAGGCTGATGATGATGATGATGATGATGATGATGATGATATAAAAAAGCATTTGACGTTTTTTCTTCACTTCGCTTGATTACATTCTCAGTTTTTAGATTCATCAGTCTATAATTATCTAGCCATTCAATAGTTTAATGTTGGTCCTTGGGCTTATAGAGATAGATAGATAGATAACATCTTTATTAGGACACTAT
This sequence comes from Eudonia mercurella, assembly GCA_963082485.1. Classification (NCBI taxonomy): domain Eukaryota; kingdom Metazoa; phylum Arthropoda; class Insecta; order Lepidoptera; family Crambidae; genus Eudonia; species Eudonia mercurella. The sequence goes on along the minus strand of OY720036.1, from coordinate 11,534,471 downwards.
ACTTACACACACTCAAACACACACATTATCATAAAATAACAATGTTAATGTATAAATATATAGGTACATAAATATAATGTTTATCAAGCTAAATAGTTAGGGTAGTGACTGTGGCATCACTGTCCGGACACTTTAATCACAGGATCGACACATTTTTCGTTGCGAAATACATAGATTTTCATTTAAATTTTACGGGATGAAAATCAAAGGAAAAAATCATTGGTTCCTGTCCAACATTGATGACATTTCATTACCCTAAGTACCTACGTGTTTGTTTTTAAAATTGATATAGGTAAGTAGGTAGGTATACATACGAGCACTTGGATATTATCTATTTTAAGTGTTAACTTAATCAAGTATTAAATCGTATATATATCGTAGCTCCATTAATCTTATGTTTTTAAAGCAAAAAAACAAACTATATGACCTGTGTTATCTTGGTTCAGTAGATACCTACTGCTTTTCATTGGATGCGTAAACATTTTACACAGTATATTTCAGCAGTAGGTATCTATTTCATTCACATTTATTTGTAGTCGTATAGTCAGTATTTTATGCTACTTTTTCTAATCTACAAGATAGTAAAATTTTAACAATTATTTTTTTAACATATAATTAAGTTGACTTCATGCGAACGTAGTCGCGTGCGGAAAGCTATTACCTATGCCTATTCAAAAAAAAAATCTGAATTTAAATCTCAAATGTATCGTCTTTTATTAGAAACTGGTACCTAAGCCATTGCTAATCTCACTCAAGGCCATGAAATATACCTACATAATACAAGAAGTTTAATCTAAATATTCTTGTATATTCTTGTTGCTTGCCAATATAGACTACAAAGGGGAGCCCTTTCGGTCGCATAATCTCTTTCGTCATAATGTAGTTTGGCATAAAAGTTTCAGCATAAAGTTTTCTCGCATAAATTATGATAAGCGGAGTGCTATTTATAAACCCTGATTGGTTTCATCGGCATAATTTTAACTTAAGTATTATAATTGTCTTTATCATAATTTTAATCAGCGTAAATGTAATTAACATAAATGCTATACCTACGTCTACATTTATTTTATTCATTAGACAACAGAAATACTAGCTGCCAAACTCCTCTCCACGTGATAGGTTAGAAATTTCGACGTCTTGAATTTCGAGTTTATTTTTTTTTTATTAGACAACAGAAATCTAGCTCCATACAAAAATTGTTGGTAGGCAGATGCGATAAAATAGATGTTGATGTACTCGTTTCACAATCACTTATGATATGACATAGTTTTTTATTGATTAGTAATCGTTATTATAAAAACATTTACGATATATCATTATTATAAAAGAAGTTATGGGGAAATAAAGTACCAATGCCTAATGATTTATTCTGAATGAACGTTATGCGAAACTAAGAGAATGCCAAAATACGTTATGCATCCTTAAAACATACCTCTTTAATTTATGCAACCCAAATTAATAGCCTCAGTTACTAGTTTCGGCTCAGCGTTGGTGAGTCAGAGGCATAGCGTTTTTTCATAAATATTAAATATCCTACTGTTGTTTTATTATATTGGACCATCGCGATCAGTTCGACGTTATGATTTGAATGCGTTGGTGACATCATTCTTGAGTCTTGTTAATTCAAGTTTCAACGATCGTCTCAGCTTATTATTTGGTATTATTTGCGACAACAAATGAGTTTATATATTTGAACTGAAATGAGTGCTCCGAAAGCGAGTTGCGTTACCCTAGAAATGGAGATAGAATGTGCGTTAGATGGAGTGCTTTTGAGTGACGTAGAGTGGTTTATGTTGTCAGGTGGGACAACAAGAAAGGAAAGGAGCCATCGCAGGAGCAAAGCCAAAGCTTGGCGGTTCGTTGATCTCTGTACATGGATCGGAAGGAAGGTAAAACTTATTGACACGTACTTAAACTCTTTTATGTTTTCTATAAAAAAAAAGATTTAAGACTCGTGGAAATAACAATTAACATAACTTCAAGTAAAAATTATTGTAGTGGCTACATTTTATCCCGTTCAAGTACAATGTTCCCAGGGGCACGCGATAATGACTTTGTTATCATCACATCAGGTGGTTGTCACAGACTTATAATTTTAAACAGGTGAAGCCGCGCGCAAGCTAGATTACCAATAGATGCTTATTTTTCTGGCATACTAATGATTTCGCATTTACGACCGTATATCTATTCTGAATTTTACACTAGTAGGAAAGCTGCCTTTGCGTTTATTTTATGGCGATAATGAAGAGCGATAACGGCGAGTATTTTATGACTGAGTTGCTTCTAAAAATAATTAAAAGTACAGTTAATCATTCATCAGACGACATGTTACACGAGTCATCAGCTCATACTAACAAAATTATAGAAACGGAAAATAGCACTTTAAAAATACGACTAGCTACAGCTGGGACTTGAACCTACGACCGCTTTCACGACCCGGGCGACAACTCGCACCAATAAATTTTATACTACCGGGGTGCGTTAGTCAGTGATTCCATAACTTTATTGACGTTTGTATAAATAATTTGCTTAAACTACTCTTCTTGATAATTTTTAACATTATAGGGATTGAATCTATTCTTTTATATGTGATACATTTTAAATTCGAACAGGGCTATCAATCTATCACAGGCTTGTACTCTGACATGATTCGGGAACCGATTAATCGAAAAGAGATTAAAAAGGACGACGAAATCGCAGAGCTTAGAAAGTATCTTGAGGAAGTGGATACAAAACAGGCGCGGCTTACACAGGAGAACCAGATCTTGCATGACCAGATGAAGAGCATGATGTGCAAGATGGAGGAGCTTGAGGGTAGACTTAGGTAAAGAGGCTATAAATAAAAACTTTGATTGTTTGAATGTCACTGCTAGATAATTAGTCTTCATCATCATCATCATCATCTTCATCAGTTCATTTTATGTCTCCACTGCTGGGGCACGAGCCTTCCCTATGGATGGATAGGGAGAACGGGCCATAAACCACCACGCGGGCCCAGTGCGGATTGGTGGTTGTTAACGACTGCTAATGCAGCCGGGACCAACGGCTTTACGTGCCTTCCGAAGCACGGAGGAGCTCGAGATCATAAATGTTTGGTCACCCATCCGATGACCGGCCTTTGCGAAAGTTGCTTAACCTCAGCACTCGCGGACCGGGTGCGTTAACCACTGCGCCATCGAGCTCCTCACTAATTAGTCTTATGGTGTGATTATTAAGAGCTTTGCGACTGCGACAACCGTACGTAGCTGTATACGATTAAATATACTAGTGAAGTTTTATGTAGAAAAAATATTACAAAAACACAAATGTTGAAAAAATTTCCACGAGCAGGATTTGAACCTGCACCCTTCTGTCATTCCGGGTCAGGTGCTCTTCCAATTGAGCAATTATTTAGAGTAAATAATTATTTAAACATTTAGAAAAAATATTGTTTGCTGGTACTTTAGTTTGATATGTTATGGTAAATTGTACCTATTCAATGTTCATTTATGGTTAATCGCATTATCAAAATTAATAGTTTTAAGTTACTTTATATTGTATTCAACTATCTTAAAAAACATATTTGCAGACGTAACGAATGCCAGACGAAGCCCTCGCCTCCGTCGGGCCCTCCACCGCCGCCACCGCCACCACCTCCCCCTCCCCCTCCGATGCCTCCACCTCTGCACCAAGCGGCAAAACCTCTTACTCGCTCGCATACTATTCCTCGCTGTGGGTCGGCGCCATCTAGGATTGCTGGACCAAGACTATCCATCACCCCACAGGACATTGCAAATGTGAAACTTCGAAAGACAAAGGTTTGTGAAATATAACGTATTTTAAACGTAGGTATGTGTGACGTACCTACCTCGGTTTTGATTCAAATAAGTGTGTAACATTTTTCAGTCAGACATTTCATTCATTTTATATTTTAGCTACTTAGGTACATTACTTTTGAACATAAATGTTAAGTATACAAAATATGAAATGGCTAACATAACGGTGCATTATTCCAATGTATTTTTAAAAGGTCAGTTTCGATAACAAAATTACCTCTTTCTGACTCTTTCCAAAAATAACCACTTTACTCTAATACTATGACTATTTTTAACGACTCACCCAAATATTATATACTATATCAAACAAGTTGCATTTTTAGGACAACCCAGTGCGTTTAAAGCCTGTTGTAAAAGAAACCCAGCCATTGGTGACGCAGCAGATGCTCCAGTCCACACGAGCAAAACTTGGGCGGACGCGGCCTGTTGCCGCTTCCACCCCTAAACAGCAGCTCTCAGACTTGGAAAAGTAAATATCCTACTCCACACACACATCCAACCACGGCAGACTCCATACGCGCGAATTATAACTAAGACTCTCTTTTCAAGCCCCCAGTGTGTCTAATCGTCTCAACTATTATTCTTTGTTTGATGAAAACATACACCTGCTTCCTATCAGGTGTCCCGCCTGCTCGTTTGCCTCCTTCTAATATAAAAAACAAAGAAATACGAGAAGAGTTAACATTTTGCCATACAATACGGATAGTAAACAAAAGTCACACTAGGCACTCTGCTGACTTTCGCTCCTATACAATTTTATCGCATCAAAAGGTTTATCAAAAAGCAGTGTATAAAATTTACGTATTTATGAAAAAAAGCGTTTCGTCATCATCATCATCATCATCATCACCATCATCACATAAGAATCTTCAAAGACCACTGTGAGATCGTTATAGATGTTTTTCTCTGGTATCGTAGTTGTAAATGTTTTGTTTACTAAATCGCCTTTTTCACAGATGTTTGCTTCAGGAGACATCTGTGACTGCTTTGTATCGGCGTCGCGTGACGCGCAATTCGTTCCGCAGTGCGGAGGAGCTGCGCCCGCGGCCGTATCCAGCCGCTCGGGCGCCTCGCTCTCCTCGCTCGCCCCGCGCGCTACGCTCGCCTCACTCACAACGTGACACTCACTTGCCTTGCGAGCCAAGATCCAGCTCCTTACCCAGAGGGGTGCAAATAACACCGCTGAATTTTAATGCTTCTTCTGTACTTAAATAAAACTAAACACAAACAAAAAACAATCTCTAATGTAAATAGTTTGGGAATTGAGATGCACTGAATGATATCATGAATCAAATTATAACACAATCTGTATTTTTTTGAGGAGTTCTCTGTAGCATAGAATAAATATGTAATTGAGATTATGATTATTTATAATCTTTCTAAACTAATATTTTTATCAGCTAACATTTAGGTACTTTTAAAACTAAGTGAATTTAGATATTTTAATGTTTCCAATGCCAGTAACCTACTTTCATTGCTCGCTTCAAAGTAGGTACGTACCTAAGATTTCAGTTTCGTTAAAAATGACTTTTCACGATTTAACAGAAATCATAATTTATTTAACTATGATATTTTATATTTAAATATATTTTTTAGAATCTTATGAATTACGTATGAAAATCTTATGAATTACGTATGAATTACGTTACAAACACCAAACATAAAAAAATTGGTGCGAAAAAAGGGATCTAGCATAAAAAGACGACTGCCTTGAAGAAAATTGTTCCATTGATGAATGAATATTAAATTATTGACTTATTTTATTTTTGTGATGTAAAAATATTAATTAATAAAACAATGCATATTTTACCTTCTTATGTTTTACCAGTTTACCTACTATATCACAGACTAGCACTTTACTCGCGAATTTGTCCGCGTACGGATTTGAAATTTTAAAAGTAAAATTTAAATAAATGCAACTTATGTTACCCTCAAGGAATGTGGTATTCTATCAGTAAAAGATTTTTTGGAATTGGATCAGTAGTACCAGATATTACCCTCCGCAAACAAACAAACAAACAAAGTCACAAACTTTACCTCTTTATTAATAGTATAAATAAACAGAGTGTCGCAAAATTACCGTTCAATCTCAGAATCAGAAGATCCATTGGCCAGATCCATAGTGGATCTAGTGATGTTTTTTTCTCGCATTGGATCCTGATTTCAAGGTGTGGATCTACTGAGATTTTTTTGTCACTTGATCTCTTGGCCAGATCCACGATGGATCTATAGTTTTAAAAAAGCAATTTATTTTTCACCTACGCTAGTGAGAGCAGAGAGATAAAATGGAGTCGATAAGATGTCGATACTTAAAATCCTTCGGGGTAATGAAATGTCCTATTTAGGAGGAGGTTGTTGACTCGTTGTTGAGTACATTTACATGAAACTTAAATGGTTTGATAATGGTGATTGGTCATATTGGTGAAATTGTATATCCTTAAATAGGTCCAAACCAATAAAATGGAGCAGAGCTTTAGATATCAGCTTCTTTTTATCTGAAAATACAGCTGATTTTATGACCACTTCCATTCTCATGCATATGGTGATGACATCATGAGAAGGATACATCAGTCCACCTTTATCTTTTAATGTGATAAACCCGTGATGCGCGTCTTGAATTGTATTTGCAATCAAAGCCCCAACACAGGTTTATCATTTCAGGGCCTTTAACAAAGCGTGGACTACAAAGCCTGCAATGTACGATACAGCCTGAGAGCCAAATTTTGTGATGTCTTTAACGAGTACATTAACCTCCTCATCAAAAACAGCCTGTTCGTATATTTGGCTTATGGCATCCTCCTCAGAATAATTATCGTTAAGGTAACGCGCTTCTATAGACATATTTATTTGTTTTGAAGCTGATGAGCATGTCAGTATGTCAATCTTTTCAAGCAATTGGCAATTTCCGGTATCCACGTCCCTGAGCTCCGCTTTTACCGTTAGTTTCTTATAAATCGCATGAAATTGTCTTGCTGTGGGGTTGGTATTACACCCACCGTGTGCTCGTATATTCCCGAACATAAGTTCAAGATGGTCTTGACTGAGCTTGTACGCGGGAATATATCGCAATTGTTTTTCGTTTTCAACGTGCTCATTGTAAATAGCTTTCATACTTTTTATGCAGGTTAGAAACCCTATAAAGCCGGTTTTATTATCTGATTTCACGACTTGGGTCTTTTCTTCATTATTGAGCTTCAGAGATGTTATATAAGCCTCCATTTGATCAAAAAACTCAAATACTTTTTCTTTGTTTCCGGAGTACAGAGGTTTCTTAAAGTCATATTGGGCCATATTTCTGGAGTTAATGCAATCAAATAAATTATTTATGTTTCTAATCAAGTCAATGGTTCCATCTAGACCTCGACCGTCACTTATTATATTACGCTGAGCACAAAACTTTAAGGCATCCGCTACGCTATTACTAAACAATTGTGATGCCAAACGAACCTTCATTTTTTGGTTTTTAAAAAAGATATGTCCTCTTCTTAGTTTATTAGCTAAATGCAAGTTCTCTTTTTCTTGATGTCATTTAGGTTTTTTATATGACTCCACTTTAAAACTCTGTCTGAACCGTCAAGAAACGTGCCATATGCTTCAAAGGCATTTCTCAACAATTTTAGCATATGACACGGATCAGGCATTATATAGACAAGTTTATGCGTGACCGGATGTTCGAACCCCGTTTTAAGGTTGTTAGTGTCGAAGGAACATCCAAGATGCTTGGCCATGCTCATATTTGCCGGACAACCGTCAAAAGTCAATGATGTTATTTGAATACCTGTTTCTTCAAGTAGCTCTAATCACTGTAGCACAAGGTTTGCACGCTGTTCTGCAGTTACACCGGCCACAAAAAAATACCCAACCGGTATTTTCCATGGTGCGTTGATAGCAGTAACCAAAACACTAAAACCTCTTTGGCTTCAGGAAAATAATCCCGATTTCGTTGCATTACACATGTCAACGTAGCCATGCATTTTTTTTCAATCCCACTCCACACGCTGCCTGATTGCCATTTCGTCCATTACCAAATTGCAAAGCAATTTGTGTTCAGAGGCTTCAGATTTTTGTTTTAAAGCTCTAAAAGATTCGTGGGTGAAACCCGGCTCGGCGTCAACTGTTTGATACCACTTTTTTAATGTTCTTGAATGGGGTAGACACGAGTGAAATTTTTTTCTTACATAATCGTATGCCTTTGGCGAATAGAAATGAAGTATACAGGCAAAAACTCTTAACGCTGGCGAATATTTAGTTGCTACCTTTTGGCCTGATTTTTTTGTTTGACTAAAACGTTGGATTAAGGCATTAACACCCAAATCTTTTAAATGAGTGGATTGCTCTACGTTGACGAAAATTTTATCATTGAGTTCCTTCAGTATAGCTTGCAGTTTTGATATTCTTTTCTGGTGGCGGCTGCTTTTCTTCTGAAGCGACTTAATTTTGGCCTTCTGTTTGTTTAACATGCTTTCAAATTTTTAAATTTTCTGTCGCATTTTAAATTTTCGAGTTGTCTCAAAAATATCGTTAGACTCGTCCGGTACCTGGAACATAAAAAATACGCAACTCTAACAAACTGAATTATTAAAACAAAAACAAGTAGTAACCCAACTACGGAAAAAGTGGGGTTTAGTTCTAACAAATTTGGCCTCTGTCTATCATAAAATTGTGTGTAGGTATCATAAAAGTCATAAATTATAAATAAGCACTTTCGTGTATATGATATGGTATAAACCACAAAGAAACTTACTAAAATGGTAAAATAATAAAATACGAACTTTAGTTTTATTTTCTGGTGAGGAGGATCGTTTGGGGACAGATGCAAGTATCTCGACACCTGAATATGACGATGTTGATGCAGTGATCTGTGTTGCTGGCTGGAAATAACAATAAAAACTGGTAATAATAACCATTATTAAACTGTACACTTTTTGTTTAATGTTTGAATTCATTGCTGCTCTACCTGAGGCCCAAGTACCGTAACTTACCTACTTAACTTGGTTAAGTTAAGTTTACATTTTTAGCTATCTGGTCAGCACGTGGACGCAATAAAAAGAAATTTCTCAACAGAACCTTTTGTTTCTACATCGAAAATGAATCTGTAATAAATGCTTTAAGTTAAATAAGTCAAAAAACACACACTTCTATTGTACATAAAAACTAGGTTTAAAATAGTACCTGATTATCTTTATTTGCATTTGTTGGGCTTATTTTGTGACCACAAGTCACGCATGTGAAGTCCGGCTGAAACAGTATAAGTAATTTAACATGTGTATTTTGAAAAAGTCCCAATAGACAACTTAGGTACCCTTACATAAATCTGTAAAACCAATAACTTAGTGAAGTAATTAGAAGTGTATGACTATCAAATGATTTTCTTATTTATTAATTACTGCTTATTTAAAATGCCATCAATTAATTCGTTATAAGAATTGATTTAAAGGCGTCGAAACTTACTGTGATATTTTTCCTCGCTAAATTATCAGTGTTTGATTGTTACTACTTAATCTGTGCCTTGACGTCGTTATTTAGTAAGAACAACAGAGCTAAAAATTAAAAACATTGAGGTAGGTATAATGTTCATTATTGACTTGCAAACAGGAACCTAGAACTCGTAATTCTTACCTGTTCTTTATTTCAAAGTAAAGAAGAATGTCGTTCGAATAACTACGTTTATTTCATTACACTTTAGATCGCAACTGTACCCTTTGTATTAAATTAATGCCTTATATCTAGAAAAGTAAAGAATATTGCGATCTGAGTTTTTGTACGATGTATCGACTAATTATCGACTAATTCTCTATGCAATTAGATTTTCGCTACGTGGTCCCATTCTCGAGATACAGGTCGCCCAGCTGTGCTGACGCGTCAGCGCAGCTGGGCCACAAATAACCGCTTATAACTTTTAAACGCGACACCGACTAATTCTGAAACTTGGCGACTAATTTCGACTAATTATCGACTAATTTTCCATGCACACAGATCTTTGCTACGCGGTTCCATTCTCGAGCCCTAAAAAACCCTAAATAACTATTAAATGCGAGACGGACTAATTCTGAAACTTGGCGACTAATTTCGACTAATTATCGACTAATTCTTCATACAAACAGATCTTCGCTACGTGGTTCTATTCTCAAGATACAGATGTGGCCCAGCTGTACTGAGATGTCAGTACAGCTGGGCCACAAATAACCCCTTATAACTTTTAAACGCGAGACCGACTAATTAATTGTGTTAACCCTATCACAAGTCTTGTTCGATATCTCCGTTCCTTTCTAAGCAATTCTTGTCAAATTTTGCATAGCGTGGGCACTAATAATTAGGCATTAAATATGTGTGTAAATTTCGTTGCTATAAAATAAGTAGTTTTTGAGAACGGTCGTGGGTACGCCAGCTTGATCGTGATGCTCTCTTGGTCACCAGCTTGGTCTTAATTTCTTAAACTAAACAGGCACTAGTTATTCTGTTTGCACAAAAGATGACATATCAAAGAACGTGAAATCGACCATGTGTACGCTACCTTAACGGACACTTAATTATTTATCACCAATCACCATTTGTTACAAAAAAACATTGACGATGGCTCTATGGGCTAGATCCTTTTGCTTTTCTTATTATCAAGGGAGAATACTAAAATAAAAATAAAACTAGCTCTGATTGATTGAGCTGTACCTGCCAATACCTGCCTACTAGCTATAGCTAAGCGCTAGGTTTCTAGTGTTTCTATCTACCTATTGCTTTGGTGTAATTTATTTTAATTTTTCGGGTTTATCATAGTTTTTTTTTAACAATTTATTAATGTTAGTAGATTTTATCTTTTCAAGTTTGCTTTTAATAGTTTTATTTTTATTTTTTAATATTATTGCAAATGAAGTGATTCGTAAAAAATAAAATACATTGAGATTTTGGTGATTTGTTTTAAACAAGTCTTATAAAATGGATTTTAGTTCTCACAACCCAAATACGTCCAATGCACTCAGTTTAGCAGCCAGAAAGAATGATGTTGAAGCTGTTACGCGCTTACTCCAGAAAATTAACCCGAACTGTATAGACAATCGGGGTTGGACTTGTCTTCATGAAGCAGCAGATAGTGATAGTTATGAAAGTTTGCAAGTTATTCTGAAAGACCCTAAATGCCGACCTCTCGCTGAAACTCACGAGGGCCATACAGCTTTGTATTTGGCTTGTAGACGAAAATGTTCATTGAATACTATAAAAGCTTTACTTGATGGCGCAAACGACGTTGCGAACTTTGGTAGCACTGAGAACGTTACCCCTCTACATGTCGCCAGTGGTCAAGGGAGAGTGGAATTGGTACAGCTTTTAATAGAATATGGTGCATTTTTAGATGTTCAAGATTTTGACGGGGACACACCCTTGCATGATGCTGCTTTAAACACACAACATGGAGCTGTAAATATCTTACTTCATGCTGGTGCTAACCCTGAAATAAAAAATGAGTCTAATCTTTTGACTCCATTTCATTTAGCTTGTTCCAAGGGTTGTTATAAGTCTGTCAAGATTATTTATCCATTTGTAACTGACATAAATCAATTAGCTGCTGAAGATGAAAGCCCACTAATGCTTGGTGTTCGAGGCGGCAGTGAAGAAGTTGTAAAGTTCCTCCTGAAGAATAGAGCAGAAACACACCTTAAAAATGATAGTGGGCAGACAGCATTAGACCTAGCACTGAACTTAGGCTATGCTGGTCTGTTCAAGATACTTCTGCCAGTTACTGATAAAGTCTACATAGACCCCAATATTATCCTTCATGCTTGCAAGCCGCACTACTTTAAGTTTGATATTCTTGAAGCTTTGCTGTACTACGATTTAGGACCTGATTTTTTTGATTTCCTTGAACCATTCCATGTGTTTCTCGAAGATATTGGTGGAATAAGACCTGTTTATTTAACTAATGCTCCTTTAAATTCTTACTTGAACATATGTGAATATATTTTTGATCAGTCTATTGAGAAATTTAGAGAATTCTTCTATTTATTTCTGATGAGGGGTGTAGCAGTGGATGCTACTAATATAAATGAGTGCCCACCATTAGTGTATATACATTACACTATGCACAGTACATGTTTTGCAGAAGTAAGTAATTTGGGATGGAATCTTATTTGTCTATGAAATCATAGGGTTTGTAATAAGCTCAATATACTCAACAGATTTAAATTTCTTGGGTCACATCCTTTGACTGTTTGAAGTATCACTCAATTCAAAGTTGTTTAATATTTTTAACAGTAATGCAATAGTGACAAAATATGCTTTTGGTGCTGGAGGTTTTATAAAATGCTGTCAGGTTTCAGATAATTTATTTGTTTTATTAACTTGCATTCATTTTCAGTGTAGGTACAGTTTAATAAAATTATTTTAGACAATTGTTTCAGGTGTATAAAATACTTAGGCAGAATGATTGTAATGTGGATTACTGTAGTACATTATGCCTGGATAAGAGCAACTGTGTGCCGGATGCTTTTATAGCGTCATTGTCTTCGGACCCTGATACATTACCATTGATGCTGCAGCACAGTCTGCTCTGTGAGCCTGGGGCTTTACTTTTGTTTGCATATGACAATGGAGTCGCCAACCGTATGTCTTTGCAGGTTAGTACATTACCTTGTTACTATGAGAAAAGGTCCCTGTGATCAGGACAATGAAATAACCTGGAGGAGGCCTATGTAAAGGGACAGCCACAGCCTAACAACTAATGCTGATGTTGGAAAAATAATTGTAAAATCATTAAAAATCAGAGAATAATGTCCACTTTTATTCTATTTAACCCGCATTGGGCCAGCGTGGTGGGTTATGGCCCAATACCCCTACGTGCTACTGATCATGTGGGAGGCCTGTGCCCAGCAGTGGGACGTTTATAGGCTGATGATGATGATGATGATGATGATGATGATGATTCTATTTAACAATGTTTTACTCAGTGTTTTGTGCAAAGCTGTTTTTTTAATCACACTGCTCAATACTAAAAATTTTGTTGCAGGTACAACGCCAGCTGATTTCCATGATTGATGAGGACTCACAAGGAGTAACTGCCGATAATTTGCTTTACTTTGTGCCATCATTGAGGCATTGTTGCCGATTAAAAATAAGGCAGGTGTTAAAAAAGACAGGTCTAGTTAAATCAACTCAAGATTTTCTCAATATTATTAAATATTTACCAATTCCATTTGCACTCAAGACTTACTTGCTTTATTTGTAAAGATTATTGGTTAACAAAAATCAAAGATGATATTATGATTGTTGTACAAATGTGTATTTAAAATGTACATTTAAGATAAAAATACATTTGATTTCAGCATAGTTCTTGATTTTGCTCAATTTTACATCATAAATAAAGTATAAACATAACCTTTGTCTTATTAGTAAGTATAGTTGTACAAATATACAAAATAACTATTTATTTATTATTATACATAATATTATTATTATACATAGAGAGTAAATATTTCTTTTCACTTGAAGTTCGCACCATTTGCCATGAAGTCTTCAATTTCTGCGACTCTGTAAAAAAAATCATGGTGTTAATTAAATGGCTACATAATAATATATTACAAATAAAATGTATTGAAACTTGAAATGCACTTGTTATTTTATTTAGTTACTAGTGGACCCGGCAGACTTCGTACCGCTTTGACAGTTTCCATTCATTTTCGTGGGAATATCGGGATAAAAACTATGTGTTAATCCAGGTTATAAACTATCTGTATGCCGAATTTCATACAAATATACACACAAACTTTCGCATATTTTATAATATAAGTGAGATTATGTACAAAATTTCATGATTATCGGTTGAATATTAAACGCGTGAAAGCGTAACATATTACATATTACATTCGCATAGTAAATTAGGTTACTATAAGTTAGGGTATAAACTGATTTAGACACACATCTTATAACGTAAGTACACCACTATTGTAACCCTGTAGAGGCCATCCCAATCCTGTCCAAACTACTCGGAGAATCTAGTAGAGTGCGAGAGCACGCTAACGCTTGCGTGATGCCATTGTCAAATATCAATGCCAAAGTCCGGTGACGCTGTGAAAGCCGTTTACAGTTAACAGCAAACTCTCCTAAACATTTTTGAGCTTGTCAGCAAAATCAATCTTTTTTTATATATTGACCTATAAGCCCTATAAGGCAGCGGGACCGGACGAAATCTTCCCAAAAATGCTACAGACAGCTATCAAGTATATAAGCAAAGCTCTGCTGGCACTGTACAACGGCAGCATCAGAACCAAGCACATACCGAGGAAATGGATAGAAGTGAGGGCAGTATTCATCCCAAAACCAGGCAGGGCATCCTATCAGGAAGCCAAAGCCTTCAGATGCATTAACCTCTCTTCATTCCTATTAAAGACACTGGAGAAAATCCTAGACAGACTAATTAGAGAGCAAATAGAGAAAAGCGGACTTCCACTCCATTAAAACCAACATGCATACATAGAGGGCAAATCTACCGAAACAGCCCTCCATAACTTGGTGACGAGAGTGCAGAGATCAATAAACAATACAGAGTACGCAATGGGCTGCTTCTTTGACGTGGAGGGCGCATTCGATAGGGCGACCCCCGACTCAATAGAGGCCACCCTAAGCCGTGAAGAAATAGACAGTGACGTATCAGACTGGGTGATAAACATGCTAAGACACCGGCAGATACGAACAGAGTTAGCAGGAATAACACATGCGGTGGTGGCGAAAAGAGGATTCCCCCAGGGGGGATGTCTGTCGCCACTGCTGTGGTGCCTGCTAATAGAAGAACTAGTAAACAAGATAAACAGGATGCATATATACACACAGGTGTATTCCGATGATGGCGTGCTCCTAGTGACAGGCAAAGTTCTCAGTGTCATGTGTGAAGTCATGAACAAAGGCCTAAAAGTAGCCCTAGAGTGGTGCAGGAGCAAAGGTCTGAACTTAAACCCTGACAAGACCAAGCTAGTTCTATTTACAAAGAAAAGAAAAAGAGGACATGCCGAACCAGTGAAACTGGACAACCAAGAGCTGGAAACAGTCAAGGAAGTCATCTAGAAGTGACACTGGACAGCAATCTTACCTTTAGTACCCATATAAGTAACACATGCTCAAAGGTTGGTATTTGAGCATGTGTTACTTATATCATCATATTATCATATTATTGCATCATAGCCATCTTGGGATGGCTATGATGCAGTGTAAAAGTATACCTAATAGGCAGAACCTGGGGCATGAAACCAGCGATGGCACTATTGATATACAAGGCTATAATCTTGCCAAGGATCCTACACGGAACCATCGTATGGTGGCACAAAGTCGCAGTAGGGAAAACCAAGCAGAATTAGACAAAGTCCAAAGGCTAGTAGCCCTAGTGACCACGGGTGCGATGAGAACATCACCCACAGCCGCGCTCTAGATCCTACTGGGGCTAAATCCCTTAGACTTAGAAATAAAGAGAAGAGCTACTGAACAATGGTTCAAGCTAAAAAGGCATATGGACCGGGAACTTCATGGACGAGGGTTATGCCAGTATAAGCAAAAACTACGAAGATAGGCTTTCAATGATCCTCTCCAACAACGACCTAATACGGATGGAAAGGATCTTTGACAAAAAATATAGAATACACATAGGAACAAGAGAAAACTGGAGCATAGAAACTGACGGCACTACTTGCTACACAGACGGCTCTAGAAAGGAGTCAACAAAGCTCTCTGGATCCGGCGTGCATATTAAATGCGCAGACGGGACGGAGATGAACAAGTCTATACCGCTAGGTAGATTCGCCAGTGTTTTTCAGGTGGAAATACGCAATAATCGCATGCGCTGAGATGGCCGAACACCTTAATATTAAAGGAAAAATGGTTATCTACAGCGACAGCCAAGCGGTGCTGAAGGCACTAGGCAGAGAAGAGACGACATCAGCAATCGTCAAAGAATGCAAGGAATCACTGAAAAGGCTGGCCGAGAGAGCGGACCTGACTACTACTAAACTAGCCAGAAAGGGAGCAGAGGAAAGCTTGGTGGGACCGGAACCCCGGTTGCCAATAGCGCACAATATCACCAAGGGAGTAATCAGCCATAGTATCATAGCAGAAACCAACCGAAAATGGAGGTCCTCGACAGGCATGAGACAGTCGAAGATCTTTATCAAGGGAATGGACAAGAAAAAGACTAGCAAACTGATGGGACTCTCCAGAGAGAACATGAGGCTAGTCATAGAGATCATAACAGGACACTGTCGACTGAACAGACATCTAACAGTGTTAGGAGTGAAAACCGACCCCATATGCTCGGAGTGCACGGAAAGTGAGGAGACCAGCCTCCACCTACTCGCTGAGTGCCCTATGTACTCACGGATAAGACGGGAGCTATGGGGGTCGGACACACTAGACATAGAGGACCTGAAGGATCTGAAGGTGGAGCAGATAGCAAGATTTACCAAAGAGACAAAAAGATTCGACGGGGCGCCGTGAAGGCGCCCCGTCTATGGCAAGTTAGCTCAAAACTGTATCCAATCGGAGATACGAGCGGATCTATACTGGAAGTATTTGATGTAATTAACTGATTTTACATCAAACCTCTACACAGACGAATATAATAGTCTTGTTCGTGCGCAGGCATTGTCAAAAAAGGCACCGAAAGCGCCCATTTGTCCTATATTCGTTTTAGTAATTGCATTATTTTTATTGTACCTTGTAACTGTACCAAAGATAAATAAATAATTAAATAAAAATAACGCTAGCTCGACTCACGTTCTAGGCACGAAGGTCAAATTCTCGACGCCGTCGTCCGTGATTACAACGTCGTCCTCGATGCGCACTCCGCCGAAGCCGCGGTACTTGTCCACCTCATCCCAGTTGAAGAACTGCGCCTGCTCAGGGTTGTTCATCGCGCCGTCTAGCAGCTGCGAATAAAGTACCATTTTTGAGAAGCCTTTTTTTATACTTAATAAAAACAAGTAAGTATAAGGTGAGGGACGTGGATACGCTTGCGTGATGCCATCCCATCTAGAAAATATCTGTCACCAAAGTCATGGAAAGACATCAGCAATCTCTTTCAAAAAGAAACTTAGCCTGGAAATTAAGTAGCAGCCAGGCTCCACGGTGAGTAGCATGCCGGGCCATAGTCGGGCAAGGGAGCTGGAGTATAGTACCGGGTCGATATAGGCAAATCGACCCGGTCACCTTTAGCCGAAGTCCCCCTAGCCTTTGGAGGCGCCCTCAGGTTGTTCCGCTCTCGATCCGATCCAAAAACCTCGAAAATCCTAGAAGGGCAAGGGGACGTTAGCGTAATCCCATCCCCTCTAGGACGTTCGATCACCCCGGGTTGAAACAATCCGAACGCCTCGGAGAATCTAGAGAATCTAGTAGACAGGTACACGCTTTTGTGATGCCTTCTAAAAACTGGCTAAGGAGGGTTAGATTACCGTGATCTTTTAGTTTCTCGTCGCTCGATTCCGATCCGAACGCTTCGGTGAATCTTGTAGAAATCCATTGAGAATGTTTTGATCACACAGTTTCTCGTCTTCCACAAAACATTTGGTTACGCTGTAAAGGACATCGGTGAGACATCTTTCAATAATAAACTTACCCAGGGTATGAAGAAGCATCCGGGCTCGACCGTCAGCAGCATGCCGGGTCGAAGTTCCCTCGCGATGTTCGCTCCCGCCCTGTGTAGACTTACGAACCGATGGCATAGTGACATTCACAAGAGCTACTTGTAGCCTAAACTGAATTTGATATTGAATTTTGAATTTTGGTGCGGAGACGTGCGAGCGGGCACGTCGGCGGTGGTGCCCGCCTAGTCAAGGAGCTGGTGTATTGTACTTACCATCCCACGAGTAGAGGATTCTAGTAGGGGACAGTGACACGCTTGCGCGATGCCTTTAAGAAGGCGTGTGAGGACATACGAACATACCAAAGTCGAGGTCTTTTGAAGCGCCCTCGGGTTGTTCCGCTTTCGATCCAATCGCCTCGGAGAATCTAGTAGATAGACCTCGGAGAATCTAGATAATCTAGTAGCTAGATGCTACTAGATTATCTAGATTCTTCTTTTTAGATGATCTAGATTCTTGCTAGATGCCTTCTAGAAACTCTGTGAGGACGTTTGATCACCGTGGCTTAAGGAAGTTTTAGTTTCTCGCTGCCCACTAAAATTTTGTAAAGTTATCAGAGGACAACAACAACATTCTTCCAAAAACGCTCATAGGTATGAAATAGCCGGTTGTTTCGATCCAGTTAGGGAAAGGTAACAGCACACTCTTTAAAAAAAACTTACCCTGGGTGTACGGTTTACTGTACATATTTATTATACTTTTGCTGACAGCACAAACGTCACGCGCACGCGTCATTGACCCGTGGCAACATAGAGTATCATATTCATTATTATAATAAATTACTTATTTTAAAACCAGTGCAATTTACAACGCCAGCCAACTCGGTTTAACATTAGAGAAAAGAATCGTCTATTTTTAACTTACTTGTAACCTTTACGTAAATACATTTCTACTCTCATCTATGGTGATCTTTTCATCCTGCACTCCAGATAACTATCTACTACATCTCAACAGTGTAATCAAACATTCTTTTTGGTCCTTCGACAACTAGGATTCGGGAGTTTTTTGTCTCTTACTCAGTGGCGAATCGGTACACCTGGCCTCTCACCAGCGAGAATCCCCAGTGGTATTGAGACACAGGAGCGCACACACTGTTTGAGAGTTCATGAACGCCTGGATCTGGATACGACCAATTTTCAAGATTTGAAATTGTGAAGATTGCGAAACTTCAAGTGGTCTTCGTGTCGTGAACCAACGCCGCCTGCCCTGCCGCTGTAAACTACGTGCCAGGATTGGTGAACTAACTATATCTTCAACTAACTAACTTCAACAACTACGTACAACAAACAACATGGATAAATTGGAACTTCAATCAAAATGTTTCGATAACATCAAGACTTTGTGTGTCAACTATCGCAAGGACTCTTTGTCTCGGAAATCTGAAAAATATCTCAACATTCGTATGTCGTCGCTGACGGAGCAGTGGAAGGACTTCGAGGCGAGACACGCTCTCTTAGTACTTGAACTTGAAGATAAAACTATCAACTATTTCGCCGATGACATATACGGCAAAACTAAAGAAATGTATTTAACAACTAAGACGGACATTCGAGATAAACTTGAACAATTGGAAGAGCATAAACGCAATGTGAAGTTTGACTTAACTGTAAATCCGGGAGAGACTTCTCAAGAACAAGAAGATGAAAAATCTGTGAAAATTCAATATTTACTTAACAAGCAAGAATGTAATTTTAATGCTATACACCGTGCTATGTCCAAAATTAACGTCTCGCTCGTCTCTGCAAAATGGGAGCTGGAAGATAACTTAAATATTTTAAAATCTAAATGGGAGCCGATCGATAAACTTCACTGGGAAATCGACTTTCAACTGAAGGGGTCCAACAACCAGTACTACGACATGTTCTCGGATATTGAAGACAAATACGACGACTTACGGAAACAACTTCACTCCAAAATTTGGTCAAGTGCCCATTATCAACAGTCAGTACCAAAAATGGAACTTCCCGATTTTTTTGGTAACTACAGCAAGTGGATTTCTTTCAAGGATTTATTTCTTGAAACCATCCATAACAATCCAGCAATAAACAACGCGCAGAAAATGAAACATCTGAAAACCAAACTGAAAGGGGAAGCCGAAGGCCTAGTGCAACATCTGTCTGTCAGCGCTGATAACTACAATTCCTGCTGGGAAATTTTAGTTCAACGTTACGATAATCGACGCTTGCAGTTTTCATCATTTTTCAACACAATGGTTAATCTCTCTGTTATCCAGCATCCAGACGCCAATAACCTCAAGAAAATGCATGACGTCATAAAGGAATGCATGAACGGAATTGCTAACATCGGATTGGATACCTCAACCTGGGATCCAATGATCGTCCACTTAATGTTACCGAAGCTGGATTCAACAACTTTAAATGATTACATGAACGAAATACGAGATCATCGAGAGCTACAAAATTTACAAGATTTTTTGTATTTTTTGGAATGCAAGTTTATGGCATATGAAACTGCAAAATCTACTAAAACTGCCAAAGGAAACACTGCTTCAGAAAAAACATCATCTTCATCATTTTGGAAACCAATGAACAAACCAACTATGAAAAAAACTAGTTATGATTTCAAGAAAACTTATCATACTGCATATGGAAATTGTCCCAATTGCAACGGAAACCACGTGCTTATGCAATGTGACAAGTTCAATGACATGGACACGGCGCAGCGGAACTACACAGTTGCGAAATTAAAAGTTTGCAAAAACTGCCTGTTCAGTCATAACAATGTGGAATGTAAATCGTCGAAAACCTGTAAGGAATGTAACATGAAACACCATACGCTGCTGCATAACTCCAACTGGAAATCTTCATCAAATGGGAAAAATAACAATATTCAACAACCATCGACATCTAAACAACAAGCTTCTAATCACTTATCTTCTGAGAACACCGAGATTTTATTAACTACAACTCAACTGAAAATAAAAACTATAGATGGAACTTACGTCACGCTTCGAGCCCTTCTTGACCAAGGTTCGCAGGTGAACCTTATAACTGAAAACGCTGCCCAGCTACTGCGACTGCCCCGAAGGAAGATGGCCGCCACCATTTCGGGGGTTGGCTCTGTCTCTGGTGATTGCAAGGGACAACTAAACTTGAACTGTACATCGATTCACTCTGACTACAGTTTCGAAATGCAGGCACTTATAATGACAAAACTAACGAACAACTTACCTAATATCACCTTTGAAAAAACTAACTGGCCGCACCTGGAAAACTTAAAACTAGCCGACCCTGAGTTCAATATTTCTCGCCCTATCGACTTGTTACTGGGAGCCGATGTATATTCTGAAATTATTCTCGATGGAGTTCTGAAAGGAAGCTGCCAATCTCCAGTCGCACAACAAACTCATTTAGGTTGGATTCTATGCGGGAAAATGAAAACCTTTAACTGTCATGTCACATTGATTAACTTAGAAGAACTAACTAAATATTGGGAAAGCGAAGAAATCCAGAACTCTGAAGATATTTCTAAAGATGACCAGTGTGAACATTTTTTTTCACAAACTGTACAACGTGATCCTGAAGGAAAGTACATAGTGAAGATGCCTCTCCTTCCGGGTTATGAAGAAAAATTGGGATCATCAAGGTCAACTGCTATTTCTCAATTTATTCAATTGGAAAAACGACTAGCAAGAAACCAAAAACTATCAACTATGTATAAAGATTTCATGAAAGAATATGCAGATATGGGTCACATGACGCCAGCGACTCATATTACACCTACCGATTGCTACTTACCACACCACGGCGTTTTGAAAGAAAGTTCTACAACAACTAAATTGAGAGTTGTATTTAATGCATCTCAAAAAAATTCGAGTGGCTACAGTTTGAACAGCCTCCTGGAAAAAGGACCCAACCTTCAAAAGGACATTCAAGCACTAGTATTAAAGTGGAGAACTTACGAATTTGCGTTTACTGCCGACATCGAAAAGATGTACCGCTGTATATGGATTCACGAAGATCAGCAAAACCTGCAAAAAGTAATTTGGCGAAACTCTCTAAACGAACATCTTCAAGAATTTAAGCTCTGTACTGTGACATACGGTACAAAACCCGCCCCGTGGCTAGCCCTGCGCACCCTAAAGCAGCTTGCCATGGACGACGGCCACAAACACCCGGCTGCTGCAAAAATTCTAGAAAACAGTTTTTTTGTTGATGACCTTGTCAGCGGGAACAACTCACTTGAAGAAGCTAAAAGGCTGCAAGAGTCCCTAATCGCTTTGTTGAAGGGCGGGGGGATGAACCTGCGCAAGTGGTCCAGCAACTGTCCAGCATTACTAGAAAACTTACCTAAAGAGCAAATTTCTACAACTAACAACTATGACTTCAAAAACGATGAACCCTCTAGAACTTTAGGACTGAGATGGAATACCGACACCGATACTTTCCACCTTGACTGGCCTGTAAAAGAAAATTCGAAGCAACTAACTAAACGATTACTACTTTCGGAAATATCAAAATTCTATGATCCGTTGGGCTGGCTCTCTCCTGTGACGATCACTGCAAAATTATTATTTCAAAAACTGTGGACAAGCAACATCGACTGGGATGAAAAAGTTCCCCATGATATTGAAGTTGGGTGGACAAAACTAAAAATAGAACTGCCACACATTAAACATATAACATTAAAGCGATGGATCGGTGAAACAAAACGAGGCATCGAATTACTGGGATTTTGTGACGCAAGCGAGAAAGCCTACGCCTGTGTTATCTACAGTCGCGTCACCGATACAACCGGAACCCCAATAATTACACTACTTGTGTCGCGAACAAGAGTTTCCCCGATAGCACAGAAAACATCGTTACCAAGACTTGAGCTGTGTGGAGCTTTACTGTTGGCTAAACTTATGGAAAAAACTCAGCAAGCTTTATCTGAATACAAACTAAAAATACAAGCCTGGTGTGATTCACAAGTAGTTCTAGCTTGGCTCCAAGGCGAAACATCTAAACGAGAAAAATATATAGCCAACAGAGTAACACAAATCAAACGCATTATACCTACAACACAATGGCGTTACGTCAAATCTGAGCAAAACCCTGCAGACTGCGCGTCACGTGGCATGTTACCAAGCAAACTAGCTAAATTCGACCTATGGTTTCAAGGACCTACGTTTTTGAAAGAAATCAAAACAGAAGAAATATTGAGCTGCAATACATTTTACACGAATATTGGAAATATACAACTTTGTCAGAAAGAAACTTTACTGGATAGCGAAAACGAAAATTTTATAAACAAACTGTTAACTAACTTTAGTTCAATGACACGAATATTACGAATAACAGCATGGATACTTCGTTGCACAACAAATATGCGCGCTAAACGGAAATCGGAAACTCCGTACCTAATGACAAGCGAAATAAGCGCAGCAAATAAAGTTATTATAAAACACATACAGCGCAATCATTTCACTGCAGAATATAAACAACTGGAAACCAAAGAAACAATAACTAAGAAAAGTGTTATTATGAAGCTGAGCCCTTATTTAGACGACGACAAGATTATACGTGTTGGTGGCCGCCTCCAAAACTCGAACTTACCTGTGGAAATGAAGAACCCCATCATTATACCACATACTAGCCGATTTACGCAACTTTTAATAGAACATTCGCATTTAACAACATTGCACGGCGGAGCGCGACTAACTTTGTCTCATATAAGACAGAGATATTGGATCGTCGGCGGCAACAGGGCTGTCAAAACTCAACTACGGAAATGTGTGCGCTGTCACCGTTTCAGACAGAACGACAACCATCAAATAATGAGTCACCTTCCACAACAGAGAGTGACACCATGTCGACCATTCACTTACACCGGGGTTGACTATTCTGGTTTCATCGAACTCAAGCTAAACAAAGGCCGAGGCGTTAAAACTTCGAAGGGTTATATCGCAATATTTATATGTATGGCCACTAAAGCCGTACATATAGAACTTGTCTCGGATCTCAGCACCGAGACCTTCATAGCAGCCCTACAACGGTTGTGTGCAAGGCGTGGCACTCCTAAACAAATGTTTTCCGATTGTGGAACTAACTTCGTTGGTGCTGCAAAGGTACTTCATCAAGAATTCGAAGAATTTAAGAAGATTATCACACCTGAGTTCTTCGACCAGCTAACTAAACTTGAAATCGAATGGAATTTTAACGCACCTGCCTGGCCAACTGCTGGCGGCTTGTGGGAAGCAGCCGTCAAGTCAATGAAATACCATCTGCGACGAGTGTTAGGTGACCAGAAACTCACCTATGAAGAGATGACTACTCTCTTGGCGAACGTAGAAGCCTGCCTGAACTCAAGGCCGCTGTGTCCACTTACCGAGGACCCCGAGGAATTCTATAACTGTTTGACCCCTGGCCACTTTCTCACTGGGACTCCAATAATGACGCTGCCAGTATCAGATTACAGTGATATCTACATTGGTATGCGAAGCAGATGGCAACTAGTCGAACAGATGTTCCAGCGATACTGGAAAAATTGGTCGAACGAGTACCTAACACAACTCCAAACTCGTAGCAAGTGGAACAAGCCTACAAACAACATCAAGGTCGGCGAGATAGTACTGGTGAAGGACAACAACTTACCCCCAGCAAAATGGGCGTTGGGGCGCGTCCTTGAAACTCATCCGGGTTCTGACGGATACGTTCGAGTTACTACTATCAAAACTCAGACGGGTATCATCAAGCGCCCTGTAACTAAACTATCACCCCTACCCTTAAGCAGTGAAATCGAAACGCCCGAAAAGGGTCCTGCAACTAATCAAGATCAAAACCAAAACTCAAAACATACGAAGAAAAAAGGAGGGAACAAAATATCAAATCTATTAATAACTCTGCTAACAATGTTTACATTCATATCGGGATCATATGGTTTAATTGACGGCGTGTCGTCGGGCGCTCAAATTACAACCTTAGAACGCGAACGCCCTATCTACTATGACGCAGTCGGCAAAATGCAAATGATGCACGATGAATGGACGCTAATCATGTATTACAATATAACTACTTATTGGGAAGGAATACGTCGTGTTGAAAACTATTTCAATACTGTGAAGAACTTGTGTTACAGTGCTAACTTAGAACATTGTATGACATTAACAAGCCAACTAAGCCACGAGATGGAAATTCTTGACCATTACAACTCTATTCTCGTGAATCCTCACAAACATTTGAGCAATAGGAAGAAACGGGGATTAGTGGATGGAGTGGGCTACGTAGCTAATAGCTTGTTTGGAATTTTAGACCAACGGTTCGCTGATAAATATGAAAACGATATTCAAGCTATTCAGGGCAACGAAGACTATTTATTAGAGCTTATAAAAAACCAAACATCTATAGTTGAATTAGAAAACAAGGTGTTGAGAAAAAGCGAAGACAACATTCAACGACAGTTCCAGATGATCGAGCGCTTCGTCAACCAAACTGAACAAAACTTTGCAGCCATGGAAACAGATATGCAAATACTGTCTGCCACCACCTACTTCAACTCCGCTTCGCTAACAGCGTATCTACTCATCAACAGCCTAAGAACGTTCCAGAATATGCTTTTCGACTCGCTCACCAACGTGTATCGAGGTCATATTGACGTACACCTGATATCTCCAGCCCATCTCATACAACAACTAACTGAAATAGCTGGAGGCATTCCGAAGGATTTATCGTTGCCGGTGCAAAACTACAAAGAAGATATTAAGGACCTTTATTCGTTGATTTACGTGAAAGCTCGAGTCACTAAAAATTATTTTCTGTTTGAAATGCATATACCGCTGATAACTAACGAAGCCTTCAACTTATACCAAGCCATACCACTACCTGTGAAAATAGAGAAAACGGCGGCGTATGTACGAACAACTTCAAAATATATCGCAGTGAATTTAGAGAAAAATATTTATATCTCACTGAACGAAGATGACCTTGCCCACTGTCGACAACAAAAAACTAATAAATACATATGCAAAACAAACAAACCTGTGTTCGATATGCATAGCGATAGTGCTCCGTGCGAGGCGAAACTGCTGTCACATCAAAACGTCCAGCCCTGTGACGTTGAGAGCGCGTCATGCAAGGACGCGTGGATCGAGTTGCATACACCTAACAAGTGGCTTGCCATATGTTGTGATACGTGTGCATTACGTACCATATGCAATAATGACGTCATTTCATACACTATGACGTCATCTGGAATAGTGACGCTCCCACAAGGATGTGTACTACAATCAAAGGACTTGTCTATCTATTCGCATAACCACTACAGCAGTCGTATGAAGATGAACTATAACATCGCACCTACGACTTTGGAAACATCAGTAAACAAGATAGTCAACTTATCTCATCACAACACGCCACTTATATTCAGATCTACAGCTCGTGAAACAGAACATATAGAAGAAGACATAACGAAACTGAAGGAACACGAAACAAAGTTGCCAGCCATATCAAGTCATGACATACATCAATACGTCATCAGTTACGTATTAGTGACGTCGGCTGTTGCTGTTTTGCTTGTGTTGGTTGTGAGGAAATACTGCCCCCACTGTTTAAAGAAAAACAAGCGAAGCTCGACTGCTGTCCAACGACCACACCCGGTAGACATTGAACTTCAAACCTTTTATCGAAGAGACAACAAACAAAGCGAAGATATCCAGGTGGTAGCACCACCGCCGAAGCCGCCTCGAAGTCTCAACGCCGCAACCAGCAATGTTGCATTCAACTTCGATTAGTGTCATTATTTGCTTTGTTAAGGCTCTTCTTTTCTCTTTTCGTTTTAGTTAACTTGTTTTGTTTTCTTGGGTTGCCAAGATGTACGGTTTACTGTACATATTTATTATACTTTTGCTGACAGCACAAACGTCACGCGCACGCGTCATTGACCCGTGGCAACATAGAGTATCATATTCATTATTATAATAAATTACTTATTTTAAAACCAGTGCAATTTACAACGCCAGCCAACTCGGTTTAACATTAGAGAAAAGAATCGTCTATTTTTAACTTACTTGTAACCTTTACGTAAATACATTTCTACTCTCATCTATGGTGATCTTTTCATCCTGCACTCCAGATAACTATCTACTACATCTCAACAGTGTAATCATACACTGGGTATGAAGTAGAATCAGGGCTCGACGGTCAGCAGCATGCCGGATCGCAGTTCCCTCACGGTGCGTAAACGCGAAAGCGGGCACGCGGGCAGGTAGTCGCCCACGCATCCAGAAGCTGGAGTGTTGTACTCACCTACCACGACCCGGTCACCCCTAGCCGAGGTCCTAGCCTCTAGGCGCGCTCTCGGGTTGTTCCGCTATGGATCCGATCCGAACGCCTAAGAGAATCTTGTAGCAGCCGTGCAGACGCAAGCATGATGCCATCTCCTCCCGAACGCTTGAAGAAGAAGTTGGAGAAGGGGGGACGCATGCGTAATGCTGTCTAGAAATCTTAAGGATATTCGAGCACCACGGCTTTAGTTTCTTTCTGAGCATAAAGCCATGGAAGGATATCAACAATCTGTTTAAAAAAAAACTCACTCTTGGTATGAAGTAGCAGCCGGGTTCCACCGTCAAAAGCATGCCGGATCGCAGTTCCCTCGCGGTGCGTAAACGCGAGAGCGGGCCTTGCGGCCGCGGCGGGCACGCGGGCAGGTAGCCGCCCACGTCGTGGACATCCAGGCCGAGTAAATGGCCGAGACCGTGAGGTTGGAGGATGCCGTTTATACCGTTCTGTTAGAGTTACGAAAAAATATTGAAATTTATTATTTTCTAATTTGCTATTTCTTATTGTTGGAATTACGCGAGAAACCTAAAATAAAAAAATATGGCACGAAAAATAATAAGTTACGAATTCAAATATTTTACAAAATATTTTTTTGAACTTAATACATTATGGTTTAAGAACTTTATTTTCTCAAAAAGAATTACTTACAAATAATTCACTTACCGAGAAAAAAAATTTCAACTATAACAAAAATTATGAGCGTACTAAGGATATTAGTAAAGGAATGGTTAAAGTAAAGAACGCAAATTATAAAGAAATAACAATAAAGTGTAGGGTAGAAAACAAATATTTGGCAATATTGGAATGCATCACCGAGCGACCACGGAGCTAAACTCACAGAGCGTAGTTGAATATTGGATGCGGTATATCGAAAATTGGTAAAACGAGTATTTGTGATATTACATTACAATCTGAATCTAAATCGCATAAATTCAGTTGAACAAACGTTTTTTAAAATAACCTGACCGACTGTTATATTAACCCCCAGGCTGGAAATCGATATCGGCCTCTAGGTTTAAGACCGACCCTTTGAATCGTACGTGGTCCCATGGAGACCGTATTGAGTCCTTTATGTCCTCGCGCGCCATATGTACGCACGGTCGTACACAAGGTGGCCCGCTAATTATACCTACAGCGCGGGACGGGTTAATCCATTGCAATGTGTAGCTTATTTTTCCATAAACGATATACTTACAAGGTACCTAAACTTGTATACAGTTGAATACAGTAAAGGAACACTTAGAACGTAGGTACAGACTCATGCACATCAACCTATTCAGAACTGTCAAATTTGTTTAATAAATTTTCAACCATATACCATATACATAAAAGTCTATTGAGGAAATAGTAGTGCAGGTGTGTCGCTGTCGGATTTTATAATCCGCTGCATTACGTTACCCGTTTTCAAAAACAGGGCCGTTTTGCAATACGGCGGTTTAACGACTAGCCGGATTGAATGCGGCTGAATGAAAATCCGCCGGAATATATTCGGCGCCATACGTTCTTCAACACGGCGCTAGCCGTAATGTAATACAGCGAGTCATTAGCCGCCGCTTTGACAGCTTTTATTTCATGAAATGTTTCACTGTCTATTGGCCACATCATGATGTGGTTTGGGCAGATCAATGATAAGAAATCGTTTCTCGATATGGGCAACTAAACGCGCGGCTACTTCAGGAAATGGTCAAACTTTAGTGATAATATCGTAAAATATTGACTGCGCTCCCCCCTTCCGGGACTGGCCCTTGCTACGCTGCGCTTCGCTCGGGAATTTTTTTTTTTTACTTATCCTAACCAACAATAAGATTTCCTACATTAACGATGTGGCCAAACGTGGACGAGCATATCATCAAACGTTGACGCTTTAACGATATGATCATGGTCACCCTACAATCTAACTAGTAGTACGATGCGGCTAAACGTGGGCCACCTTAATCAAAATCAAATCAAAAAAATCAAAAATCTTTATTCATTAACTCAGTCTACATAAACTTTTACTGTGGCCGGAGATTCCGTTTGAGCAGATAATTACTTGTTTTGGGAAGCACCGCTCTTCCATTGAGAAATTTATAATCTTAAACTAAAATGCAAAATTACCATTTAAGGCTAGTTATTATGTTTTCAAATGTGTGTATTATGGTATGTCGCAGTGTGTGTGTGGTGTGTGTGTGTGTGGTGTGAGTGTGCGGTGTGTGTGTGTGTGTGTGTGTGTGTGTGTGTGTGTGTGTGTGTGTGTGTGTGTGTGTGTGGTGTGAGTGTGGTGTGAGTGTGAGTGTGAGTGTGTGTGTGTGTGGTGTGAGTGTGTGGTGTGGTGTGTGTATTGTGGTGTGGAGAGAATTTGTATGGATGTTTGTGCAATAGTAACCCTGAGTGTTTTTTGATGTTAGAAGTTGGTACAATTATCTTGCTGTTGCTGTTGTTGTTGTTATTATCTTAATGAAGATCGTATCGCAATTACAATCCGGCTAGTCGTTGAACCGCCGTATTTCAAAACGGCTAGCCGTAATGTAATGCGGCGGATTATACAATCCGACTGCCACATATACATTACCTTAATCATTTCTTCGACGTCTCCCTTGAGGAGCCCGCCTTCCTTCAGGTGTTCGATCATAGCGCGGTTGGCGGTCAAATGCATTTCGTCCCACATCACTCCAGGCTTCGCTTCTCTAAAACAATGTTTAGGCCATCAGTCTCTAGCAGCATATGGAAAGGTGTAGTCTTAACAGACATGAGAAAAAATCATTAGACGAAGACGAAACGACGAAGGTATGGAAAAAATAAGCAAGGAAGAACTAATTCAAGTTGGGTGAATATATTATTCAATATGGTAATATATGATATAATCACATAATCGTATATTTTTTGAGGAGCTCGATGGCGCAGTGGTTATCGCGCCCGGTCTGCGAGTGCTGAGGTTAAGCAACTTTCGCAAAGGCCGGTCATCGGATGGGTGATCAAAAACGTATTATGTCGAGCTCCTCCGTGCTTCGGAAGGCACGTAAAGCCGTTGGTCCTTAGCATTAGCAGTCGTTAACAACCACCAATCCGCACTGGGCCCGCGTGGTGGTTTATGGCCCGTTCTCCCTGTCCATCCATAGGGAAGGCTCGTGC
The DNA here is from genome assembly GCA_963082485.1 of Eudonia mercurella. Lineage (NCBI taxonomy): Eukaryota > Metazoa > Arthropoda > Insecta > Lepidoptera > Crambidae > Eudonia > Eudonia mercurella. Next base: position 11,504,663 of record OY720036.1, on the reverse strand, counting down.
CCCAGCAGTGACACAGAAATTCTTGCTTATGTCAAATAAAAAATAGTTCAATGTTTTAAAGAACAATTACGTGATTTCATTTATTTTTGAATGTTCTGGAATTATTTGTTGTTGTTGTCAACATGCCTATTGCTTAGATAAGAGAACTGACTCACAATGGTTGTCTAAGCCATTACCTGATGACCGCGTCCCTGGCGTTAAGCACGGCCTCGTACACCAGCTTCTGTTGCGGCGAGAACTTGCCAGTGGCGGGGAACGAGCAGGTGATGTCTGCGGAGTAGCCCGCGTAGTTACCGCCCATGTCGAACAGGCTGTGGGAACAAATACAAATTACCAACAATCGTTACCACATCATAACCAGAGGTGCGATGTTTTTTTTCTATATTTAATGTCTGCAAACGAGCAGGCGGGCCGCCTGATGGTGAGCGGTCACCGCCGCCCATGGACATCAGCAACATCAGAGATCAGAGAGAACATCAAATATCCGAGGACTGCACTCAAATATCGTCTCAGTCCACCAACACCTCGAGACTGCTATACCGCACCTTCTTTTTCTTACCGAGACGCAGATCAGATGTCCGTCTGATGCTAGCTATCTAGCGTACCCAGGCTACGTTCTAGAGCACCATTTCAGGGCTCGTGCAGGCGTTTGCTTGTTTGCTCGCGATGCTAGTGCGAGTGAATAGGTACCTTCTAGGCAAGCATATTACATCGTAGGCTACATCATCACTTACCATCAGGTGAGATAGTAGCCAAATGTAAGCCTATCCAACTATATAAAAAAAGATGTTGCTTTTGTGTTGCCAACCTGAAGAAAACCTCTTTACACCCAAACGCAAACGGTGCAAACGGTGACTAATTCTCACGCTTTCATATCAATTACGAGTGATCCTTTTTCTGGTAACTTATTTTTGACACCGAATTTTTGATTTTTTTTTCATTCTCGGTAATTCTCTGTAGCAATTAAATTGTAAATAATGCAAAAATTATTGTATTTCATATCACTTTTACTTTTAAGATAACTGGTGAGATTAAAAAATCACCCTCTAGCTCATTTGATGTCCACACTGCTGGGTAGAGATGGAAATGACCAAAGTGACTGAATTTTACTGACTGTCAATTACGGTCAAATTGGTCAAAAACGGTCATTTACTGTCAAAAAGGGTCATATATGGTCAATATGATCTTTAGTGTTTTTTAATATTTATTTTGAATAAAAATGTAAAAAAAAGCGTCTCCTTTGTCGGTTGGCAAAATATCAAAGACGCAGCGCCCGCACCGCGCCGTGTCACGCGCAGTTGATACTTGTTACGACTTGCACCACCGCAATATGAGTAAACAAAGAGTAAATTGAATTTTCTTTACTTAATAAATACTTAAATATACTACTTTTTTGGAAACGTGACATAAACATCATAGAAACGTACACCTCTATGAACACAGAATAACAATTTTGTTTTTTTAAATAAACTGAAATCGTGTCGCGATGTTGGCGGAATTGGCAGTAATGTAAATAGTTGTGGCTAGTTATATTTAGTCACTTCAACAGTTAAAATTATTAATATGTTTAAGTCAATTTGATTGAATTTGACAATAAATGACCGGTCAAATACGGTTTTTGACAATCGTGACTGGTCAGATTCAGTCATTTTACATCTCTACTGCTGGGGCACGAGTTCTCGATAAGGATGAATAGGGAGAACGGGCCATAAAGCACCCCAGTGCAGCGTTTGCTAAACGACTGCTAATGCAGCCGGGACCAATAGCTTTATGTGCCCTGTGAAGCATGATACATTTTTGGACACCCATCAGATGACCGGCCATTGCGAAAGTCGCTTAACCTTAGCATTCGAAGACCAGACGCGTGAACCAATGCGCCATCCAGCTCGTTACTATATAGCTGACAAAATTACGCCAACAAATCCCATAGAAAAAAACCCCAGGCCCGGCGCAAAAGAAATGATTTTAGAGTAGTAATATAAGATTCATAATAAAGAACTGCTATTCTTCAAGTCGATGGCTAACATAGTTTTTTACCCCGAGAAGAATCATGGTAGCGACAGAGACAGAGAGGCACCCACTACACGTCCCCGGCGTGTATTATCTTGTGATCTTGATCTATCTATCATCTATCTGACTAAATAATATATAAAGTGTGTATGTGTAATATAAAGTGTGCGCCAAAAGAAAAATCCTGTATTATAACATTCCACATGTCCACTGCGTGTATAATCTTGCTGTTGGGTGCGGCGGCATTGCCATAATGCAGGGTCGCACCGTTGTGGCTGGCGCCGCTCCTTCTATCTCTATCTAAAACTGTACCTAGTGTGCGACAGAGAGGCACGTACCACATGTCCCCGGCATGTATGATCTTAAGAGTTGGGTGCGGCGGCGTGGCCATAGTGCAGGGTAGCTGCGCTGTGGCCGGAGCCGCTCCTTCTATCTCCATCTAAAAGTATAGTGTGCGACAGAGATGCACGTACCACATATCCCCAGCATGTATGATTTTGGTGGCCGGAGTGGCTCCTTCTATTTCTATCTAAAAGTATAGTGTGCGACAGATAGCACGTACCACATTTCCCCGGCATGTATGATCTTGCAGTTGGGCGCGGCAGTGTGGCCGTTGTGCAGGGTAGCTGCGTTGTGGCCGGAGCCGCTACTTCTATCTCTATCTAAAAGTGTACCTAGTGTGCGACAGATAGCACGTACCACATGTCCCCGGCATGTATGATCTTAAGAGTAGGGTGCGGCGGCGTGGCCATAGTGCAGGGTAGCTGCGCTGTGGCCGGAGCCGCTCCTTCTATCTCCATCTAAAAGTATAGTGTGCGACAGAGATGCACGTACCACATGTCCCCGGCATGTATGATCTTGCAGTTGGGCGCGGCAGTGTGGCCGTTGTGCAGAGTAGCTGCGTTGTGGCCGGAGCCGCTACTTCTATCTCTATCTAAAAGTACGTGTGCGATAGAGATGCACGTACCACATATCCCCGGCATGTATGATTTTGAAGTTGGGTGCTGGCCATGCGGCCATAAAGCAGGGAAGCCGCGATGTGGCCGGCGCCGCTTCTTCTATACGTACAACATGTCACCGGTGTGTATGATCTCGCTGTTGGATGTGGCGGCATTGCCATATTTGCCATAATGCAGGGTCACATCGTTATGGCCGGAGCCGCTCCTGCTTTCTCTATCTAAAAGTATAGTGTGCGATAGAGAGGCACGTACAACATGTCACCGGTGTGTATGATCTCGCTGTTGGATGCGGCGGCATTGCCATAATACAGGGTCGCATCGTTATGGCCAGAGCCGCTCCTGCTTTCTCTATCTAAAAGTATAGTGTGCGACAAAGAGGCACGTACCACATATCCCCGGCATGTATAATCTTGGAATTGGGTGCGGCGGCATGGCCATAGTGCAGGGTCGCCGCGTTGTGGCCGGAGCCGCATATGCAAGTATAGGACACGTGCCGGCAGCCGCCGACGCGGTAACAGTGGTCGAGGAACACCGACTCGCACTGGTACTCCATTAGACCAGGCTTGGTGTACAGCATCACCTGTCCAAGATATTTTTTTGTTTTTTTTTATGGAATACTATATTACTTACAGGTTGGCCTTCATATCACCTGATGTTAAGTGATATGAAGTTAATATCGATCGAGAATTTTAGAGTTTGGGAAAATTTTCACGAGCGGGATTCGAACCCGCACCCACTGACGATCCGGGTCTGGTGCGCTTCCAATTACGCTATCGTAGCTCTGTCCCCCCCGCCGAAGCACTGCCGGAACACAACAATGCTACACACATTGATGTTATGGGAACATATTTAGAAAGATGGTGGTAGGTAGCCAAGGGGGAAAACAAGCCCTACCCAAACAAACGATCTACACAAACATGTACCCCGAAAATTATGAACATGCTTAAAAAGCACCATATGGCCAAGATATTGAGGTTGTTTATTACAAAGGAAAGTTACAAAGTGACAACTCTACATAGCTGATACATAGTTCAGTTCAGTCAGAGTTAAACAAAAATCTATACCTACATATAATAAAGCTTTCGAAAGTCTATAAATGGAAGATATTCATAAAAAAACGAGCGAGCCTTACAGTAGTCGCATTATGATGTGTAACATTTAACATCTCACCTTAGTAATAAGCAATTTTAACATTATATTCTAAAAAAAATGGGGTCAGGTATTACATCATTTAATTTTTATAGCTATAAAATAAATGCAGTAAATACTCATTAGAAGACATTTGACATATCAAAATGACCTTTGATAGTCAAATGACACAATATGTCACATATATTAATAATATGTCATGTTCATAATATCGATTTTAAAGGAGAAGGGAAGTGGTGGGCCCAGCCGTTAACTAGTTGAATTGTCTATTAAAAAAGCGTTATATTTTTATAATGAAAATTACAAAATATAGCACCATTTTACAATCTGGTAAGCGGGAAAAGTTACATTTAGTTATTGTTTAAATAATCGATAACATTGTAATCCTTATTAATCAAGAAAGAATAAATCGATAAAATGTCAGAGACATTTTACTATTGGCAGCACTAGCCAGTGCCGTAAATAGCCTTTTCTGCACCCTGTGCGAGCTTTTATAACTTCGCCCTTGTTTTTTTAGATATTATAGGTACCCTAGAGCAAAGCTATGCATAGGCCTACTTTATTTCATTCAGGGTGATAAAATAAAGCACAAGGAACTTGGTGTTGGTGGACCAATTATCTAATATTTTGGAAGAAAAGTTTATTTTTTTAAAGAACTTATGTGGGCAACAAGCAGACGAGCCATCTGATGTTAAGTGGACTCACTAAAACTCATTAAAACTCAAACGCCTATTTACGGCACTGATACCCTGCAAAGTTTCAGTAAACTGTAAATTAATTTAGGTAGTGCCCTAAATTAATTTACAGTTTACAGCTACTAAAAAACAATTGCATTTGCCGCCAAACTAACGTAATATGCCTTATAATGTGTTACATTACATCCACATGTTAATGCAAAACATTAAAGACAGGAAGAAAAGTCTAACCTAGTGTAGGCTGTGCTTTTGCCTTTTCCATTTCATACAAAATGGAAAACATGGTGACAAAGACATAAATATAAAAATAGATGATATTCCTAAATAGCAGGTAGGCACTGCTAAATTGCTTATATTATAGGCAATGCACGCCACTGGTACCTACCTATTATGTATAAAATGTTCTTTCTCACCGCATTCTCTTAACTTGCAACTTGCCCTATGCTTAAGAACAATGACATTAATGTAGCCATTAAAAATATTCTGCAAATAACATCAATAAAATGCTAACTTGTAACATAACCTCACTTTTACTGTATTTCATATAACTTGATTTCTGGATTGTCGAATTTCACCAAATTTTCAGTGAGAAATTGTTATTATATCTTCTTTCAAATAAGGTAACTTTCATTGAGTTAACACCTAGGCCCTGAAATATATGGAGGCCTTCCTTTCTCCTTTACAAAATGGCGCGCGCTTGCGCGCTTCCCCGACTTCCTGTTACACTGTTACACATACTTCCGTCCCATTTCACGACATCACTCCCACAAATTGCTTATATAAAAAGCGAGCGGAAAGATATTACACATCAAAAAGTTGGCTGGGGATACTTAGAATCGATAACAGAACACGTCCCAACAGTTTTTAGAATTTTTGTCTGTTTGTCTGTTTATTTGACCGCGCATCACGTGAAAATGGCTGAACGGATTTGGATGAAACTTTGCACATAGACAGACCATGACCCGGACTAGGATATAGTATACTTTTTTATCCAGGTAACAGGTTTCTGTAGGATAGTAGTGTAGTGTAGTCTACACGAACGAATTCGCGGACGACAACTAGGTAATGTAATAAAATAAATCTGAGTTTTTATATAGAGAATTAAAATTATGTAAATATGATTTTGCATATTATCACGGTGTGCTTTATACTTGGTTGCATCACTTTATAAGATGTTACATAAAATGATTATGTGTCATACATACATGATCCAGTATGGGCACAATACATACATATTATTTCATAACATTTTACCTGTTTATGAGCATCAGACGATATTTTGCACACATATCGCATAACTTCAATCTCGGCTGGCGTTTTGATAACACGCCTGCAAACAATACGTACTTATGTAGGTATTTTATCGCACTTTGGTAATTTCATTGTTCTTAATCAATAACGCAAACATGAAGTTGAAACCGAAGAGAATATGTACAAATTACCTTTAAGTTCTTTTCAGGAAATTATTATAATCAAAGAATAATATTTCAAATAAGAAAAACTGTTTCTTCTTTTTGAACAAATTAAATGTTACCGATTGTTTTAACATAAATTTTTATGAAATAATTTCAACAATATTTCATAGCCAGCAAAACGGCATAGGAAATTCGTAAACGTTAAATGCAATATATTATGTTTTTATTCCCTAATAACAATTCCTCAAACCATCAACACTCAAAGTGATATGTCTCTTTCAGTGAAACATACACAAAGGCATAATACATTGTATTTTATTGAACCATATACTTTACTGCGCCGTTTTGCTGGCTCTGAAATATTGCTAAATTAGGACCATGGCGTATATAAAGTGGGGAGAGAGGGTTAAAGGGGTCTGGACCCCGTGAAAAAAAATCAATACAATTCAATTTTTTTTTGGGTTATAATAGGGGTTATATTTATACAAGCAAGAAAGTAGTTATATTTTTAAATTTATGGACCCTTGAACACCACCCATGTGAAAGGTTTCATTACGTACGCCCATACGTTACGTACTATTAAAATATATCGTCATCCTCATAGGCAATCCCACATGAGGAGATTGAGTCACCATATTCCACCACGCTGACCCAATTGGTGAGATTTAACGACTGCTATTTTTCAACAACAACCGAGATCAACGGATAAACTTGCTTTGTGGAGGAGCTCGAGATAGTTTTTAATTTGGCCACTCATTAATTGACCGGGCAAAGCAAAAGTTGTTTAACTTGTAAGATTCTAACTTAAACACGGTAGTCGCTGCGGCATTGCTCCTCAACAATTGATCGATAATCTCATTATTGTTTATGATAAGGCTGTTTTTATTGTTACACAATTTGGCAACAATTATCTATGTTTTTGAGGCTACAGATAAACATAATTATTCTATGATAACTGTACAGATAGAAAATAATCTAAATATTTAATTATTTTCATATCAAATTGTAATCTTTCTTTAAATATACAAAGATACTTACAGCTCTGCTATAATCGGAAATAATGTTTCATTATCCACTTTGAATCTGAAACATGAAAGAAAATGCTTGAAATTTTTTATTCATTTTAGAGCCAACAAGTACAAATTCGTACTTTGCACAGTATGTGCACAGTTCAAAATATCAGAAATAAATAAATAAATAAATAAATTTAGGATCAAAGATCTCAGTATCTATTATTACATTATTTAGTAAATTTATCTTATTTATGGAAGAGCATTCATTGCTGTAAAATCTAGCTTACCAAATAAGCTATACTAATTGGTCACTAATAAAATTGTCACAATTTTGTGTACTTTGCAAACGCTTTAATTTAATAATCAATTTAAAATAATTATATACAATATAATAATAAAAATTAAAAGATTTTATTAGTTCGAAAGTGTTAAAAAGTAACATTCAATGCACCCTCTGACATCAGTATGTCCATGTATGTATGATCCAGTGACACATGCCAGTGATCAAGTAGGTACACTACCTATTAGACTTTAGTGAGTTAGTCTTACCTGTGCAAATTTACCAATACTACCTTACTTAGTAAGTAAAAGGAACTTCATTTAATTTAATTTTAATTTTTTAATTTTATTTTTGCATTATGAGAAACATACAGCACGTAATAGTTCAAATTACAGTACACAAAATATAATACAAAGGCCAATTAAGTTTCTACCAAAAATTCATTCAGATCAGGTACAAAGATTGGTTTAGAGAGGCAAACCATATTAAATTTGTAATTATTTTATAAATTTTGTTACATTAACATTCAGGTAAATAAACAATACTTACTCATCAATACCTTCAAATACAGCTTCTTTAGCAGTAAGACCACTATCAGTGTTAGGACCACTCTGTAAATAAAATCAAAATGCTGTAAATAAACTTCATATAGGTAAATGAGGTGCAAAATAAATGTTGTAAAACCACATACCAAAGTCAGCAAAACTTCAGGGTTCAAACTTTTAAGGACATCTTGAAGCTGTAATTTATAAATACAAATAAATAGGTATTGTTTACAAATCAAAATAATGAACCTTTGACATTAACTGCAGATATGTACCTAGTTAGTCAAGTTGGTAAACTTATGGTTCCCAAGAGAGGAAATTACACAGAAAGGTAAACCACTCAAAAGATGGGAAGATACTATATTAAACCTAGCTGTAAAAAAAACTTGAACAAGACTGACCACAGATAGGGAATGATGGAACAGGTTGGAGAGTATTGATTGCCAGAGACACAGATTACTTACCAGCGGGCACACAAAATAGAGTCATGAATACAATTGAAAGACAATAAAAAATTGTAGGTACTTAATTTTAGAAAAAAAGGCCATAAGTAATCTTTCCAATTACCTCATCAACATAATGGACTTCATCAATTGCATATGTTTTCTTGAACTCATGGCAAGCAAGGAGTTTGCCCATCCAAACCTCATACTCTTCAGGTAACCGTGGCACAAACAGGTGTCCTTTTCCAGAGCTCACATCTAATGCAAAGTAGCATCCTGGTTCTCGTACGCCGCACACCCATATGAAATAGGCTTCCTACAAAAATATTATTAGATAATTATTATTGAGTCTACAAACTTTTTTGTAATACACAATAATTAATCTTAATGCATATAAATTTATTAAGAGTTAAATATATATGGGTACTATTTTATTTTAAAATACATTTCCTGTGGATAATTACAATGACTGATTCGTATGTTATTATCTATAAAGAAAAGAAAATGCCATTAATATACTACTGCCGGGTTGGACTTACAAATCGGTCCCCTGAATCTGAGGAAACTGAATGTGTAGGGGGCTCAGGGAAGCTCGTCTGAGATCCCCTAAAACAATTTCGGCTGCCGGAGTTACATTTCAATATTATTAATTAATTTTTCAAATTCATATGAAATGTACTGTGTATGTGTGAAACGAAACGTATTTTCGATACTTTTTTAGTCTCTAGCTATGTTTTTGAAACTTTTAAAGTAATAAAAGAGTAAAACGAAAAGCCAATCCGCCATTTTGAACATAGTTTTATCGATTTTGGTTGCTGGAAAAGTACCTATGTTTTTTTTTCAAACCGAAGTAATGCCAGAACCGAAGTAGGTGGACATGGGGGGCGCAGCCTTCCCGCAAGGAAGTCTAAAGAGTTCATAAGGTAGGTTAGGTTAGTATGATGACAAAAATGCGCGAGCGTGCCGCGGCAGCGGCCGGCGAAGCGCCAGAAGCGTCGTATTTTGCACGTGCAACGTTTTTTACATACTCTCCCCTTTCCCCACTTCTTTTGAGATTAGGTAGAATTTTTTTTTATTTCCGGCAGACGAAATTAGTGGAGGGTGACTCCCACATACCTTTCCCACCCACCCCTCCTCCCCCAGCCCCCAAAAAAGGCGACCGAATTCTAAGTTTTACCCCTACTGCCTGTACTTCAAATTAATACCTCACAAGTGTTATCAGTACCTATCACAAAGATGTTAGTAACTAAGTAAGGTAGTATGAATAGTCTCAATTACTTACTTGTCTGAAAATATATTGGACATCAGTATCGTAGTGACTTATATCATCGCCCCCTTGTAGTACCACAACTTGACCAGGTTTTAACTTCTCAGCTAATCTTTTTCTATTAGTGGCGAATAAAGAAAGCGGCACTTCCAAGGTGCCAGGACCCATCGACCATGTTTCTGCCATTCTCAACGACAAATAACCCTGTATTGGTGTCGTCAGTCGGTTGAATACAATGCAAGTGATAGAAATAGATAACGATGATAAGCGATTCGTCATGCAATTAGCGAATGTTCTATAAGTAGTCGTTGCGCATCTTTTATGTAATGGCAAACGGGTTAAAGCACTCGTTTGAGGAAATAAGGATTTAAATTGTCTTAAAAATAGAAACATGTAATTATTTGAGATAAATGAATAAGACGATAATGACTTTCCGTGACATTAGAAATAACAACACTTCAGGATTGTTTGACGTAAATGTACATACCGGGCGGCGTAAGTAAACCTTTCTTTACTATTAACGGTTAATTCACAGAATTTTATTGTTGTTTACATTATTTTTGTCGTAACTATGAATAGATTTGGCGGTATTGCTTTTATATTATCGTAAGGAGAACAAGCTCTTCTGTTTTGTTGACAGTTCTTTTTGTTTTTATTTCAAGTTTACAGCATCAGCAACAGCACTGAGCACAGCAAAGAGTCAAGTCGTTTTTCTGACGATGGATGGCTCCCCCTTGAAAACTAAAGAAGGATGCCAGTATAAGGCTGCCCGCGGTGGGATCTTATCCCTGACCCTAGGGACTAAATCCATTTCAGTAGAGGCGCGGTTTAGCTAAGCCAAAACCTAAGCCATTCCTCGGTGGAAGATGCATCGGTTGAGTTTAGTTAGAGTTAGATGATATGAATTTTCCGAAATAATAAAAAACATTACATGTTTTCAAATAAAAAAAGTTTCCTGAACATAATGCTGTAAAGGCTAGCTCCATTTGCCTAACAAGAGAAAAACAAACAAAATTTTAAGTCTTGCTACTCTCCAACAGATGGCGTAACGTTAAAAAAACTAACATTTTATTATTGGTTAGGTACTTTGCTGTAGGTACTAAAAATAATGAAGTATTCATTAATGTTAAAGTTATTTAATATAAAAATAAAACTAAATGTTTCAATTGATATATATTGTGTCAAAAGATTTAATGGTAAAGATAAGACTTAGACATACTTTTGTTTATTTTGTTTTTATCAAAGCTAAACTTATTTTTTTATTTATCACATGGACAAAAGGTGACATGGTTCATAGAAAAAATATGATAAAAGTGATACAGGAAAGGTCACTATACTAGATAAAAATGGTCACATATTAATGTACATCTTAGTTGGAAAGGAAAACTAGGTAAATTACAAAGTCTAAATTCTTTGAAATTATTTCCATTTATTTATTAATTATTATCTAAATCACAAGATCGACGATAAATTAAACTATCTAAAAATCACAAAATGCACTAAAACATGCACACATTTAATATGATTTTTATACCCGAATTTGGTACTATTATTGTACATAATTGCTACTTGTATGTAACAAATGATAAAATTAGTTTTAAATTAATATTGCCTACAATTGCCTAAGTATAAGCACGTTGTCTGTTGCAACGAAACCATCCAGTAACCACACCACATTTACTACTCCAATTGATTATCCTGAGTAACCTAACTACATACTCACACACATGCGATGAACCAAGTAACTGTAATTTATATAATACTATATGAAATAGGAATTCACTGCTATTCTCTACAATCACTTTTAGAAAGTTAATTTGGTATACGTTAATTTTTATTATCAATATTGAAAATGACATATACGGACAAGATATCCTAGTAAATACAACACTATGAGAAAATTCTATTAGATAACAATATTTAATATGTTTTATTAATGATTTAAGTGTCCTAGACAGGTATTTTACTAACACAAAACAAAATAGAGATTAATATCTTCAATACTAAAATGACAATCAATAGTTAAAGCTCTTGAATTCTTTAAATTACAAAATATTTAATACATGTTAAAATATAAGATGGAAATGTCTTAGCATGACTTAAGTCGCAAAAATCGAGGTAAATGTTATAGAAATAGGTATTTAGAATGCATAACAATACTAAACGCTAATTACGTCATTCAGTACTTTGATCAGTAAAGGTCACTATAAAACGAAGAATAAATATTATGATTGTAGAGTATCCGTGGCCATTTTGGTTCGTTCTCGTGACTCGTGTCGCGTGTGACACGTCATAGTTGGCTATCTCTCTCTCGCACGTTCTCTGCATATAGCACCATTGTAACCCGACACGTTTCTTACACACAAGCGATTTCACAACACGTTCCACACTTTCACAACTAAAATGTTTTGTTTATAAATTACGAATCTACTGATATCTCATGACACGGTTGTTTCTTTTCTTGTAGCCTCCTCACGGCCTCGGCAACAAGGGCACGCTGTTCTATCAGTCGCTCGACGAGATCCACTGGTTCTTGTTTTCTAATGTAATATGGAGCAGCTCTTGCTCGAGCTTGCAGGTGAAGCTTTTGTTTCAGGCCAAGGGTAAGTTCTTCGATGGCTGGTAATCTACTCGCTGCTAGAGGGCGGCCCTGTTCTTCAGAAGTATGACGGCTTTCGTATCTTGACTTTTCTTTCAACATAGTGAAGGATACAGATAGTTATTAGATTTTTATCTAACCAGGAATTAAAGATTTCACCGGCACGAGAGGTAGTGTGCGACACAGTTTGCGAATACGGAATGAATGAGCGAGTGAGCCGTCTCGACCCAAGCGTAGGAAAGACGGGGTTTTGCGGGTGTACAGGGGAGGGGCGGGGTATGACGTAGCCAGATGCGCAGTCGTGCCGGGCTGTATACAAACAATACGACGGACGTAAATAAACACAAGACGGTACAGTAATGTGAACGGTGTTATCTTTGTGTTAGTGGATCGGCTAGTCGGCAGACTGGCTCGGCGAGGAGGAAGACCGAAGTTTTTGGGGAATGTTACACGACAGGTGATCTAGTTTAAACCAATGCTATTTTCTAATAATGAGATTTGGCTAATGTTATATTTAGGAAATGGTTAAAACCGTTGTGGAATATCAGAAAACACTGTAGAAGACATTTTTTATAACATATTTTCGGGATAGCTTTGCGTGCTATAAATCAATAAGTTAAACAAAATTGATCGAATGCTTTTAACAAGGTCAAGGGATTTGAGTGTTAGAGGTTAGACATGCTGTTTTGACTGACGCTATGTTGAAACGTTTTGTTTACTGTATTAAAAACAGGAATTCACTGCTAAAATATAATTTTAGGGACATGACGTCGATAATTTACTTAGATGCTAAGTATATATTTGTAATTGTAGGTGTAAAAAGTAAGCAACTAGGTAGGTAGGTATGCCGTAAATTGTATTGTGCCAGATGAGTCAATGTTCTCGTGGTGATTTGCCTGTGTAGGTAGTTTCCATTCTACCGTTTCTTTGAACCGAAACTCAAACCGGACATTGCCCTCTGCGGTTGTACGCTTGTGTTTTTTTTGTTAACCGGCCAGTGTTTTTAAGTAGGTAACTATGTAGGTACTTATGTTGCTTGGGTGGTCAATATTCGTTAACAAATTCGTTGATTAATAAAAACATTAAGTATTGGAATTTTTTTTCATTACCTAATTGTAAGATTTGTTAGTCATTCACCTGCACAGTTACGAATTTTGTGATTCATGATTACTTGTAGTAAGTAAGTAAACTGAGTCAACCGGAGATCGGTGTTTACCATTACATAGGTATTATCACAAACTTCCACTTATCAAAAGTGATAAGCAAGTAAGTGGGTATGTGCCTGTGTTTATATATTGTTTTACGTAGCGTACGTAGTAGGTAGTACGACTGATTATTTACATCTACATGATGATAACAGTCGATAGATACCTACGCAAATTGTTTGGGTAATGTAATGAGGAGTCTGTTTGTTGTTGTTATTGTTATAGAGTAGTTTTTTCATATTATTTTGTTTTTTTAGCCAGGAAACTCTCAGCCTTCCTATTTCTACTTCCATTTTACATCCATTTTGGTTGAATACTAAAGTATATGTTTAGTACCGCTACGTATATTGGTGGATGAATCATGAATAATTCTCACGGTGACTAAAAAAAATAATATTTTTAATAAGTACAGGCTGGTGATGGTGCCTACGTACATAGAATGGTATTTAAATTTTTTACTTATAATCATGAGTCATTGTTAATTTAAAACATAGTTATTTTAAGACTTTTAACTATTTTTATATAAAAAAATGAACTTTACCTACCTAGAGTAGTGGCACCAGTGTTCAACAGGAACCAGTGATCGATTGTTTTCCCTTTATCAATAAAAATAGGGGTCAACAACTAAATCCCGTAAAATTTTTGATAAAAACAATATTATTTTGGGTGACAAAAATTGTGGCACTGGGGTCAAAGTATCGAACTGGCGCCATTACCCTACCTAATTAACGTTAAAAAAGAAACATTGTGATGGTCGGGCCAGTGATTAAACTACGTACTACAATATTTATCCAAACAAACAAAACGATAACAGGTAAACTAGCCAAGTTTGGAATAAAAGTCATTCATTGCCTATCTACGTAGACCATTGGTTAGGATTTAATTTTTATGTCCTGTGTAGCCATCTAGTGGCGAGTAGATGAAAACATGCCGTTTCCATGCCTTGTTTTATTTTTATGGTACTGCCAGTCGCCGCTGATATCAAAATGTCGCTACTAACGCAATCGAGATTAGGCCCGGCCGCGTGGGCGGCATGTTGCGGGATATGTCAATTTGCTACAGCTGTTTTATAATCACTTACTTTTATAGGTTGGTATCACACTAATATTATAAAGAGGTAAAATTTATAAAGGAGAGTGGGCAAAAATGTATGGAGCTTGCACCAAGAAAAAATCTGGCGGCCACTTCTAGAAGTAGCCTTTATTTAATGGTACTGACATGTACTTACATTTTTTGAAAACCATACTTCGCTGTCATGGATTGTTTAAGATTTTATGATTTTTTTTATATCTTGAGTTTCACTAAAAATGCATTTTAAAAAAGGCAGAAAAAAGTGTTTTAACCTATTATTATTTTTTATTCGTGTCTATTCATATGTGGACTCTAGTAACTCTAAGATTAAATAATAAAACATTAAATGGCCGTTTTTTGCAAGATTTTTCTTTTAAACTGCATTAAGTAGTTTTCTTACAAGAGTCTAAACTATACAGCATCATTAAAGTGATGCAGAAAAGAGACAAAATTGCAATTGCGTATCGCGCACCTACTTGTTTGAAACGTTTTGCGACATTTTATTTTTCGTATAAGACAGAATTATAAACGACTGACACGAAGACAATGGAAGACAAGATAGGTACTGAAAAGCAATATGAAATGCAGTTCCGTTATTATTGAATTATACTACATTTTTCGGATTACTTGTAATAATGAGTAGGCACAGATTAAAACAGTTTTAGAAAACATATTTTAATGACTGATTTTTAAAGACTTACATATAACATTCACAACTCACATTACATTTTTACATAGATCACTGTAAAAACAATGCTAGAGATTTTCACAAAGAACGTACCTAGTAAATAAATACAGGAGATTTTAACAAAGAATGTAGTAAAAATACAAGGGATTTTGTACAAAAAACACAGTAAAATATACACCAAAATATGTGAACTTGGTTGTCGGCGATAATGCGTTGTGTTTTAACGTATATGCCAGAGTCTACGGCCTCTTCCTCACCGGATCGGTACGTTTTCGTTTCGGTACCGCCTCTGCACCGAATCTGTACAGATTGTTTACCGAGTGCATGTAATCAAATTGAGAGTAATGAGAGCTTTCAGACCGAGTCGTTTTCTGCCATATTGTTTTTTGTAGTGCATATCACTATTTTCTTATTTTTAAGCGTTTGTGAACATTAACATCAAATCAGTGCAGGTGCAGGTTCAAATCCTGCTCGTGGAAATTTTTTCCACAATTGTGTTTTTTTATTATTAACGACAAAAAATATTAATACGTATTTAAAAAAATAAATGGACATTATCTTCATAACTATCCACATCTGAGAATTGTGCTCATAAGAATAAATGAAGCACATAATCATAGCTTTTGTTTAAAATATGATTCGGAAGTGGCCGCAAACATTTTCTTATTTCAACCTTTGGTCAAGAAGTGCCCACTCTCCTTTGGAATTGGGATGAAATCACCAAAAGTACTGATCCGATTCCAAAAATTATTTTACCAATATTTTAAATGGACTTTCAGGGGGCACAAAAACTATAATTTAATACGATGAACAATATTTTACACTTCTAAATCTTGTCAGTGACACCTTTCATATATGGAAGTACAGCAGGTTGGCGGTTGACTGTGCTTGGTTTATTGCGTTTTATGTGACGAAGTACTTTCAGTTTATTATGCTGTAGTACGTGCTTGACATGCTGAACCTCAACAGCCAGGTGTTGGGTGTCACAGAGGCCGCGTGCTCTCTGAAACAAAGATTTCCCTACAGTAGCCAACTGTCTAGGATGGTGGTGAGAATCACCATTGTGGTACCTATCTACGATTACTTTACGATACACAGTGTGACTCAAACTATGGTCCGGATTCCTGATGATTAAAGTATCCAAGGAAGCTAGCTTACTATCTGCCTCTAACTCCATTGTGAATTGTATTTTTGTATGTATGGAGTTAAGATGATCTAGAAAAGCAGATACTATAACAATCCTACCAACTGATAAAGTATCTGCTTTTCTAGATCATCTTAACTCCATACATACAAAATACAATTCACAATGGAGTTAGAGGCAGATAGTAGGCTAGCTTTCTTTGATACTTTAATCATCAGGAATCCGGAAACACGGCTTCGCCACAGAAAACGCAATAAACCAACCACAGTAGAGCACCAACCTGCTGTACTCCCATATATGAAAGGTGTCACTGACAATATTGGACATATCTTAAAGCGAGCTTCAATTAACACTTACTTCAAGCCGCCGAAGAAGATCAACCAATTTTTACGGCCTGTCAAGTGCAACATACCTCTTGAAGATGCAGGCGTACTACAGTACAAACTGGACTGCGACTGTGGGCTTACATCGGGCAAACAAAGAGAAGTGTAGGAACCCGCGTTAAAGAACATATAGCCGACGTCACCGTTTCGCAATAAAATTTGCGTTAAAATTATATAAACAAAACAAAAACATTTTAGTAATGTGTAAAATAAACGCGAGTAGATCCGTAAAAGTTGTTTCATTCAATATATAGTTAGTTCATTTGCTTCCATTTCGTTTAATAACGTTATCGAATAGTGAATAAAAAAGGCCCTAGAGCGAGTTTTATTTGCCATTGCCAACGTATTTGAATGGTGAATAAAACTCAAAATCACTTAGTATCAGTACTGTGCACTCTGAGAAAACATGACGTATACTTTATAGTTATGTAAAAGTTAAGTAAAACTAGGTAAAGCTGCATTAAAACATTTACATACGCTCGCCCCATGGCGAAACCCGCTTAGTTAGTTCCTTATCGTAATACTAATATTCATTATGGCTTTCATGTGAATCGGGTTTTTGCTAGTGCCGGGTCCAGATGATACGTGACCTGTGACTCTTGACCCGATGAGCCAACTTTACATTATATAGTAGACAAGCATTTTGCCCACGACTTCGTCCGTGTTGATTTGTTTTTTCCGTACATATAAAAATTAATACTTATTTTTTTTTATCAAAGTAAAATACTTATAGCCTTTTTTTCCGGCAAAGACTGTAGCATTCTATCAGTAAAAGATTTTTTGCAATTGGACCAGTTGTTCCAGAGGTTACCCTCCACATCCAAACAAAGTCACAAACTTTATTAGGGTTCCGTAGTCAACTAGGAACCCTTATAGTTTCACCATGTCTGTCGCTCGCTGTCTAAAACAATAATTCTCTTTTTTTTTTTTTTCCTTTAGTTGATGGCTTCGTGCGGTTAGCACATTTAGCCAGTGTCAAAGTAATTTTTCTTACAAGTTATAAATAAATAAACAATATTTCCATCTTGTATGATGATGATGAATGATAATAGAAATGAGAAGTGAGAAATGATATACCCCCCAACCCCTCGAGTATCTTAGTAAAGATGTGGAGCTTTACTAAGTCCTCGGGCGGACTTCTTGAGAGAATTTGAAAAGTGACGTTGCACTGTTTTGTTTCATTTGCCAACAATCATGCACACTCACGAACACTTAACGGTTAATAATCCACCATTACTTCACATTAATATTCGACATAACACAAATTTTAGAAAATAAAACAAAACCGCAGACATGACTCTTCACTTTCCCGCCAAGAAGTCCTAATTCTCTTTTGTTTTCTTCTTTTTCTTTCTTTTTTCATTTAGTTGATGGTTTTGTGCGATTAGCACATTTAGCCAGTGTCAAAGTAATTTTTCTTACAAGTAATCAATATTTTTTTCCTGTATGATGATGATGATGATTGATAATAGAAATGAGAAGTGAGAAATGATATACCCCCATCCCCTCGAGTATCTCAGTAAAGATGTGGGGCTTTACTAAGTCCTCGGGCGGACTTCTTCGGAGAATTTGAAAAGTGACGTTGCACTGTTTTGTTTCATTTGCCAACACTCGTGCACATTCACGAACACTTAAAGGTTAATAATCCACCATTATTTCACATTAATATTCGCCATAACACAAATTTTAGAAAATATAACAAAACCGCAGACAAGACTCTTCACTTTCCCGCCAAGAAGTCTTCTTTTTGTTTCTTGACTTTTCCTAACGTTCTACTTTTAAAACTCAGGCCGCGCCTTATGCCACAGAGCTGCCCAGAGAAAGGAGTTCCGATCACCACAGTATACACGCCTGCTGCATATCAGACTACCACAAACTGTCAATTTTCCTCAGTAGACTTTGATCTTTATGTCCAAGGCATATGGTTGAAAATGTATTGAAGAAATTTGACAGTTTTGAATAGGTTGATGTGTAGGCGTCTGTACGGTGACACGTATGCGTGATGCCAGCTTCTAGATAACCTGGGATTGTTTGGTCACTACGGCTTTAGGAACACTAAGTTTTCTGTTACCCGGCTACGCTTTCTGTAAAAGTCGTAGGAACAGCATTTAAAAAAATCATTTTTTACGGATCTACTCACGTTTATTTTATACATTGGTTTTAATAAATGTTTAACCTGACGTTTCATTTCAATGTGTAGAGTTCGCGTAAACTTTAGAGAACAGCATTTTTTTTCCTCAAAATGGATAATTGGCCAAAGTGCGTTTGGAATTTCTTTACAGAATACCTGCCACTGAGACGAAATCTCATAAGACTACATTAGCTATTTTTTTAGTAATGCCTCGACGGTGGTCTTCCGTAGATGCCCAGACTAGAAATAGAGCACTGCTAAGAGTACTCACGCTACCTAAATGTTAGCTCTTACATATTATGTTAATAATTAACTTTATTGTTACATGCCAAAATATTTCTTAAACATATTTATAAATCATAAAAATACAAATAAATAGAAACATATTTACTTTTTACATATAATAACATATTTACGTTTTTCTACCTTCAACTATATAGTTAGTTCTGCAACGTTCGAAAATTTGGCATTAGTGTAAAAGTCTTAGCGGATATACAAATGCGAATGGAATAGAAATAAACATTTCAGAATAGCACTGTTTAATTTATAGTCTGTAGCCGGTTTCCTTCAATGTTTTATCTAACACGTTTTTTAGGGTTCCGTAGTCAACCAGGAACCCTTATAGTTTCGCCATGTCTGTCTGTATGTCTGTCCCCAGCCTAGCTCATAGATTCTTAGTACTAGAAAGCTGTAATTTGGCATGGATATACATATTAATCACGCCGACAAAGCGGTGAAGTAAAATTTTGAAAAATATTTTTTTAGGTTACCACCCCTACACGTGAAGTGGGGGTGTCGTTGGATAGCAATTTCAAAAATATTGCGGGTTTGTAAAAACAGTTTTTTATAGAGGCATCCGTTTGTAAACTATTAAGCTTAACAAGTTCAAGATTTTGTTAGAGTCAAGTGTCTCCCCCCCCCCCCCCCCCTGTCAGCCAAATGGTTGTTTTGGATACGTGAGAAAATTGTATATATGACGAAGTTAAAAGGAAAACTATCACAACTAAGTAGGCTTTACAAGTTTACAAGTAACAGTCGACCAACTTATAAAATGTACTTGGCGCAGTACTTACACATTCCTCATTGGGAACTACTTAAATAACGTTGTCAGGTGTATGAAACCGGTAGTATCCACATTTAAGTATATGAGCCATCGTTAAATAAATGTTTATAAAAGCCCTCTTCTCAGAGTCCGCATTATTGAGATGGGCTACGGAATCCTACACTGCGCGTGGCCCGACACGCACTTGGTCGGTTTTTAAAAGTTAGTTTAGTTCCACTTTGTGCTGATATCACTTTTGCATGCAGGCTGTTGCAGTATCTATTCTTGTTGTTATATGACAATCATTATTTATAAGAGTCTTTCCGGTGTCCCCACAAACAGTTTACTCCGATTCATCGAATTCCAAATAAAAGTCTAATCAGAAGTATTGGTTATTTTTAGGAAACACGCACGCAGTTTGCGTTACTGAATAGAAATAGTAACAAAAACTTCTTAAAGAACTATCTCTCAAAATGCCTTAGTGTAGCGACCACAATGATTATTCAATCATAATTAAGGTCGGTTGTGATGGTTACCCAATGGTTACTGGTGGTTACGCATTTACTCACACTGCCAAGATTAGTGATGTGAATAAAGAGAAAAAAAAGATTAGTGATGTGCCAATCTTTTTAAAAAAACGTACGGAAGTCTGCTTACGAAATATTTGGTACTAGTGAACTCGGCGGACTTCGTACCGCTTTGACAGTTTCCATTCATTCCCGTGGGAATATCGGGATAAAAACTATCCTATGTGTTAATCCAGGTTATAAACTATCTGTATGCCGAATTTCATCCAAATCCATTCAGTAGTTTTTACGTGAAACAGTAACAAACATCCACTTTGACAGTTTCCATTCATTCCCGTGAAAATATCGGGATAAAAACTATCCTATGTGTTAATCCAGGTTATAAACTATCTGTACGCCGAATTTCATCCAAATCCATTCAGTAGTTTTTACGTGAAAGAGTAACAAAGATCCATCCATCCATACTTACAAACTTTCGTGTTTATAATATTAGTAGGATAAAAAAACGCTATCAAGGACAATGATTTTTATTGGTATTATCAAAAATTAACTCACAAGTA